>JAYKAV010003398.1:44232-228412 GCA_035582835.1 Phoebastria nigripes
CGCCGCGCCTGAAGCGGGGAACGGAGCGGCTCGGCGTCGGGCGGCGGCGTCCTGCCGCCGGCACCGCGGGTCGGGGCACCGAAGGAGGGGGGGCGAGAGGGACCCTCCGGCTGCCTAACGCACATGGGTAGATGTGCTGCGTCCGGATGCGTTTATTCTCGGGTGAGAATACTCTGGAAAACAGATAATATTGGAAAATTGAATAAACAGGTACTGCAGCGCAATTCGATTTAAAAAGACGCACAATAAAATGGGATGTCTGATGAAAGGCTGGGTGAAAACAAAGCGTTTCACAGACAGGTTTCCAACTATATGTGGTAGCRAACTTGCGTAGCCAGGCACAATACGCAGCGTACACTGCAGCATGTGTGCGTGCGTGCCTGTGTGCGGGGGGGGGAGAACTGTACAAATCAAAGCGGGGATGGGGGGGGAAAGAAAGAAAAACCCTACGGGGTCATTTCCCTGTAGGACACGTCTGATCCAGTTTCCTCCCCAGCACATTCTGCCGTACTCTGATATATTTATTGGTTTATGAATTTGGATGCGTTTACTAGCATCATCCCCCCCCCCCCAAGAATAAGGTGGCCATTTCTTATGCAGAGACAAAAATCTTTTCAAGCATAAGACCTCGTTTATACACTGCTTCCCTGATAGCGTTTTAAAAAGGTAAGTATTAGCGAATTAACCGTGCGGGTCGCTCTCACGATTGCTTAAAAACCCCATCGGCCTGGTGTTGGTAACGGACAGGTTCCGACACGCCAAGCCTCCCTCCGCCTCGTACCGGCGAGAAGGCAGGGTCCGAGCCGGCACGGCCCCGCACGGCCCCAGGGAGCACACCGCCACCCCCGCCTCCGCACACACCCGCCGCGCTTCCCTCGCCGGAGGTGCAGAGCCGGGGGGTGCGCCCGCAGACCGGGGCTGGTTTTAGGAGCCCGGTAACTTCAGACACAGGCACTCGGGTACCCTGGTGAACTGGAGTGTGATGTGAATTTCCACCCGTGCCCTCATCGAGGCTTTACTGACATAAATGTACACGGCAAATGCTCTTTGAGACCATTCAGAAGCAATTAATATGTTTTAACTGATCTAGATCTTAACCTCCAAGATTCAAGCCGTGCTCCAGGTACTTTATTCCTGCTCTTTTGCTAATGTTGTGAGGATGCTCAGGGGAGCAGGACAACGAGAAAGCCGGATCTCTAACAAAACACAGGAAACAGTTAACAGACCCTCGGATACCAGCTCTCAGATATAAGCGGTTCCGAACTCATCTCTTAAAAATAATTACGGAAACATTGCAAAATTAGAGTACTCGACCACGAGCATGATTGTTATTTTCGGTGATTCTTTTAAACAATTTTTGGCCATATGTCAGTGGATTTTTTTAAGCGATGCTTTGGGGGGCACTTCTCTTGACCACGCACTCCTTTCGATTTTATTGTTTTTGGCATAAATGTAACGAGATGATTTATATTCATTTATCCAGTGGAGTCAAAGGTCAGTACCTTTTAGCCCTTATCTTATTGAATACACTCTTGCTAATGATCGGAAGTCAAGCTATCTTACTGTTACGTGGAGCAGCGAATGAAAACATAAACTAAATATAAAGAAACGTTAAAAAAAAAATCTACTTTATGGTCAGTAACAATTACCCCCAGGCACATTTTTCTTGCCTTGTGCATTTCCAAAGGAGCCTGGTATACTGAACGTCCGAACCGAGCTGAAATGCCCTCGTAAGAGATGAAAGGTTCGGGAAGGACACGGGACTGGAAACGAACGTTGAAGAAATTACAAACTTTAAAAAGTGTTTCCTGCCGTCCCTGTGCCTTCACAGACATCTTGCTTAGCTCCTATATTCCTTTCCGCTGCACAATTGTTTATTTTTTCCCTCCTGCCCCGGACGGTACCAGGGGCCCGGGCGGTGTCGGTGCTGCCCTCCCGCCTCCTCCCTCACCTGCGCCGGACTCCCCCACCACACGGCCTGCCCGGCGGTGGGGAGGCGGCTCCGAGACCCGCACCCGGCGCCCTCGCTGCCTCCCGCGGGGCCTGCCGCACCCTTCCCCCGCCGTGTGGAGCCCACGCCCACGCAGGGTTCGCTCCCCTGATTTCGTTCGCGAGTGACCTCCTGGCGGAGGCCCCTAGCGCCGATGGCGGCAACGGCCGCCGGGGAAGCAGCCAGCCGGGCGCCCTCCGGCTCTGCCGCCTCTCCCTCACGGCTCTCCTTCGTGGGAGGGCAGAGCCAGGCTGCCGGTGCGCCCCCGCCCGCCCCGCCGAGCCCCTGGAGCATTTCGGGGGAGGCTTCACAGCGGCCGAGGGCTTTGTTCGGCTACGGTGTTTCCGCCGCGCTCTCTGGTGACTCGGCACCGGCCCGCAGCGAGCGGCGCAGCTCCCGGTCCCCCTGCCCTCTCCTCCCCGCGCCGCGCCCGACGCCAACGGCCGCCCGCCAACGGCCGCGGGACCCGCAGCGCCCCACGCGCCGCGCCGGCCCCTGGCACGAGAGCGCCTGTGCGCGCCAGCGCGGGAAACGGCGCCTCACAGCGCGCCCCGCCCCCACCCCGTCCCCACAGCGCCGCGCGCCGCCGCCGCCCCGGGCAGGCGGACACGGGCGGTCAGGTGTCGCGCTGTGTTGACTCAGCAGTGTCCTGCTGTCCCAATTAGCGTCCCCTCACCTGCAGCGCGGCTCCGGGGGGGGCTAACGAGGCGGCGAGAGGGGCCGGCGCCATGCGGGCCGCCGGTGCTTGCCCCCTCCGCCCCCCATTCTGCAGGTTCATCTGCCTGGGGTCGGACCTGCCCTCCTCGCCCCTAAACGAGAGGGGGTCTGAGCTGCGTGAGGGGCGATGGGGAGGGAACGTCCCTTTTTCGTTATTTTATTCACGTCGGCTTGCTAGGTTGGATTTCGCTATCCCTGTCCCAAACCAAGAGAAAGGAGAGCGTCCATGCGGGGGCTTCGCCCTGGTACAGGCCGGCTGCAAGCAAGCCAGGCAAGCCGCCCCGCGGCGGGGGGAACCTCCTCGGGAGGGCGGTCTCCTCCAGGCCTCAGGTACAGCGTGAGATCGGCGCTTACTCACGTATGCTAGTGGAGCTGGAGCTGCGTCAGGCTTCCCCCAACCCCTCGCTATCACTGAGATCTCCTTTCCTGAGGCCTGGCTTTCATTAGCAAAGAAGTTATTTCATTAGTCGGGGGAAAATCTGTCAGCAGAAGCCTGTTTAAATTTCAGCACCCCAAAGAATAATGCTTAAAATAGTGGGATCCGTTCCACAGTCTGTTCTTACTATCAACCTGATAATTAAGAGGTCACAAATAGACTTGTATCGCTGCTTTGTTTCAGTGGAGGAAAGCAGCTTAACCCGTCTCGAGGACACACTTCGCTTCGAAATAACACATGCCGTTTCAGATGAATTCAACAGCAAGAGGAACCACCCCCCTCTGCTGCACTGAAACTCTGCCTTCCGCCTCCCGTCACCTCGGAGAATAGACTTGATCAGACCAAAAAGGAGGGACGCAGGGTGTGAGGCTGCCTGACAGCTCCAGAGCTGGTGCCCGTTGCACTTGGTGTGTTTCATAATCATCAGGACGCTTGCAGTTTTGTTGTAAGGCAAGGTGGGAAAGCGTTCCCTGCGTGGATTTTAATAGGAGCTTTACTTGTTTTAGCCTCCTACCTGTTTGTGGTTATGAGTCTAATTACGTTTATGAGCGTTGCGCGCAAAGCTGGGAGCAACCCCTCTGTCGCTTAACAGTTTCTGAATTATTTGGGCACTCTGCAAGCCCATCGCTCCTCTCCTCTGCATTCCCCACGTGGTGAATAGATGCCTTATTGCAACTGCAGTACGAACTGTGTTTGTAACTGTTTTCTTCAGAAGTGATGCGGAGGAGATGATGTCTCCGAGGAAAACACTGTGGGATCAATTGCTTACATTGGAAGGGGGCACAGGGCAACAGCACCAGCCTTGTAAGTCTGAATCCAGTTTTAACCTATTTCAGACTATGCTAAATCTGTTGCTGAGGGGTGGGGGTGTTTCCCAAGGCTTAGCATATGCCCGCGATTAATATTTTTGTATTTAGGTTTTGCCTCACTGTTGAAATGTTTTGTCTAAACCCTGAATTCTGACTGTTATTCACTGATGGTGGGACTCTGTTTACATAATGCGACGGCTGGGTGTAACTAGCTGAAGCTAGAGCCTATTAAAAGGACAGTTTCCCCGCAGTGCCTCTCCTGAGGAGTGTCCACTACTTGCAGCTGGAGGGAGGAAGCTCCAGGGCTTGCTTATCCTGTGTAATTCCTCTCAGATTTAGCTGGTATATGAACAAGGAATTGTCATTTCTTTGGTGTGGCAATAGCTTGGTGATGTTAATGCCACATTTTTGAAATGTGCCAAAACCTTAGGATGTACTGGAGTCTGGTTTTAATTTTAGCTTCAGCACAAAATGCTCCTGGTGCACGACTTAACCCAGCCACTTGTCAGAGCAGCCATACTGGCGAGAGAGGAGAAGACTGGGTGTCAGATCCCTGAGTGCACTAATAAGCCTTAATTGCCCTGACCAGCCTCACCTGGCAGCTCCATCCACACCCTCTGCCCTCAGTGCTTGCCTGAGCCAGGCTGTAGAGGTTCCTGGCTCTAGCAGCACTGCAGCTATGCCTGTACCTGGCTAGGGACCCTGTTGATCTGGACCCTGACCCACGGGCTGACTTCCCGGCTTGACCTTGGACCTGCCTTGCCGCTATGGACTTGCCTGATGACCTGGGCTCTGGCCTGAGCCCGGCTGCCATCCCCATGCCAGCCCTGCTCTCCTTGCTCAGGTAGTGTGGGGTGGGCCCTGGCTGTTACGCTTGGCTTGTGGCTCCCTGTCCTGTCCCAATGGCCCAGCCCTCATTGTTTACTGACGCTGGGCTGCTGCTGTTCATGGTAGGGCTCCAGTGACCCTTCTGCTTTCCCTCCAGGGCAGAGGATTCTCTGTATCTAGCCTGCTCATCTATGCTTTTTTGCTTTTCCAAGGGTAGTGCCTGTCCCAGAAGCTGTTGCACTCTCGGGAGATTCCTGAGAGGTACCACAGACCTCTCCACGGGTGCAGGAGTCTACCTGCAGTTACGGGACCTTAGAAAACAGAGGGCTGGAGAGGGAAGGGTGTTGCATGGCACAGAGCTTCCTCTGATTTCCTGGCAGGAGCAAAACTTTTGAGTTTGGGAGATGTAAAGAAGGGTCAGAAGTTTGGTAAGATGGTGGACTTGCCTAAGCTTGGGCATAGTTCAACTGCTAAAGGGCAGGAGAGGAACAGATTAGAAAGGCTCAGGCTCCCTGCACCCAAAGGTTGCTTTCCAATTCTGCATCTCGGAGGGTTAGGCAGGAAGCTCTGACCGCCT
This sequence comes from Phoebastria nigripes, assembly GCA_035582835.1. Lineage (NCBI taxonomy): Eukaryota > Metazoa > Chordata > Aves > Procellariiformes > Diomedeidae > Phoebastria > Phoebastria nigripes. The sequence goes on from JAYKAV010003398.1 coordinate 49,590, forward strand.
TGGAGGGCTGGGGGACTCCACGGGGGCACAAGAATCTATCTACCCAGATCAGTTTACAAGGCTAGGACCATACAATACACGCTCTTGGAGGCAACGGCTGTGTTTATCTCCATACAGTGTTGATCACAATAGGATCCTATTTCTGTTTAGGGCTTCCAGATGCAATGCTAGTCAATGTCTATAATAAACAATAATATTAATAATAAGTATTAACATGCCAAGCTGCAAATCACTGACATAGTTTTCTAATATTGCTGGTTACTTTCCAGTATTGTCCTCCAGTCTTACTGCAGTACATTGTATACAAAAGAATTGAAACCCAATAATCAGCATGTCAAGAGTTAGAAGGCATGATCGCATTTTTTCTTCTAAAATCCATCTATTGAAACTGACATCACAACAAGTGAGTTAATTGGCCAAATAAACCCAGTGTCCAGCATGCACACACTGTTCTGTATACCAGGACGTTAGTAATTAGGCTGGTAATGAGGCTGCTGTTGCATAGAATAACTAGTATGAAAATGTTAAAAGTTAAGCGTAATGTGGGAGAATAATGTAGGGAAAATGTAAACAGTAGACATCAGATATGACATTATTTTCACTCATGGGAAGACAGCTGAAAGGAAGACTGCAGCTATAATTTGTTTTTTCTGCTTTACTGAATCTATAAAAAGTCTACAACGATTTTGTTCTTCTGAGCACAGTAATGTAGCTTTACATTTGAACAGAAATATAGCTTTAAATTTAGATTTTAATTTCATGTCTGATTGCAGACATAGTAGAAACTTTACCCTAAAATAACATTTCTTCTATAGCCAGCTCCTTTTGTGCTGCTGAAAGAAATAATAATGAGAAAGTATTCCAGCAGGAGGAGCTGGTTTAGAAGCAAATGGATTCCATGGCAACTCCTGACTCTACATGACACCTAATAACTAGCATTTATGTTGGAAATTGTCTGTGTTATCTTGTACCCCAGATCTGGGCTTCTTATAGGGTTTTCCCCTCATTTTAAAGCAAAAAAAACATAGGCTTTTTTTTTTTTTTTTTTTTTTTTTTAATATAGATCCAAGAATTAGCATGAAGTGAAATGAATTTGTCTGCTTCAAATGTGTGCTTAGGCAAGCTGTTTTCAAATGAATGCAATTAATTTTTTTGAATTATTTCAGAAATAAAATATTTGCTGAGAAATGTATTGATCTGTCAAGGGAAGAGTTGTATAGGATCAGAACATTGGAACTGCGCATTTTTAACATCGTGAGATATCCATATTCAGCAATTTGAAACATAACACAACAAGATCCAACCGAATCAGACTGGTGTCTTGGTTCTCACAGTGCTGAATGCACCAGGCAAATCTCGTCATGGGCAGTTGGAGAATAACCCAGTGCTATGGGCGTCCTGTCTGCAGTCAGTCAGCCAGTTTGACTGATTTATGATCTGAAGAATGTGGATTTATATCTTATGCCATGATCCAGTCTAGTGCATGTGTGGGGCCTGACAGTTGCTGCTGTTTGAGTGTGGAATATTTGAACTTGCTATTTTATACCTGAATTGAAAGGAATTTGTTCTTAAACTGTTATGTGGTAAGCAACCTTTGCCTATGACAGTTTCAGTAGTACTTCATGACCAAGAGAGCATTAGCTGAAATTAACCCTGGAGATGAAATTTTCTACAGACACTTTGTGGCCTGGCTGTTTTTTCAGTCAGCTGTTGCTTAACTGGTTGCTTGAGGGCCTCAGAAGAGCATAGTCTAGGCTTGGAAAAAAAAATGTATCTATCTCCTGTGGTCAAATGAAAGCTGATTTAGGTTTGTGTCGCTCATCCCTCTTCAGTATGAGTGAAAGAATGAAGAAAGCGTGGTTGTAGAAAACTCCTGGTTTTGTGATTGTTTCACCGGGGACAAGTGCAATCACAGATGGTGTTCTAAGATGCAGGTGAAGAGTGGCCAAAATGAGAAAGATGGAGGGCTCTAGGGAAGTCTAATCTTATTGCTAGGTGTTACTGATAGCAAAATACATATTGATATGTTTTGAAGATGCCTAACACCATTTAACTTTTCACCCAAGGGAAGGAGTGCTTTTTTCCTCTTCCTGTCCATACAGACAAGATAGGCCTTGTTTATTACCTATTATCTCTGTCCTGGTTTTGGCTGGGATAGAGTTAATTTTCTTCCTAGTAGCTGGTATAGTGCTGTGTTTTGGATTTAGTATGAGAATAATGTTGATAACACACTGATGTTTCAGTTGTTGCTGAGCAGTGTTTACACTAGTCAAGGACTTTTCAGCTTCCCATGCTCTGCCAGGTGCAAAAGAAGCTGGGAGGGAGCATAGCCAGGACAGCTGACCCAACTGGCCAACGGGGTATTCCATACCATATGACGTCATGCTCAGTATATAAAGCTGGGGGAAGAAGAAGGAAGGGGGGACGTTTGGAGTGATAGCATTTGTCTTCCCAAGTAACCGTTACGCGTGATGGAGCCCTGCTTTCCTGGAGATCGCGTGCCGATGGGAAGTAGTGAAAGAATTCCTTGTTTTGCTTTGCTTGCATGCATGGCTTTTGCTTTACCTATTAAACTGTCTTTATCTCAACCCATGAATTTTCTCACTTTTACTCTTCCGATTCTCTCCCCCATCCCACCGCGGGGAGAGTGAGCGAGCGGCTGTGTGGTGCTTAGTTGCTGGCTGGGGTTAAACCACGACAATCTCAAAACATGGAGTAATCTTGAGCAAATACACTAAATGGATGGGTAGAAAATGTGAAAATGAGATTTGGTTTGGCTTGTCTTTTACTGTAGCTCACAATTAGGTGCTGGCATGGAGTTCCTTCAATGGAGAGCCTGATCTGCCACAAAGATATTTGTGACTAGAGCTTGGGATCAAAACCAAACTACTATAAGAAGGGTTATAACAGATCACATAACAAAGGTGGTGGGAAAAAAAAAGGCAAGGCCACAATCAGACTTTGGAACACAGTTTGAAGATAAAAGCATAGAAATGGAAAAGGCAATGGAAAATACAGAAAGCCCAGAGAAAGGTGCTCTGGGTAGCAGCAGTAGTAAGAAAATAATTTTTTAACTTGTTTAGGTGTATGTGTTTATTTTTATCTACAAGAGAAAATAGGGTACACCACAGAAAAGAGAAAGAAGGGTATAAATAAAATAGAAGTAATGCTAGACAGATTGGGAAATTGAAATGAAAATGAAGTAAGGGCTGAAATGGAAGAGTGAGCGTAATTATGGGAAAGGAAGAATTGGGAAAAATAGAAATTTCAAACAGGGAATTACTTGATTTATCCTTATTCCTATATCTTATTACATTGCTATTTCTCATAGCCTGAAGTTTTGTGGTTTGGAGAAGAGATGGCAGAACAGTGTTGCATTGGTGAGCTGAGCTGGACAGGGATTCTTATGTGAAAAGATAAGTGGCAGATAAAAGAATGAAGTAATGACTGTGGACAAAGTTTTTGTGGTTTTTTTTTTTTTTTTTTTTTTTTTTTNTTTTTTTTCCTTTTTTAATTGCAGGGAAATAAAGGGGTATAAGTAAAGAAATGGAGCAGTGGAAGTTAATTTTAAAGGAGATTGTCTTCTCCAGTTACGCATAAACCTAACACATAGACAGGGATCTGATTCCAATGAGTAATCTCTTTGCTCTTCTAAAAGATCAAAGCGACATTTCTCCTCTGAATGTTAGTTTTGGTGGGTTCTCTCCTTCTTTCGATAGTGGTGGCAACAGTAACTGCTAACTTCAATGGCTTGTTATGTTCATGTTAATAAGTAACATGTTCATGTAACTATAAAATTTTTATATATATATAATTATATATATATTTAATATTCTACCATGAATCTATTTATTCTTCCTTCCCTGAGAAATGTTGACATAACTGACTATATTTTATTAATGTCACATGCTATACTTCCAAATGTAAGGATACGGACCAGTTTTTAATGTGGACTACTTATCATACCAACTTGATGTTAAGAACGTAACATGAGAGCTACAAGCATAGGTGTGTAAAATGGAAAGAAGAGCATATATAGTTTATAAAATGAAGAGTATGTACTTCTTTAGGGATATAGCTAAGAAAGGATTTTTAAATAGCGAGAATCTCACCCCTAAATGCACCCAGAGTGGAATTCAAGATGTGAGGTGCTGAAATTCCCCTATCTGGTGAATATGGAAAATTAGGTATCTCAAATGAGACTGGATAACTGCATATGAAGAGGGAAGCCTAGCACAAAGGTGGAACACAGAAACATAGCTTACATTTGGTACCTTGCCTAAGACTACAGGAGAGGTGCTTGTCTGTTTAGGATATGTTACTTGGAACCTTCCCCTGAAAATAGAGGCTTGCTGTCTTTCAGAACGAGAGATAGGACTTGTGCTTTCTTATTCAAAAATTAGCTGCGTTCCACTATCCCATCTGCTCCCATACAAAATTCCCTCCTTCAGTTCTTTCTTCCCTTTTCTGACCATGTTTTCCCCTAATGTGCCCTAATCACCAGGTAAATGGTAGAGATATGCTTTTGTGGAAGCTGTGCCATCATGCCAAAATAATTTGGTGTCATGAAAGCAGACGAGATTGTATAATAAAAACAAAAACAGGACTGTTGCCTCACAGCAGCCCTGTCTGTGTGACTCAAAGCTCTGTCCCTCCTTGGAGAAGGGATTCTTATCTTGGTTTTTTTCATTAGGGATTTTTTTTTCATCTAATTTCATCTGATTAGCAATTTTTCATGGTCATGGGTTCTTAGTCTGTTCCTGTAAAGTCAATGGTTCCTAAGAATTAAATAACTTTAGGATGTTACCTACCCATCCAATTCAAGAAAATACGATTTATCCCTGAATTAGAAATGTTATAAAATCTGCAGCTGTTAATCTTGGAGTCCTAGGTCTGAGTGAAGGATTAGATAATACTAATGCTACTGTCTATTCACCAAATCCTTTGAAAGTAATAGCAGAAACTAAATTTGATCTGCTAATAATATATGTTGGGAATGCATTTCATCCTCTGATGTCTGAAGCAGAGGGCAATGCATCAACAGAAAAGAAACTTTAGCATATTTTTCAGTCACTTAATGTTGAGATTTCTTTCCAGGTTCTGTTCGTTTCCTTAGCAGCACCCATATTTCCCAAAAGATTTTCACTGATTCGATTAAATTAATCCAGCTGTTCCCCAAGACTTTCAGACAAATAGGTAGGTACTACATGTTTTTAAAATGAAGATACAAAGTGTTTGGCATTCTTGTCAGTATCCTTTTGGTGAGATTTTTCCTTTTTTATTTCATGTTTACAAAGAATGGAATTTTCTAGCAATCCGTCTGGACCACTTATTTCTAAAAAAATCCCCATTTCTTAAAGGTTTTGGTTCTTTAAGGTCAGCATTCCCTGAGGACCCTGGTCCTGGGAAAATTTTGGACAAGGTTCAGTTTAGTTGAGGCACATTTAAGTTTGGAATAGAAATTTAGGCTCCTGTTCCCAAAACAGTGCATCAGAGCATCTCTCTGGGCACCCTCTCTTGCCAGTGAAGGAAGCTGAGGCATGACCTGGAAGGCTGACATACTTGTCCCCTGCTGTAGGACGTGTAGGGCAGAGAGTGGATGTAACCTTTAACATCCTCTAGTGGAGCTCGGGTGCCTCTGTCAACTTAGGAGTCACAGCGCAATACCTGAGAGCTGGCACCTGACTGAGCACCTCCTGCAAATCAGACAGAAAGTGAACTAAATGTCTGGTGTCAATCTTTCTCAGAGTGTTCCTGGTCTCAGACTATAGATTAACATTGATGCAGGTATTTTGGTTTCAGCAACAAAAGGGAAGAGCTGTCACTGCATGTTCTGTGACATTTTTCTGGGGAGCTCCAGATTGCATTTATGTGCCAAAGATGATGCACAATGACCTGCTTTTCTGTCCCAAAAAAGCTGAACAGCAAAAGAAAAAAAAAAAAAAAAAAAATCACTTTCCACACATCAGCAAAATAAAAATCATTATCTTGTGACTTTTATATTGCAACAGTACGATCATGCTTCATTCAGCCTGCATAACCCAAATGTTGTATCTCCTACTCTTAAGCACCTAAGGAGTTTGAATGTCATTGCTTTATGTCTCATGGCTTTATGAATGGACATAATTCTAGGAGATTGGTAGCATTTCTTGGCTCTATAGGGCTGGACTAAATGAATTCATTGATTAAGTCAGTTCTTTTTACCATTACAACTACTTTCATTCATAATTAGTTATGTTTTTAAAAAAAAGATTGAGCAGTCTTTTATCCAAATATCACTTTAAAAAAAAAAAGACAACACATTTGTATATTCATTTAGAATTACACCATCTGGATAGTTTAGAGCTTAGATTGATTAATTCTAGATATGCTTAGAACAGGTAAAATCAAAGAATTTCATCCAGACAGGTGGATGATTTTACCCTGAGCGGCTTTCTCCCAAAGGATACACAGTCCTTATCCTAAGAAAGTCTTTGTTTCAACTTCAATTCTTATCTTGGAGTACAAGCCAGAATATTTAATTCTCATTTTTTTTCCAACTTTCATTCTCTTTTTTTTTTTTTTTTTCCCCCCAACTTTACCACCTCTGTCTGTTGGTAGCCATTTTCCAGTGAAACTCACTGAAAAATTAAGTCTTCTGCAAACTGGATGTGTAAGTCGAGTCTTCAGGGTTACAGTGGTATCTCCTCTTTTCTTGTGCTTCCAGCTTGAAGTGTCAAACAGTTTTAGGACCAAAAAAAGTATTGTTGAGTCAGCTGTTACCAATTCTCGTAGGTCCTTGGCTTATGGGATGAGAATGCAGTAATCAGATGATGAATATAGCTGCAAGAAAAAAATCCACCTGTTGAGCAAGTTTGTTTCTGTTTCCTCCAAGTTTTAAGTTCATGGCCAGGCTATTGATAAGACTGAGCAGGATGAAAAAGCTATTGCAGTGCTCCTTGAGTATGTCACATGCTGTGAAGCCAAAACCTGGGGACCATCAGCAGTGTTAGGGCAAAAGTCCTCTACTGTTGCAGTCCGGCCACAAGTTACTGACACGGAATTCAATTAAAAGGAAAAAAAATTATGAAAGATAATTATTTGTAGGTGACCATGTCTGTGTATAGTTTACCAAGAGACGGCAAAAATTGTTAGCAAAAGTTTCAGAAACTTTACCCAGCTGTGATTTCTTCTGAATTACTGGGTGGCATTGCAGAAGATAGCACTGCAACTGTATAGAACTGGATGAAAGCAAAGCGTTAATCCTTTATGAATGTGTTTTGCAATTTCTAAACCTTTTGCTAAGGGGTCTTTGTGAAGTTGTGGGAAGCATTTGCCTTCTGATGCACATGCTACTGTATGTAAATTATGGAGGTGCTATTCTCTTGAGAAGTGCAGAGCATGTATTTTCCTAATATCTATCTGCAAGGATGGGGCTGAAAGATGTCCATGTTTGCATGTAGGGGTCAAGTAAAATGTGTGAGATGCACAAAGGCAGAACTTTACTAGATGAGTAACACGTGCTTGGATATGGCTTATAACTGCTTCACTTTGGTCAGTTCTGAGCATTTCATTACCATGGAGAACTGAGAAATCTCCACATCCCTTTTTTCCTAGATTAGCTCATTCCCTCTTTGAATCAAGTCACTTAGAATTAAAATTAAAATTAAACTGGCATTTGCCTTAATCATACAGCTAACTGTGCTGTGTATTTCGCACCCGTCTTATTTGCTTAATACGTTCTTGGAGTAACGTTGCATCATATTTTGAGTTTAGCACACTAGGGCCTTACGCGGTTATTTGTAGATCTCAGCTTGCAGGAACCTAATCATGGACCAGGACTTCCTATGTGCTACGTGTCCTGTAAACAGAGAATGAAATTCCCCTAAAAGTCCTATCACAGAAAGCTTTGTCCAAGTATGACATGAGAGACTGTGTCACTGTGTCAGCTGGGGTGGGGGGCTGGGATGGGACAGGGCAGAGCCATGCCAGAGAAACAGCAAGATGCTCTAACTGGGGTAAACTGTTAGATAGTCATGTAGTCTCTGTAGAGAGTTGAACTATTTTATGTTGTATTTGAGATAGGGCAAAATAGCAAAAAAACTTTAGGGATAAATCTTGCTTTGGCATGGGTGAATGAAAGGGCCTTTTTATGGAGATGGCAGAATCCTCTTGGTGTTTTTTCCAGCTCTCCCTTTAGTCATTGCAATCATTCGAGAAAATAAAATAAGGCTTAATTGCAGAATCTTCACCGCTACAAAGATGACTGTTTATCAGAACCTGATATTACTGTGCTACTACAATGAGCAATTAGTCCCTAATTAGTTGGATTTGCTGACAAATACATGATAGGAACTCACCATATGTTATTGGCATCTGAAACAGTTTTATCCTGTTAGTCAGAAGGAAGTACCGCTGTCAAATACCGCCTAATTTTCCCACATTAGCACTACACGGTAGAAACTGAGTTATTTCCATTCCAAGGTGCAAATTTGCTAGTGTGTGAAGAATGCTGTTTATCACATTTATGTAGAGATTTAGAGTGTAGTTAGAAAAAGATGGTGATATTTCTAGACTCCTTTTTCTACTGTTCTTCTTGCCAGTAATTAATAGCATAGCCCTATAACTGTACATGTATCACGTTATCGTGATTTTTCAAAAATGCCCAATTCACCTCTGCTGTCATTACAATTAGTGGGAATCTCATTACTGGGCATGATAATATTCAGCACAGAACACTTTTCATTCTTTATTCCATTGGTTTTCTAGCACATGAACAGTACTTCTAGCCAATGTCTTTATTTACTTTCCTTTCCCCTCCATGTTCTCATTTCTATTCTAAAATCTAGATGTAGACACCACCCCCCCAAATGGTCGCTTACGATGTTTTTAGTGAGATCTCCATCTTGTCCTCTCACCTCGGTGACCTTTGTCATTGTGCAGCGGGATGTCACCAATTCTGCTGTGTACGGATCTTTTGCAAGGAGAGATACAAGCCTTCTATTTTGGGTGCATGTTTTTATTGAGAGTTTTGGTAGGACGAGACTAAGTGGAAGGAAAAAAGCAGCAGTGAAGCCTAATGCATAGGCTTGGTGAAGATTTACATTCTTTATTTCTGAGGAGAAATTTGAGCAGAGAAGGTGGTTGTGATTTTCTAGGAATAGAGATGCAGAAGAAAGGCTTACTGCCTTGGAGAGTGCCGGATTCAAATCACATTGATGCAGTATGGAGCTCATTAGAAGATCTGAGTACAAGACATATTGTAAACATATTTAATTGCAGGATGGCATAATCACTGTGGAGAATCCTTTTCTATAGAGCTTGTTTCTTCTGTCTAGATTGAATCCTCTGTAGGAATTATTTACACAGAGGCTTATTTAGTAAAAGCAGTACAATTGCTTTCCTGAGAAGTTCCTTTAATATAGAAGTTCCCTTCACATACTTCATGCAAGCAGCTTAACCTCTCACTGCTACCAGTGTGTGACATCATTAATAACAAACTTGGTTAGTTCATTCCTGAGCTTTTGCAAATCACTTCAGAAAAACATGCATCAAAATTTCTGCGGATGTAAGTCTTGGCACAGCCTGCTGAAGTGCAGTGTGCTCTGAGAAGACATGCCATTTAACAACGTTTTTAAAAAGACAGGTGGGAATCAAACATAGCTGATTGATAGAATAGGCATAGCATGTAAGTAGAAATGGAGTGACTGTTGCCAGCAGCAGCCCCACTCACCTTTTTGTAGCTCACATGTCTGTCTGGGCATCCAATGGCATCCAAACCTTTTTTCAGAAAATACTTCTTCTCATGAAGCAGGAGAATTCTCCCTTCTCATAAAATTGCTTGCACTGTACTATGGAAGAGAGAATTTTGGAACACTTACAGTTCTTCTGACTTACTTACGAAATAGCATGGGCTTGATTAGCTAATTAAGCTTGAGTACGTAGGTATCCACCCCATGATATTGGCATATCTGCAAGGGGATAGCAGAAGTGACACAGGACCTATGGAAGACGTGCTGTCTTCAGGCATGGCAACTGAAATATCCTTGGTGATTTTAAAGTGCATTAGATGCAGTTAAGCAACTGAATTGCTTATCTATGACTAAACAAGAATAAGGGCTCAATTTGGTTACCTGAATGTAGATACCTAGTTCTGTTTCAGATGCCTTAGGTCACTTGAGGCATCCACAGAGAGTGACAGATACAACAGCATCAAGTTTCACATCTGATAGCCCTCTGCAAATGGCACACATTCTTCTGGAGCTGAATGTAGAGGCCAGGTGAGATATTGCATATTAAATGGTACTAGATATCTGCATGTAAGCAACTAAATCAAGGCCAAAGGTGTGCAATTTAGCTGGAAGAAAGGATACCTAAAACTTAAAAAAAAAAAGTTTATATAAAAATCACTTACACAAATTTACCATATTTCATATGAGGTGTAAAGCACACTTGGATGGATGGGTGGCTTCTTTTTACACCCATGGCTTGGCTTTCTGGTTACAGAATTATCATACAGATTTTTTTTCTACTCTCAGCATTAGTTCAGATTTTTTAATGGAGACCTTTAGGATGTGGAAAAAATATATATGGTTTGCTTGTATTACCTTATTTTGTCCTGCTTCAGTACTTACTGCATAGGCTAGAATAGTGTCCATACCACATCACAGAGAGATGAGGTTAAATTCCTTCTGTGATAATTTACTGCCACTAATATGGATAACTGTCTCTGAACAGGTGTGATTGTAGGGTTTCCAGGTAGTGGAAGGAGCTAAAGGGAGGGGTGGAGGCAAGACAAGAGAGTGATGATTTAAGAACCGGCTGCAGTAAATAAGCCTCTTCACAGAGAAGTGATGCCTGTTGGACCAGTTCATCAAACTGTCTTAAAAATATCCCAGCCTCTTTTTCTTGAGTGAGGGAGCAACATAGGAATTTGGGTTCAGGCTGTGATATGCAGGAGCAGATGCACAGGGGATACCTTCTTCTCTTTGTAAGTACCCCCCAGAACTAAAAAATTGGAATTACAGAACTTACCTTTCTTTAAATGCAGCCTATTCAGTGAACGTTCAAGTCTTATACTAGGTTCCAGGATGGAGGTTGATGAGAGAATTCCTGAAGTTTCCTTCAGGATGACCATCTAGAGATGGTCTCTAGAAACAAACTAATGACGAGGAAGAGGAATTTTGGGTCAGCAGCATAAAACCGTGAATTAATCTGGGTGAAATTAGGGCCTCCAAAGATTCAATTTACAACAAAAGAGAAAGACCTGCAGTAGTGAAGATGGCTTCATGGTGCCACTGCAATACATTCAGTACTTGGACTAGAACCAAAATCTTAAGTAAGGTTCTAAACAACAGATTGCATTGTAAGAGCTCCTTAAGAAGAGACGGGGGATGGTTGTACATGCCCAAACCTCCTCTAGCTCCTGCTAAGTACTGCTGTGATGTCAGTATCAGATTAGGACAGGGTAAGATAGAAAGGGTGAAGTCACATAGGCAGACTTAAATACATCTTGATGCACAAGATGTGTGTGTTTTTTGTTGCTCTTTCCAAGTTTTGGAAGAAGTATCATACCTGAGTAGGCAGGCACTAACTGCAGCTGCTCCAAGAAGGCAGGGGAAGCGGGGAGAAAAATAAAACCCTGCTTGCAAACTGGAATGAGAAGCTTAACATTAAAAATTTCTGCATGTGCTGTCAATTTGCTCATTTATCCATAATGATGATAATTACATCACCAAAGTATTTATCTCTTTTTTTTTTTTTTTTAATTCTGTGTTTAATTTTCATACTTTCGTTAGACAGCTATTCTCACTTTCCACCATTAGATATCACTGGATTGAACATATTGATTGTTCCTTCTAAGCAGCTGTTTCAAATGCATCAGGATTCCTTCTTTCGGATTTTTCATATAAATACTGATTCTAATCAATTTGCTTAAATTCATTCTACATTACTTCAGACTTTGTCTTCATGAATCCAATACTGTTTAAAAAAAAAAAAGTTTCAAATATGTTATTTAGAAATTTCACCAAACTATTTCTAAAAACAATTAACATGCTAGGAAATGAAATACAATATTTCCAAACCAAAGTACAAATGGTACAAATGACATTACAGAAACTCTTTAATTGATTAATACAGAATACTGAAGCTATTGTCTGCTACTCTGCAGTTAGACTATTTTGTGATGTGCATTTACAAAGCAACAAGAGCTAGCGTCACTACGTTGGTATGTATGTTGTTTGAGTGTGGCATAGCTTTTTTTTCCTAATTAATTAAAATTGTTGAGGGACAATATATTGCTTCAGCCAAGAATTTTCCCAAAGAAAGGACTTAACTTCTGTGAAAATTTACTTGCAGATTAAACAATTCTCTTAAAAATGGGCGTAGGACTAAGTAAATGTGTGTATAACCAAACTTTTGCCTACCAATTTGAAAAAAAAATCTGTTTGCTGTGTGACACACCACCATATTATATTGGATATAGTCTGAATGGCAAAGGCGGCAGTTGTGTCATCTATCAGGCTGTAAATATAGTGACAACTTTTTCTATTATTGTCCCATTTTCTTAGTCAATAAAGTCAACCTATAATAATGAAATACTAAAATTTTTAACATCATCAGGTGATGTGAAGATCTCTGAAAACACTCAACTACAGAATTGATTCTTTTAAAAACTTTTCTCACCATTTAGAGGTGCCAGATATATATGAAATAAATTAATGTTTAACTGTTGGCCCTTTGAAACCAGCCAGCCTTCTCTTTGCTGCACTGTAGTGTTGCCAGCAGGTCAAGGGAGATGATCAGCTCTGCTGAGGCCACACCTGGAGTACTGTGTCCGGTTCTGGGCTCCCCCGTACAAGAGAGGCACAGACATACTGGAGAGAGTCCAGCGAAGGGCCACGAAGATGGTGAAGGGACTGGAGCATCTCTCACATGAGGAAAGGCTGAGAGAGCCGGGAATCTTCAGCCTGGAGAAGAGAAGGCTCAGGGGGGAATCTCATCAACATGTATAAACACCTGAATGGAAGATGTTAATGAGGACAGAGCCAGGCTCTTTTCAGTGGTGTCCTTTAGACAGGACCAGAGGCAATGGGCACAAACCGAAACACAGGAGGTTCCCTCTGAACATCAGGAAAAACTTCTTTACTGTGAGGGTGACCGAGCACTGGCACAGGTTGCCCAGGGAGGTTGTGGAGTCTCCATCCTTGGAGATATTCAAAAGCCATCTGGACATGGTCCTGGGCAACCGGCTCTAGGTGGCCCTGCTTGAGCAGGGAGGTTGGACCAGATGACCTCCAGAGATCCCTTTCAACCTCAGCCATTCTGTGATTCTGTGTGGGTGCAGCACCACCAGTGTAATTTTTTTTGGGGAAGCTTCCAGGCAACAACTCTGCTGTATTCTTTGATCTGGTTAAACACAATGGAAATGTTAGCAAAATGATCCCTCAGAGGGGTAATGCTTATCAGCGAAATGCAAAGCTGACCAAATTCAAATATTAATATTCAGTTTAAGGTCTAGTCTATCTGAATGAAGATGCGTGATGTTTTTGCAGTATGTTGCCTCCAAGTACTCGCTCAGCATCTTGAATCCCCTTAAGGCTGAGGGCTGACCTCAGGGTGTGTAGATTGAGGTAAGCAGTCTAATCACGGTATTGTGCAGAAGATAGATGCTGCTACCTTCTCCCTTCAGATTTACATCCTGCAGACGGAAGTGCCTCTGTGATACTATCACCGAGCTGGGCATCTCTTAGACACTACCTATCATCTGGCAGAACTCTTCCTTGCTCATCAAGCCATCTGTTGTAAACCCTGTTTTTGAAGCCTCACTCTTCCCTTATTTACAGAATATAGTTGCCCACTTCAGCACTGAACCCTAGAACAGGACACCCAATTTTATATGCCTTAGTCCTTCAAAATTCAGGAAAAAACACTAAAGAAATTGTAAATATGTAATATATATGTATGGTGTGTGTGTATATATATATATATGTATGTACATACATGTAAAGGGTAAACTTTAATTATGATCTATATAAATTGCACCGTTGCTATACTGGAAATATTTTATACTATTTAGCATGCCTTTATAACCAAATTTACTGCATGTGTAATTAATATAAATTTGTGAAATTTTTCCTTTAGATTATTGCCTTCAAAATATAGTATGTGTAAGAGAAGGATTTTGTTACTATGTATCTCATATTTTACACTAAAAAATCTAATGCAAAACATTCTTATGGACTTATTTTTATTAAACATGAAATATAACACATCCATCAATATTTTCAGCAGTTCTTAGATCAAATTTTGTATTTTTCCCTATAAATTAAAAACTTGACTATTTAAACTACATTAATACATAGGCTACAGAACACTTTTCAAAATGAAGACTATAGCCCTAAATTTGCACAAATTACAATATCTTTTAGTCTTTTATTTTGATGTGTCAAAATTCAATTAACAATATGACTTCTGAAAGAAGAAAGATGAAACAAGAAAAGACAAATCTTCATAAAGGAGTAAGGCCACTGTGGCTAACTCTGTGTTACCAGAGTCAATACAGTAGTCACTTTCAATTTCCTTGTTGTCTTGAGGTTTGAAGTTGGTTCCACTAAGGCAAATGCTTTTTCAGATGTCCAGAATGACCAGGTGTCTTAGCTGCAAGACCAGTTCTTTTAAATGGACTTTTCAGATCACCTTACTTCAGAGCCAGGTGACTCATAGCATCGGACACCTCTGTTGGGACTTGTGCTGAAGTACTAGCTGGTATGATGTTCAGGTAAATATCGTACTGTTGGTCCATGCCAAGGTAACTGTCACTCATGAGATACAATGTGTAGATACACCTAAAATGTAAAAAGCAGACTCATTAGTTTGGAAATTAGGTCTTGACTACTTGGAAAAGATAATCATTAAGAGAACTTAATTTTTAAATTCTACATACTTTCCAGGAGTTTCTGGAGTATAAAAAGCAACAGAAACAGTATTTCGATTTCTGACATATCCAGTTCTCTTCAGGGCGATGAGTTCTTTTTTATCAACTTCTCCCAATATCAAAAACCATCCTTCATCTTTAACTTTGGGGAATCGAGGAGCCACTGCTTTACTGTCTTGCTTTCCCTGTTGGGGAAAAGAAACGGTTTAGTAAAACCAGAAATCACCTTTCCAAAATGCCATTCTTCCTTGCATGAAAAACACCTCAAAAACACATTGTCATGAATTTTTACATAAGGCGATAATTTAGCCAGACTAAAATATTTTTGTTATTTCTTTCCAGATGAAGGGTTTTTTAAAAAAATAAAATCACAGTCCGCAGAGAAAAACCCAGAATACAAGACACTATTCCACTTATTTTGTAAGCTATTAAAACTGGAATGGAAATACTGTTCCCTTTTTGTAATTTCATCTGATGTATTCCAAATGCTATTCTCTGCAGAAGGGTTAATTGTAAACCTTGTGTCTTTAAATAATGCTAAACAATATTGTTCAAGATTAATAAAGACAAAACCAGCACTTGAAGTCTTTATTTGAAGTAGATATAGCAAAAGGAAAGATTATGTCAGTGATTCTTTAAGACAGTGACTTTACTGCTGAAAGCTGAAGATATAATGATGCACATTCAATCAGCGTTCATTTCGTGTTCTGTAGATGGAGAGGTTTTACTGAAGATTTATACGGAAGAAAAAGCACCACCATAGCAATGACGTTTCAGAAACAGTTTGATCCAGCTGTTTTTTACAATAGAGAGATCAAATTCTAGGAGAGGTTTATAAAACAGCGATCACTGCACAAAATGCTCCTGCTCCCTTCTTTTCTGTGGCTTCTGGTTAGGAAAAGTCTCTGTCAGTAACTGGCACAGCAAATAGAATGACTTATGGAGGAGCTTTGACCCTTTTTTCCTTCCTACAAATGAGAGTCTCCCCTTGAAGCTATGGTGAACCTGCTGTAGTCAGGACAAGAAGTCTTTCGGGAAAGAAGAATACTTTTCAAATATAATTCTTTAACTCATGTAAGTTAACTTCAGGATTTACAACAGAACATATGTATCTCCGTTGAAGTTGTCTTAAGAGTCTCAGAACTAACATCTAAAACTGTTCTCTGCTTGTATCTTGAACTCTTCTTTGTATCTTAACAAAAATGCTGGTAATTATCATTCTTAGTTATTTGAAATGTTAGAGAAATTCATTAGCAAAATTATAATCATGGTGGTCCATATGCCACTAATGGTATGCAAATGACAAAAAAATGCATCTGTAAGCAAGTGATAGCTACAGTGTCAGCAGTGCCTGATTTGAATGCAGGAGGCATGGTCTTAACTCTTCCAAGAGCCGACAAATAGGTACAGCGAGTTACTGCTGCTGCAGGCAGAGCAGCTGGAAACCTGTGTAGCTGCTGGTGTTTCTGGCTTGGCACATGAAGACTTGCTGAGGGCCCAGTGAGGTGACCAGCCCAAGGGGAAATGGGATGTGCTTTAACTGGGCAAAGGGGTGGGGCTGAAATTTGGGTGTGGAAAAGAATTGTATGTAGAAGTTGTTCTAGGAGCTGTTCAAAAAAGCTTCATGTGTAAAATATGAGGACAATACCCTCAGTAAAGGCCTGAGATGTGTTACCAGTAGAAACATACTTATAGGTATGGGTCTGGTATGCAGTTTGGAAGTACATGGGAATATAATCGGGAAGCTTATAAACTGGTTTGGGGAAGCAGGATATGCAAAAGGACAAGTGGTAGGAGTTTGGGGTGGGCGAGTACTTAAATACTGCCTGCCTGTGAAGTTATCTTCTCTACTGTCACTGCTTATAGTACCCAAGCATATGAACTTTATGAGTTTCTGGTTTGTAAAAAATAATGAGAGATTTTTTTCATTGACTTGAATTGGTCTAGGATTTTACCTTAAGAGTCTATTCACTACCCTATTGCAACCTGAAAAACCATTTGCTTCATTACTAACACAGAAAAGGCTTTGAAAGTGTTTATAATTTACATAATATTGAAACCATAAAAAAAGCTGCTGTGCTGTGTAAAGCATTATTGATAATGTAAATGGATTATTGGAAACTTGTGCACTTGGGAAGGAAATGATAAATTAATCTACCTGATACCCCATCTGGGTTCTCTGCAGATGTATTTGGAGCACATACTCTTGATCAGCATGTAATTTGATCCATTTTTTGTTGTCTCGCGTGTCTGTTGTCAAAGAAGCAACAGGCACTTCGTTCTGTGGCTGAACTGGGTCATCCCAACAGCCCTTAATGCTCAGGCTGACGTCTAGAATTGGCAAACGGGACAAGAAATTCCAAGCCTGTAGAAAAAACAGATCCCTGTGGATTACAAGACAATCTATACAATTCAGACCATTGTCACTGTAACAATAACAATTCAATGTGCACATATTTATTCTATATTAATAATATTTTATTATTAGAATATCATATATAATCGTAAGAGTCTCAATCATAAGCATAAAATACTTTTCATTAACCTCTTACTCTACTTTCTTCTAAGCAAATAAAACAAACATGAAACTCCTCAAGCACATTATACATGCCTCACTAAGATTACTGATGTCTGAACACAGGAAAAATTCCTTACCACTGCCGATTAAAGTATTTTTTCCCTATAAGCCACGTAAAAACTAGTATAATTAGTTTTAAGTTAAACTTCCTTAGCATAATCCATAAAGAACAAGTCTCTGCAGTGCTAATTAGCAATGGGCCAACCTCAGAGAGTTCAGAGGATCAGTTTGGATAATTAAGCAAAAGTTCAACTGCATATCCAAAATTCTCCCTAGTTTTTTTTTTTAAAGGTTTTCTTGCATCGATCTTCATGAACCCTCCTTCTTGCAGTCCTCCTGAGGAATCTTAAGTCTCTGTGGTTTCGCATGAACTGCAACAGGCCCTCAACTTTCACTCATCCTTGTACAGAGAACTGTTGTTAGAGGCATACAATTTGTGTAGCTGAACATGACACTCTCTTCAACCTTAAAGAGGCATCCTGAAAATGCAGCCCTATGTATCTCTTGTTTTGGTCTCCATCAGACAAGGAAAAGCAGCTCTGAGAAGCTGTGACAAAAATGGTGGGGAGTAATGTCGGCTTTCATTTAGTAAAAAGAAAATCAGCATGTTCACGCAATGAAATTTGTTAGGAAGAAGAAATGGAAAAATGGGCTATGGAATGGAGGCAGTGATTTGTGGCCTCACTATGGCTGAAAAAGATAGATGAGGCTGGCACTGGAAGAAAACAAACAAAAAACCAAGAACCTCCCTCTGCCTTGCCCTCCTTCACCTCCAAACCAAAATAGGAACCAGCACTTCACCCGTGTTTTCAAACAACACGTATGAAAAGCAGGGTGTGGGAAGGAGAAGAAGGAAAGAAGAATATTGATCTTGGTAAAGAGCCAGCAGATGTCAAAATGGGAACTTGTGGGAATGAAGAGGGTAGCCACAGTCGCATGGGCAATACTGGCATGGAACAGAAATGTTTTATCTGGAAAAAGACTAAAGTGTATTTTATTTCTCATGTATTGGTTTGACCATCTTGTGTTTCAACAACATCTATTTTCATTTAGACTGTGCTTGATGTGTCTCTGATTACTTTTTCTGTGCTGGAAGGCGTAGAGCCCTAATAAAAGCTCAGTTTGCTTTTTGGAGACATCATTGCCATGATTCATACTGACAATAATGGTATATGTTAATACATAATTAGGAATACGGCAGCCAGGGTAAGCAGACCTAAGATCGCACTGCCATAGGAAAAGATGGTGCCATCCCTCTCTCCAACATCCTCCTCGCCAGCTAGCTGTGCCCCCCTCCGTCCCCGATATGTTGGCACTACCATGCTGTGATTGTGCAGCTAGATGGATCAGCTTGCTAATCATTTTGGTGACAGCATGAACTTAGATCAGCTTAAAGCTGATTGTGGAAGCATATTCCCTAATCCTGTGAGTACTCTGAATAAGCATGAACCTTCAGTGCCACTGAAAGAAGTGGTCCAGCCTCCTCCCCTGCTGGCACAAGTATTCACATAGCCACTTGGCTACAGGCCATTTTGACTGTCAGCGAGAGGGTTGATATGATCCCTCCTCCCCTCGTCCCCAGATGCTTGTTCTCACCTCCTCCTACCGAACCAACCACAGCGTTTGTGCAGTTGTGCAGTGAGCTAGGTCAGGAGAGGTGAAAATGGCACTGGGGAGGGCAGGACTGCCCATTTCGGCTGCAGCGCAGACTTATGTTGGATTAAAATGGTTGCATTACCAGAGCCTGGCTGAACTAAATGAGAAAACTGATTTAGGCTAAAACTAATCTCTCTCTCTCTTCCCTCTTCTGTGTGCTGCATGAACAGCTGTGTCTGTTCAATGGAGAAGGTGGGGAGGGCCAGCTGTGAGCACTCAGGAACTGCAGTGTAAAAGCAGGGGACACAGATGAATTGCACTGATGTTCTTAGTAGTGCCTTAGCTAAGAAAGGATGGGAAAATTACAACAGAAAATAAACAGCTAGAACATTAAGGGACAAGATATCCCTCTTTGTCCCAACCCTGAAAGGGAAAAGGGGGAAAAAAAGGCAGCACCTTGAAGAAGGAGAAAAAACACCACAGACATTCTTAATCAATGAGTTGTTGCCAGGATTTCGTTACATTTAACACACAAGACACTACTAAAATCACCTCCAGCAGATCACACTGGATGAGACAACTTGAGTAGTAACACCTTAACTGGCAAATGATTTTCTGTTTAATGTAAAGGTTTTTTAAGACAAAGGTTACTGTAGGAACTGTACAGACCTACTGTGTGAGACTCTCCGTGCACCAAAGCAGTGCACTTCTGCTGTGTTCAGTAGAGGCACCCTGATATATACCAACCCGGTGATCACCCCCTTGGTTATACTTTAGATATCATTTACCTGGAAAACTTTTATGTGTACTACACCTCAGAGGACAAGACCTGTTACAATTATGTTAGAACAAAGTTTAATTTCAGCAGAGATCATAATGTATTAACTCCTTTAGTGGCGTTACCTGTCGCTCTGTTGAAGACTGTGATTTGGTCTGGTTTATACCGTACAACCCCAACATACTCTATTTGTCAAAGGCTGTCATGTCCTCATGTAGCTTTTACAGTCCAAACAAACCAAAGTGACTCTGAGTAACTTTCTAATTAGATAAGAAAGTAGTTGTAATATGTCATTCTCCAGGCCTTGTGTATTTGAAAATTAAAGGCAAAGTTAGTACTGCTTGATTATTGATACAGTATGGACAGCAGGCTGCCTTTTTATCATCCATGCAATGTGGAGAAAATGAAGAAATGCTTTTCTTACTGAGGAAAAAAGTCAAGTAGTAGCAGCTGAAAATGAAAAAGAAGATTATAGGAACACAGATACTTCCAGAGTAAAAGCAGCTAATACTACAGCAGGGGTAATATTTTTTTTCAATCTTGAGGTTTCTTTTTTCTCTTTCAAGAATATAAGTATCAGCTTAGTATTTTAAAAGGTGCCTAATGCCTAAGTGACTTAGAAACTGAAAAAGATTTGTTAAAGAAATACGATTCAGAACGAATCACTGAAACAAACATGGAGCTTAGGCCAAAGATCAGAGTTACAGTCCAAATAGTTTTTGAATTTAGGCTCTCAGCTTTTAAAGCCCTGCTGACATTCAATGAGGCTTAGKATTATAACTAACTTTTGGAAAATTAAACTCAGGCTCCCACGTCACTTAGGTATTTCTTGRCAATTTTACTGTTTTTTTGCTGTATAGGATGACACAAGCACATATTATCTCATTTTAAATATATCAACATGCCCAGTGTGCCCATGTACATATATACTATATATATATTTACCTACCAAACCTATAGATTCAAATCATAATCACATGAAAAATTCTTCCTGAACCTTTGATAACATCATTAGCATTTTTGCCAATAATCTGTCTCCCCAGGACTTAGCCTAATATTCCAAATCCATAAGCAGCTTCAAGAGCTGCTATTTAAAAATTAATTACCAATCTGTTTAAAAGACTTTTTCTTCTTTCCAAATGTGAAATCTCTTCCTTTTCCTGTCTGCCTCAAATTTATGTAAAGCTCAAGCTGTTTCTACCAGTTTCATGCTAGTAACAGGTTTAGGATATAGGTTCAATATACTGTAAGTGAGAAGTAAAAGGTTTGTTAGGAAGAGAATGTTTTTGGCAATTTAGTGGTGTACTTACCACTTTCTTTGACTTTGTTCAGGTCTGGTGCCAGAATGCTAGGCTTAAACTCTGTAATCTGATATTCTTTCATTATAGAAAATATATCATGCATTATTTATTGAAGAATTTTTCTCTTGGTTGGCCCCTGTCTTAAGTGTGCATTGAAGGACTTTACATATGAAGGCACTCAACAGGCAGTCTCAATATGAATTTTAATTCTCTACAAGGTATTACAATAGTTTTTTTCTGAAAAAAAATGCCATAAAGAATATAAAATGTTGGTATAAATGTTTCACATTTGCAATGACCTGCATAACACAGTCATGGCTTTGCTATACCCAATACGGCCATTCCCAACTCATGGAAATGAAACTTTCTCCTTATATGATGCTAAGGCATTATGTTTTTCCCTCTTATATGCATCTGTATTTACAAACATAGACATATAGAGGCATAGAGTCATTCACAGTGTGAATGTACACACCACATACACACAAGCTATTTTTGAAGAAACTGCTAAGACATTTCAATACCAGCCAAACATATTTATCTGAGGATTAATCTTCATCTATTGAATCAGACGAGAACACTGCCATGCATACAATTATTTAATTAGCAGCCAAATCCTCTGCCAGTCAGCAGCCGTTCCAGGCATACTGATGGGGCAGTAGATGCAAATCTCACAGTAGTACTGCTTTTTCTCATTACTACTGCAATTAGCACTTAAATTGATGCTTTAAACATACTAATTTCTGGAATAATTCAGGATTTGTATGTTACCTGGGATCGCCTCACTGCAGAGACGACACCAGATTGCTACGCAAATTGAAGCACTTCTGAGCCAAATAACCATCATCATATCAGACAGAGCCAATTTGCATTTGCTTTTAAAGATAACAGAATGGCAATTTATGCAAATAAATTAAGTAAGTTTACTTCTGAGTTCTCCCTGAACTAATTATAACAATGTTCTAATTTTTTATCACATCTGAAAGTTGGACTGAAATCAATGTGTATTACGTTAGAAATCCGTTGTTAAAGGAAGCCTTGTTTTGATGTCAATACATTTTCTTAATTCAAMATTTTGATGTTAATTTAGTTACAAATGCAGATGTCTGTTATAGACATTTAAGTACTTTTCTTCTTGTTTGCATACCAGTAAAAGGTTTAACTGAAGCTGAACAGTCAAACACAGGACATATTGCTGTCCTTTTAAATATTCAAATAAAAACCCTTTGAAGTATAGCTTTTGAAGTTTTCATCTTTCGTACATTTATTTGAAATCAATAGGCTTAGCATGAGATGAATACTATGGAATATAGCTGCCCTTTGCTGGAAATGGCTTGAAAACCAAACTGAAAATAAGACTCCAGCAGCGTCAACATTTTGAGGTAGTATTTTTTTCTTCCCCCTGTGAAGTGTGAAAATTTCATCTGCTTTTTCTGTTTCAAATAGAAAATAAGTGCTGGATCTTTTACTAAGGGTATTGTCAGCAAAAAATGGTGTTTGACAGACCACTTCAGAAACCAGCTACGATGACATTTGCAATGCATGTATTCCTAGTGCGTAGCTGGCTATGAAAAGGTGGATAACACTCGGCAGATTGAATGACCTAGAGAAGCATCTTTAGAGCAAAAAGATGTGGTACTATCAGCCATAAACCAGACACTGTTACTGGTTAGCAGGGAATAAGTGAAAATAGTATTAAGAAAACAGGCAGAGAAGAAACCCTGTACAGCTAGCAGTACCTTGAAATCAGAGCAATGAATGTGTTGCACTTTATACAGAACATCACATGATACTTGCTGAAGGGAAGCTAAGAGAGTACTTCTTTTCCCAACTACTCTTCCTTTCCAATCACATTGATAATGACAACGGATAGGAAGTATTACCTGTGAAATGTGTGCTGTTTGCAATTCACTGTCCACAATGGAAGCAAAAACATTCTCTTTTCCTTCACAGGCAGCCATTAGTTCGGGAAGACATTCGATAGGTCCTTGGTAACCTCCATGCACACTCTTCCTTTTGCCTTGGCTCCACTTCCTGATACAGACAGCAAAACATATGCCCAGGGAGGGAAAGCAAACATTTGTTTTCAGTTGTTTTGGTGGTAAAACTTGATACTGGTTTCTGTTATTAAATGCTGGTCATTTATTTTTGGGAAGTATTAATTACTGCATCATCTCGGCATCTATAGAGCTTAGCATTATCTATGATATTAACATGGATACTAATGTATTTTTATAATGGATTAAAATAAAGAGATAATTAATATACAGAGTTAGATTTGTTAGGACTTGGAACTCTTCCAGTGATCTCTTGTTAATTTGTCTGGAATCATGGTTCTCAAAATAATCTGTGGGGGTTAATTAATCAATGAATATTGAAAACAGAAACAGAAAATCCATTTGGGAAAGCATCACTGTGAAAGAATGAGTTCTGCTTCTGGTGCATTAATGAACATTCTCGGGCACAACAATGACATTCAAACACAACCAGCAGTCAGAGGTGGAATGAAATTGCAAACCTGCAAATGCTTAGAAGAATTACATACCGAAAAAGGTATAGGTGTTGTAGCTCTATATTGGGCAAAGTAAGCAGGGAGGAGTCATGTATCCATCTACCCTGAACCACCATCTGCACCAGATTGGTTATATTCAGAGCAGTCACCAGCCAGCCATGATGTGCTGCAACATCCAGCATTGCCTAATCAAAGAAGACATATATAAAAAAAAGAGAATGCAAGTATAATTGTGTGCCTGGTTCATACAAGTAAAAGCATTTATTTACTGTTTAACATACAGGAATTTCTAGGCCTTCAACATAGGAATTTATTTCAGCCTCTACTGATGGCAGTAGGCAGCTTTTGAATTAACCTCGCAAAAAGATGGATTAAATCCTGCATCATCATCATCAACTCTTACCCTTGAAAAGGTAATTTACACCATGTTTTTGGGGGTGAGAGCAAAGGGTGGGATCTTTTCCTTACAAATAACCTCTCTTTTACAAAATCCAACTCAGAATGTAAGGAATAAATCTCAAAGTTTACTGTAAAGGAAGAAGTTACAATTAACTGCAGTACTGGTTTATATTTTGACATGAGAGCTTTGCCAGAATTGCATATTTATTCAAAAATCCTTGAACTATTTAAGAACAACAACAATATATTTACATTTGTTCAAAAATTAATACTAAAGCCACTTACCAGTAGCAGTTATTATTCCCACTTTAACGTAAGGACTTAAAAAATCTCCTGAATTAGACTAGGTAAACCCCCTAAAATTTAGCTTAATGAGCATTTTTGAGGTTTTGTTCAACACTGACACCTAACTTGAAATCTTGAAGAAAGATTACAAAATAGCTAATGGTTTACCTAGGGTGAGTAAGAGCAGTCAGAAATAACATGGATTTCACTCTTTGCATTGTAAACAGTTGATTGTCTTGAGAATGAGGGATGCTTGGCTGTCTCTCTTTTGGCATCTCTATCCTGAATCTGAAAAGCTTTCCCAAAGTACATAAAAAACCCAAGCAAACAAAAAACCCCTATCCAGCTACACATCACACTTTAAAGTGTTAAGGATCATCCTGCCTTCCATGTCTGGTGAGTTTCCGTTCCATTTCTACTTACTATGTTTTTGACAATACAAGTAAAAGGTATACTACAAGTATCAGTAGCATAAAGATCTAAATCTGCAAAATTCATTATGGATTGTGCATTGTGAGTGGCCCTATTGACATGAAAAAATGGTTATGCTTGCTTTTTTCCTGACTGGACTTAAATTGTTTGGTTAGTCTGAAAGGGAATTTAAGAGTTCTTCCAAAGGAGAAAGGATCAAACATGAGCTTTTGGTTTCAACATAATTTTTTTAATAGTAAATGCAGTTATTTGAAGATGTACTTTTCACCCTGTCTAGAGTACATTAAAACAATTATTGCGATTTATAGAAGCATTTCAGCTGGTGAAGAAAATTATGCTATGTTAGTTGTCTTGCTTACTTTGTTGTTTAATACCATTACAATCACAATAAAGTGTGGGTCTTCATATTACAACACTCTAATTCAGTAGAAAGTCATGTATTTAAAAGTGGTTTGCCATGCAGGAAATTTGGAGTTTGATTAAAATACTAGCAAATGTTTTTTAAGAAAGCAAGAAAAGAGTCTGGTATATTGAACAGTTTCAACACTTCTTTAAATACGATCTTTTTGATACTAGGAGAGCTGTAGTTTGATTTTAGGACTAGGCTAAAGATGTTTCCCTGGGTTTTTCTTTTAAAAACAAATGATATTGTTTGATACTTCCTTAGAAAGCAGATACCTGCATCATTTTAACTTATTTTCCAGCCACTAGTGTAATGAGGAGAAGCTGTCTATGTAAGTCTTTACATTTAATCAAATGTTTTACAGACAAACAAAAGGCAGCATTTACTTAAGGCAAACTAAACAGTGAAATCTTCTTTAAACAAAGGAGTTGTTTACACACGCAGAGCTATTTCAATTAAATTACACTGATTCTGGAGAAATACTGAGTTTAAAGACACAAGTTAGTTTCAGTCCTGGCCAGTTTATTTTAGCAGTTTACAATGCAATTTCAACAGGTTTTATTCCAGATCGGGGTGATAAGATCACTGACACTTAGAAAAATATTTGAAGTGTTACCCTGTATTACACAAATGTTGTCTCATTTCTCATGAATTGTGGATAAAGTGCCTTTCAGCTAATAAAGACCTAGATTTAACATTCAACTCGCCTTTTTTGAAGGAAGAGCCATAGCACCCTGAAACACTCCAATAACATTCCTAGTGACCCTAGAAATAGTACCTCACAGCACAACATTAATGGTTTTCTTTTTCTGTCTTTTCACTTGGCTTGCCAAGGTGATTTCCAGGTATGATTCTTTTTACCCAATAGAAAATAGAATTATGTTAGAAGTCACATTTGAAAGGAGCAGCTTCATGGCCTGTAGATTTATGTGTTGGTTCACGTGATTTTTAGTCAGATAAAGAGGGAATTGTTCTCAGCACGTATCAGAGTGAAGTCCGTCTTTTAAACTTACAGGGCGAGTCGCTTTTTACCCACTTCCACATTTTAAAATATATTGAAGACGACGCATGCGGTACAGTCCGTGTCTCTGAGCGTGTTGCTCAGACAGTATGGTATCTCTCTCCTATTCTCCACTACCTGATTCATGTTCTTTCCTTTCTGCTATTCTGACATAGCCTGAAACATCATGTTTCATCATCTTCCTCAATGACGAGACTGCTGTATATACGTGAAGAATAGTGGGCGCACAGATATCCTGTCTTTTCCATGAGCAGCAAGAAGAATACAGTAAGTTGTATTTTTAGTCAGCATGAAGCAGTGGTATTTTCATAAAATGCTTCTGAGGGTACATGCATAACACTGTTTTCATTGTTTTCTTTCCTTTTTTTTTTTTTTTAAATCTATTCCCCTACCCCCACCCCTTTTAACAGAGGTTTGAAAAGGGGAAGAGAGAAGACGTAAGAGAAAGATAAATCTAAAACAAGCTATACACTGAAATTAACTGGAGGATCCTTTCAACCTAGAAAATCTCCTAGAAATTGATAGAGGCCTACAGATAGATATCCCGTAGGGAGTAAGGAAAGCCGGGGTGTGTGAGACTCTGTGTTCCACATTGTTATAATGAATCCACATGGCAAATCCTCTTTTCCTCCTTATTTTCTGCTTCTTCACCCATAGAATTTATTCACAGCATCTCTATCTGGATGTGAAATCCAAGACAGTGACATTGTGAAAAAGTCAGAACAATGGTAAAGTTGGCTTGTTTCATCTGCTGCCTTGGAAACCTGCACGTTTCATTTTCCGCAAAGTGTAAAACACAGAGATGCTTGATACTTAAATGGTTATTGAAATTCCTATAAATACTCAAGGTAACAAATTGTGTCATTCCCCTATCTCCAAATTACCTATATAAAATGTAGCAACTAAATAAGGAAAATTATATAAAAGACAAAAGAAAAAATTATAAGTATTTAATATTTATGTTATCTGATGAATAACATTTAGTCTCTCTAGTTTTTCCAGTTGCTGCTTGTTTGGCTGTTGTTGTTTTTAACTACAAACCAGCATAATTTTCTAGAAGTTTGTGGCTTCTTAACTTTAACTCTAATTTGGCAAACTAGTAAGTAATTTCTAAATATCTTATAGTTGATAAGATTGGAACAGATTAAGAATATTATTCCAAACTGAGAAATGGCACAAATTTGTTATCTGCCTTTCTAGCCTCAGAATTTCATGCCAACACAGGATAATTTCATCATAGAGGAAAAATTAAGAGAAGAGGACAGTGAGTGCAAGAAGTGAAACAACAAAACTATAAAGATGCTTTTACTTACAGAAAAACCATACAAATATTTTTGGTAAACCAACAAGTTAAAAAAAAAAAAGCCCTAAGCCCACCACTTTTTAACCTAAAGTAGAAAAGATGGGGTAAATAGATGGAGTCAAGGGAAATATTGCTTGTTATAATGAAAAATATGTTTACCATCGTCTTATTTGGGCCTCTTCCTGCATTTAGGAGAATAAAAGCAGAAGCCTATACTGAGATGGGTTTTAATGAAAGAACCAGGCATTAGCTTTTAAGCCTTTCAAGTGTCATACTTGGACAACCACAAAGTAATAATAGCAATTAGTGACACAGCCTTTAATATTTTGTCTGTCATTATCAAAAATAGCTTGGCTTGTACCAACATGGGAAGCAACAAACTATAAACCATGGCAGGGGTAGGACAAAAATACTGATGCTCAATAACTGATTGATGTAGGTATACCTGTCAGGTATGGCAAAAATTTTCATTTTGATGATACTCAGAATTGAATGTCAGAATGTTTGGATCAAAATCTTGCTATTTCTTTCTTCATTGCAGGAGTGCATTAATACGAAACCCTCAGCATCTATTATCAGGTTTCCATCATCTTATTTTCAGGAGCAGTGGTTGGTTATCCTTAAGTACTGAATTATGTAAACTGATCGAATTGTACCTTTCTGGTCTAACATGAAGCTGAGATTTTACAGTCTGTCTCTTTTTAGCCAAAGTTACTACCCATGCTTGGAATTTAAATTATGGTTTATAATTCCCTACCTTGAGGGGAAGCAAAGATGGAGGCAGGATGTGGGAGAGGTGAGTGCGGGGCACACTCACTGATAGCAAAACATTGCTTTTCTCTGGTGTTTTTAAGCACTCTGAATATGTGCTCAAAATAACAGATACTAAATTGTTCCATAATGAACATATCCACCCCACTCACCCCCCACCCATTTAGGAGATTTGTCTAGCAACTGAAATATCTTCTATTTTAGAACTTTTTGCAAAGTTTTAACACTGTTTTTGGTATTACTTTCACATCCTTCATTTGAAAGCCAGATATTCTGGATCACTCTTGTACGACTGGGTAGGTGGCAGGGGAACAGAGACTGTACAACTAGCAGAATTTCTGATCTACTCAAATGACTTAAATAGCTTTTTCCTTTAAGGTAAGTTATTGAAGTGTTAAAATGAAACAGCTTGCATCTTATTAACAGAGATTGCACACTGCTTGGAGTAATTTCTTCTTCTGTTTGAAGTCACCTGTCATATAACTCTGAATATACTAAGCATTTCTACTTAAATACTGTAAATATAAATGTAATTGTAAACATTGTAAATATAAATGTCAATATTTTGTGGCTAAATTATATTTAAGGAAAGTGGCAGTGAAGCTAAATGAACAATGATAACTGCTCTGGATACAGAGGCTAGCTAAGGAGACTAAGGTAATGTAAGAAGTGCCGTTGTGGCTGAGAATTACATCTGTTGATTACTCAGCTAAAAGTCGACTGCCTACAGTGATGCCATTGGTGGTAATGACTTGGTGGATGGGGGCTGAAACTTCAGGAGTACTCACGGTGAGCTACATGGCTCAAATTTCTCCACTCTTAAAAGATTAATTTTATTTTTTGTATCAGTGCTTCACAGACTATGACACTTTCTTGAGCACCTTCATTCGGGAAATTGAAGATTGGTACACTAAT
This sequence comes from Phoebastria nigripes, assembly GCA_035582835.1. Lineage (NCBI taxonomy): Eukaryota > Metazoa > Chordata > Aves > Procellariiformes > Diomedeidae > Phoebastria > Phoebastria nigripes. The sequence goes on from JAYKAV010003398.1 coordinate 78,801, forward strand.
GTATACAGCCCTCTATGCAGAACGACATTCACCTTAGACTTGAAAGTTTATATAAAGTAAATCCAACACATTCTCGGCCAAACAAAGACAAGTCGTATTCTGCAGTGATGCTTTAAGGAAGGAAACAATAATTTAAAAGAAATAAACTGTGTAAGACTAAAATATTTTAAACTATTATTGCACAGTTACATCAAAAAACAGACTTAAGGCTGGTTGGGTTTTGTACCCATTTTTGTACCTGAATTTATTGTGTATAGTATTCCAAAATCAAATAATCAAAATATCGCCACTCTTGTCTTCGCTGCATGCTAATATAAGTTCTGTTGTCTAGGACTAGACTTCAGTTAGAAATATGAGTTTAAATCCATAGATCTATTAAAATCATTAGAATGGTGCCTAATTACAGCTGTTTAGGACTACAGAGCTTATATGACAAATATTTATAGATAATAAAACGCAAAAGTGTATGCATTTTACCCATTTTCCTGAAAACTATCAATTCAGGATAATAATAAATCTTTTTTGCACATGCTTCAAATGTAGGAAGCCTTCCAATATGTAATATTATATTATGATCCACATGTGACTTGAGATCATACTAATACAAGTAAAATATTTTTCCAGATGTTAAAGCATGCCATGTACTATAAGTTTCATGTTTTTATATAAATCATGATTACAATGCTTCAATTATATACCCCAGAAACAACAACTGACTTGAAAAGTTGGAATTTAGTTGAAGAAGTCTTACAGAGGGTGTTAAGGTCACTACCTTTTGTATGTTATATATTGGTAAAACAGGTATCTACAGAACCTTTGCACTTCAGAGATCTAGTCCAAGACTACTTTTTAGAAATGTATTAATTTGGGGAGGGGGAGGAGTTCTTTCAGATCAATTAAATCAGACTCATACAGCTGTATAGTTTCAGCCTACAGACCCCCCTCCCTCCCCCAGCCTTGTACTTTATCAGAGATATAGTGAATAAGATTTAATTAATCCTATTCAGGAGGCACTCCTTTTATACTGCCCTCTGCATCCCCCTTCCCTTCACTTTTTTTACAAGCATATTCAGCTCCCTCTTCCATATGCTCTGCTACCCCCTATGAGAGACTAATTCTTCATTCTCCCATCATCATAAAGGTCTCAGTGATGTATGCAAATTACGACCTTCCTAGCTGCTTTGTAAGATTCCTATCCCTGTATTCATCCTTTAGCTTCCATAGTAACATTATTAGTATGATCAGAACCCGGGAAAGGACAAATCACTTACTGTCTACATTTAGTGGAGTGCAACCCTTGGGTTCTTACTGATTTTTTTTTTTTTTTTGGATAGTATTACAGAGATAAAAGCAGCTATGGAATGTGATACCAGCAATATAAACTTGATAGGGCATAACCCAACATGTTCAGAACTTGTTGAGTTCCAATATCCAATTTATTTTCAAATTAGTAACTAATACATTCATATTCTCTACTATGCTAGTGAACTGTAAATACAATAAAATGTTTTTGAGAAAAATCTCTTGGCAAGCAATCCCAGTTTCCTAAACATAAACAATGTCTTAAAGATGGCATTTGTTCCAAATCTTACACAAATCTACCGAAATAATGAAAAATATACAGCATCTTTTCATAATAAATCTGCCCTCTTTAGAGTTTAAAGTCAGTTTCAAAGTAGTAATGTAGTATTTTGTCAATAATTAAAAAATTTTGACTGCATTCACAAGAATCCTTTTCAACAGCAACAGTTATTCCCAGTAACTTTCTCCTGAACTTTTAGCCCCATAAGGTTAGCATTCAGGAAGCTCAGCTGCTGTCTAACAAACTTAATTAATCAAAAAGTCATTTCCGAGCTGTAACTATGAGTAAAAGTGCTTCAAGTGGGCTAGCAAGCCTACAAGTTAATCAAAATGCTAATGCAGTACAAATTAAAGTTGTGATTAACATTTCACAGTAGCTGCTTAAGTGAATTGATCACACAAATGGGTTAAGCATTACTCATTTCCTCCAGCCCCAACTGGGAAAAGGTTTGTCATGGGTGGGGGAGGGATTATATATAAGCAGCACCAAATGATCATTAAACTGTCACCGAGATGCTTCCATACACCAGTTCACCAATTATCCATAGCAAGCAAAAACCCAAACACCACTGCCACAAAGGTAGCCCTCCCTTCTCCCACATATATACCTCTAAAACACAGGCTGGCAGCAAGTAATTCCACCTCAACATCTCCTATGGTACTTTCACTACAAAGCTATCCATCGCTGCTTAGTACCTATAAATGAGCATTACTGTCCAGTATATGCGCCACAAGTTTTTTGCTTATTCTATTATTTCTACCCTCCTAATGTGGAATAATAGCCATCCAACCATGAAAGCAGCCAGTATTTAAGTAAAATTGCAAACACGGTGCTATCACTGGAATATCACCACATACACAAAGAATAGTGTAGTAGCTAAAGAGATATGGCCTCTGCTCTTCACTTGTTTCTGAATAATCCTCTTCATTCTGAAGTTAATTTGATTCTCTTCCCTTCCTTCAGTATAGCTGCCCATTTATTTATAGTTGCCAATGCACCCATTAAGCAAAGCAATTATCTCTTTCCCTGGGCACTTCTGGACAAATCTTACATACACAACTGTAAAATAGGCCATTCCTGTAAATCCCACCACCTCACAGCAAGTAATTGGCACACCTGCACTAACGACAGACAACATATGAGCTCAAAACACACTTCGGATCTTTAAGAACTTCTCCATTTCCTCATAGGCAGGGAAACAAATGATCCAAGGGATATGGCTCCCCAGGTCAGTAGTTTTAGTGGCTGTTATGAACTGAGGAGGTTTGGGGAGGATGGGAAGTCCAGAGCTGAGGGACATTCTCGTTCTTTTAGTCCGGGAACTGCAGCTCGGGCACCTCTGCTGTTTGCAGCTGTGCTGATATGGCCGGAAAGTACCTTTTGTGTGAGGAGCAGCAGATACAGCTCCCACCATCAGCCAGAACAGTCTGCAGTTTAGTAGAGTATGCATTTAGTACGTAAACTAGCTCTTAAAAGACAGCTGAATTGGGCAGTGTATTTGTGCAATATTTGATGACTCTGAACATGTACCACAAAGATGATTCTCATAAGCAGAATTGTAGCAAAAGCTGCAATTTAAATGACCAGAAACAACTTATTTACTTTAACTATTTTAGAATGGGGAAAGCGGTGTTATGCACATCATCGTCCAGCTAAGGAAATGCAGTGCTTAACCCAAAGAGTTTTTCATTTCCTGTCAAAATTAGATTCTCTGGAGGAGTAACATGATGGGGAAAGGCAGCCCATCAGTGACAGCGTTACAAGGTCCTCATTTCAGGGATGAGCACATTTCCCATGCAAACTAGTCTTTACTCTGCAGTTTGGAATCTGACTTCATGTCCATCTTCTCAGTGCACAGGTACCCTGCTGAGATGTGTTTAACACATCCATAGGTAAACACTTCTCAAAGGTTAAGGCTGAGCCCCATGGCAGTTCTGCTCCTGGCAATATTAAAATATTTTATCAACGATTATACTACGAGTGGAGGCTTGTGGCCAATCCCAATGCAAAGCCAGCAACTGTCACACTATTTCCTAGATGAGACTGCCCTGCTGAATCTGAGACTGACAGTATTACTGCCTCAATTATCCATTTCAATTAATGCAAATATAGGCGATAGTCTTAGAATAGCAGAGTAAGAACTGATTGCTGAATACACAGTCACAAAATATAAGGCTTGACAAAAGAAGTAAAAAAGAGATTAGATTTAGTCTGTTTCACATATTCTTAAATCAGAGATAGGAAAAAAGGTGGGGTATTGTCTTTACAATAATAATTATAATCTATAAAAATATTAGACAAATCATGTCATTAGAATTTTTATTCTTTGATGTTCTTCTGCAACAAGTGGAGAAGTGTTTGATTTTCAGCAGCTACTGGAGTGTTCAGCACCATCTTACTGACACCTCTATCTTTTCTTAGTAAAAACAATGCAGAGTGCTAGGCTTGAAGAGAATACGCAGTCTACTGTAATTGTATTAAAGGTAACAGAGGCAAGTAAAAATTAAATGCCTTGCCCAAGATCACATAGGAAGTCACGGCAGATTTTCTGAGCCATGGGAACCTTCTGTGCTTTATCTAYGAGAGCCTGTCACTGATAACAAACTTGTTAGTTTTTGACTTGAGCTTTTCAATGTAGAGCAGGGACATTCCTTCAGTCAATGCCTCAGTGGCCATTCATTACAGAGATGGGTGTGGGAGCAGATAGGCACTCACCTTCCGGAAGGTTACATATTGCTATTCCCCATATTTCTGCAGTAAAAGGGAAAGAATTCTGTATTTCATACTGGGTAAATAGATACTAAATTTTATCTTGCTATAATGAACTCCATCTATACTTAACAAATGGTAACTATAGGAAAACTGCAACAGAATCTTTTTCTTCCATTTTCTATGTTAACAATTACATTCCTTTATTGCACCAGCACCACGACTCCTCAAATTCTGTTAAATGCTTATGACTTCTATCTTTCGTCATGAGTATAGATAAAGAGAATTCTAACATAAAACCAAAACTTCTAAGACATCTCAGGAAAATTAATTTCAGAGTGATTGCATACATTTTTTATTAGAAGAGAGTGGAATCTTACCTGAAATCCATCAGCTACATTTATCTATCTGATGCTATTAACATAGTTCTCTGACTGACCATTAACACTACTCAGCCTAAAGCCACTAGTAATGAAAGAGGCCCAGAGGATGTTAGAGGAATGGGTGGGAGGATGCAACGGGTGGGATGCAAAAGGGACTGTGGGAGAGAAGGCTGATTCAGGTGAAAGACAGCACAGAAGAGTGGAGAAGTTTAATAGCCTGTGATGGAAAGAGGCTTGCTTACGTATCATGGCTAGAGATGGCAAATCTGCTCTGCAGGGGACCTGGGATGGAGGCCTGCTGTACGTACCGAGATACAACCACTTGTAAAAGCTCTTTGAAAGATCTTGCTTTCTTGTAACAGAAAAGCAGCGCTGATATGGAAAGTCTGTCATTCATGTACCCGCCAGCAAAAATAACAGTTTATGTTCAGGTCACAGTTTGAAGGTTAGCTATACAACCTTAACAGCTAAAGTACTTTATAAGTAAATAAACAAAAGTTCAACATAACTCAAAAACCAATTTCCATCTCACTGCTGAATTTTACGTTTGGTGGTGCGCGAGCGCCTATTCACACACATAGAGAACATCACCCACTGAATATGTTTATCAATGGATCCTTCTATGGTTCAGTTCCTTTTCTCACAACTAACATCTTTTTTTCCACCTCTGTTGACCCAGAGTTCATCAGCAGGTCAGTGCTAAGGAAAAAGGTAACAACCAGTATTGAAAGTGTAACCCTGTCTATTGCTTAGATTCTGGGAACTTTAACCTCCGTTTGGAAAGCGTGACTAATAAGACGGAACAAATATTCTCCCAAGAGATGTAAACCATGCGCCAACTTCAAAATACAAAAATGCTGCATGTTKTTTTTTTTTTTTATAGAGGAACCTTTTTTTTTTTTTTTTTTAAGATGACTGTATATGTAACATTATGTAGTAGTTAATGGAAGGCCAGAGTGCCAAGGCACAGTATGGAATGGTATTCTTCTGAACTCTACTTCAGTTTAAAGGAACTGTTGAATATTTTAGGGTTTTTTCTTCTGAGTGATTATTGTTTCTGAAACACCTATTATGCAGTAAGAGGATTAAAAAATACATTTCTTAGCATAGCAGGATAAATATTGAGCAAAATAATTATTGAAAAGAATCTTTAATTTACATTTTTTTCCAAATACGTAATTAACCCCCCAAACGCTAATTCCACAAATGTCTAAATTAACTTTAAATATGTGATTTCTTTGAAACAAAGGTGAATTTTCTCACCTAAGCAAGTGATGTTGTTCTCTGTTAATAACTGAGTATTATGAATAATAACTGTTCATATGTTGAAGTTTTCAGCATCATAATCTTATTGATTTGAAATATTTGGAGTAGACTTGCATTCAAGCACTGCTGGTTGCCAAGTTTAAGACTGTGTAGCAATAACATCTGTGGTGTTATTTGCTTCTTACTTTCCTTTTCTTAATTTTAGTTTTGCTTTGTTCGATATTAGTATTACAAGCTTGCAGGTTTTGCTAGTGTAAGGTTGAGACCCACCCAAATCACTGGACACTGAGTTGCCCGTGGTATTTTGTCTGTCTAGAGCATTGATTAATAACTTCTAATAGAGTGGTTTTACAAACTGGTAGGCTTGACGCAATGATGTTTGCAGTCTCCATATTGCCAACAGGCTTCAAACAAGATCAAAGCCTCATTCTGACAGTTGACATGTCGATCACTGAGGATATTAAAATTTGAGCAAACAAAAACTGTAGGAAGAAAGAATTACTGTCCCTATTTTACAGATATGGAACCGAGGAAGATAAAAATAATAGTTTGTTGAAGGCTACCTGATCTTCAAGAACCTGTGAATGAGTCCTTGTCCAGTTCTGCTAAAGAGAATATTATTCCTTTCCGGCAGAATCAGGGGGGCGGCTGTTCTCTGCGTCAACTAGAGCTCACCCTTCCTCCTGTAATTGTAATTGCGCTTTCCAGATATGGCAGCACTCTATTCCAAACTCAAATTGCTGCTTTAAAATTCTTTTGAGGCATGCAGCTGTGCATGTGATCGCTTGTTACCAGTACTCTCCGTGGTCAGATTAGTTTCTGTGAGTTGTGACTGCAGTACAACTGTAAAAGTCACAAGCCTCCAGACTGAGTTTAAAATCTGTGTTTAAAAGCGTGCTCATTGACTCTATGATAACTGGGAAATAGAAGACATATCTTTTCACAAGCTAGAGAAAAACCCTGTACCTCGTCCCAAAGCACATTTCAAAACATGTTTTATTTATGCTTGGCAGTGACTACAGCACTTTTGGGTGCTATAAAAATAAAAGTACCCATGGGAGACAGGTTCTTGGGGGTCAGCATAACAATCTGCAGGGAGCAGGAATGACTTAGGTACAACATTCCACGATACAGAGATAGAAAGCTGTTGCATATGAAAGAAGAGGTGAGCCCTATGGCAACAGACGCCTCCAACCACAGTCTTTTACCATAAGTTTGTTTACCTCCAGTTCTGTAAAGTGGGCATCTTTATGGGCATCTAGTTCCCCCCTAAACAAAGTGGTATCATACTGTGTGGTACCAGTTCTCCACAAGACTGCAAGAAATCTTCAGATTTTTCTATATTCAAAATATTACAACACACTAACAATAAATASTAAAACAACAAGAGTTAAATATTGAAACGCCTTACTATACCTGACATATTCTAATTGCTTGGTCCAGCACTGTCTTTGTATCAGTTGCATAATCTGGACAAGGCAGCATGGCACGACTGAAGTGGGCTTGCAGCAGGAGGTGTGTTTTTGTGTGTGAACTGTCAAATGAATGGGGATTGACTTCAATTGGAAGATGTTTTGCCAGTTCACTGTTCATCTGATCTTCATTGTGTCTCACAGGCAGATCTGTGTACTCCTCAGCATTCTTTAAAAAAAAAAAAAATAAAAAATTAACCATTGTAATTAACTTCACAATAATTATTACTCCTGAGACATTAAAAGTATATGCATTTAATTTACTACAGTTAGATTTCATTGTTAAAATAGCATTTTAATGTTTAGAAAGCATACTTATTTATCAAAATCATGTGTGTGGGAAAACAATAGCTAGTAAAATATTCACACAATTATAGGTTTTAAATTTTTTTCACATAGCTGACTTTAACATTAGAGAAGAAGAAAATAAAACCAGTGAAATAAATACATTTATTGGATGGACTCAGTATTTGAGATGACCTTCTACAGATATCCTACCCTGGTTGGCTCACAAAAACATTGTAAGGTTAGCCATAAAGAAGTCAATAACTCACATTTTCAATTTTCAGGGTTTCTACTTTTCTCTTTGTATTCAAAACACAGTGGGTTTGAAATAGCTCTGGTAAGGTTCTTTTAAAATATATTTTCAATATTTTGAGCAGTCAGTGTCTAAGCAACAGATGATCAGTGATCAAAGCAAAGAGCAAAATTGTAAGTAGGTGCTGAAAACTATCCTCTGTGCTCCAGAGTGGGACTAATACCATTCATGCCAAAAGGAAAGCTGTCTAAGAACTTTCTCACTGTTGCAAAAAGGAGCTGCACACCAACAGGTAATGTAAATGTAGTTATGAGTAGCAACATCCTTGGGGCTGAGAGGAACAAGTATGACTGTTCTAGTAGCCAGAGCAGAGATGTTCATTCTCCTGCTAGGGAAATCCACTGTCTCTGAAAGAAAGAAAATTCAACAGAAGCATCCTAAGAACTATAATTTAGGCTGAAGAGTCAGTTCTGTGACTTAACTGGTAATTTTTTTTCCTCCACAAAATCCTCTTGTGCATGTATGCGTACATATTGTTGTTTGGAACGAGAATGATCTTTCTAAAGTATAAAACTTGCAAGTAAATTAAGAGTTTTATAATATGTGATATCTTTTCCATCTGTAATTTAAGAGAGTGTATTTCTTTTGTCATGAAATAAAAAGTCATTTGGGTAGCCTGAAGGGCAATGTCTTCCAAGCTATGGGCTTAGCAGAGACCATTAAATTAAAGCGTTCGGGGTTTTATATTCCTCTTAAAGTATAGATTCGATATTATGCATTTTAGTCTTCAATCTCCAGTCAGACTTCCTGCAAATCCATATTAATGAAATATTCACAACGGTAACCAATGCAGTGTGAGGTAAAGAAAAATGGCAATTTTAGAACACCTAATTGGACTACCTAATTGTCTTGCAAAGTACCGTATCCACTCATTAATATCCTAACACATAGAATCTTTTCTGACAATTCCTAAAAACAGTTATATAGCTGTTTTTCACCCCCTTGGAAACTGACAGCACAAAATTTTCTATTTTCTTTAATGGCACAATGAAACTACACCTAAACTGTGATATAAATGTAAAAGGAAAGATAGGTATTAAACAATTTAAGATTTGGAAAGAAAATCAGAATGTCATTAATTTATTTCATATCTCGACTGCAGATTAGAAGTGAAGACTGACTAAAGACAACTGCTGCTTAATCCTGGATGTCTCTGCTAGATCTCTTGTGAAAACTGTGGTCATTTATTCTCTGAACCTAAGGTCACAATCTTTTTAAGCCCTATAGAAGGCTGCATGTTTGCTTCACTCTTTTTATTTAACTGGCTTCTCCTTCAAAGATATTTTAAAGAATATTTACCAAGGAGATTTTTTACTTAGTTTTGCTTTGCAGTTTAAAGTAGCAGAAAGAAGAAGGATCAGCCAAGTCACCCCAGACCATTTGGTACTCCTGAAAATGTGTTTTCCCTAATTCTTCCCCAGCACATGTTTTATTTACCTCCAAAACACTCCTCTTATTTTAAACAACTTGCCTACTTAATTTCCTGTTTGTGATCATTGACTGTAAGTAAGTGAGGTTCATTTTCTTATCTGCATCATGTAGGTAATTAAAGGAAATTGAGAATGGGTAGTGAAGCTTTTATACAACTGAGAATGAAGCTGAATGGAGGGCACTGAGGTCAGCACAGTCCATTATATTTTTATGTGAGAGGCCAGTATGTCTGCCCTGTCCTTGTTTGCTTAGTGTAGGCTGGACAGACTACTAACTGCAAATCTGTTTCTGTGATTTGCCCAGCTGTCCTTGAATAAAGACATCTTCCATTGCAAAATGTTAAATGACAGTGATTGACAACTCTGTGATGAACTCCGCTTGTAACCCCCTGCTACTGTTTTCAGGTTGCACAAGAAAAGGCAGAATAAAGAAACATCCTTTGTAATCACCTCAAATGGGCCCTGCTGTTCACTCAATATTTTTTCATTTTAGTTTTCCTTTTCATTGTGAATCTCAATCTGTTCTGCAAAGGCTATAGCTTCAAGTATTCCACACAATATATAATATATATTATTTTAGTACAGTGTATCTGAATACCGTTCTTACTTCCATGGGTGAGGAAACAGATCAAATTACGTATCAATCATTAATCTTCATTCTAAAGTCAAGAAACTTAAGACAAACTTTATAGTTAAACCACAAAGCACTGCTGTGCATTTTTCGCTTTCCCCTTTTCTTCTGTTAAATCAGGACTATTGCAGCCCATGTGCGAATAATATGTTTACAAGCACCTACGCAGTTAGGCATAACTTGGAGTGTACCAGAAGATAACTAGGAATTTTAGCTATGGGTTCTGCAATCACGCGTTTGGTACTCATGTCACATCTCTCTTTTCTATAGATCTGTGATGGACTTTCCCAATAATGTCTTCTTTTGGGCATTAGAGACTGCTGCATAATTTGAGGGTGTAAGGGTCCTCTCAAACCTACACTTCAACCTGTATGCAATGCAGGGTCATACAGGAGACAATAACTTGTTTTGCCAGTGAGAAATGTCACACGTAGACCTGCATAAACTCGATAGTTACATTTTACAAGGCCAAAGGGCTATTCTGATAATTGAATTCTGTTTCCTGCATAACACCAGCCACAGAATCATCTTAGAGTCCTGTCTGCAACATTGTGTTCCAGATATGCAGCTTATCATCACCCTTTATTTGAATTGTTAGAATGGTTCTAAAAGTAAACAACTCATCCCATTTTAAAATATATCTTTTGCAGTTTTCTGGTACTATGAGGCATTTGAGGAGTCAGACWGAACTAAAATTTAAATAAGGTATCCAACATGGCGAGTACTATGCTCCGCAGTGTCCATAGGGTTAAAAAACATCAGATTTTCTTTCTACCCACAAAATGTGTAAGTTTGGCTGAAATTACTGATTTATAGTGAAAGCTGAACTATAAATTTACACCACATGTAAACCTTCTGAAATATTTTAAATCTCAAGTAACTACATCATGCCGTCTTGTCTACAAGAGAGAAGAGGATACTTGTGGAGCACAGACAGAAATGGGATCAAGGCGAGCAACTAAAGTAAACTTGAATATTTTAAGTTAAGTTCAGTCATGGGAACAGTAAAACTTATAAAGTTAATGAGTTCTAGACTTTAAAGAGCAGTTGATTAATTTGTAACAATGAGGGTCTAAAACAAACCAAAAATAGTTTCTCACATTCCAGAGTTGAACCAGTAGTCTTTTCTTTAGCAATGCTGTTATTGAAACTACCTTAGAATTGACTGACTGCCTGTACGTTCCTTTTCTTTATACAGTGAACCCAAACACACCATATTTTCAACTTTAATAAACCTGCAACGTGTTTTGCTCTCTTTCAAGTTTCTGATGTAGAAAGAAACAAGGGAAAAGCATTCTTAGAAAATTTGATACCAAAATTAACAGTTGTTAAGCTAAAGTATTAGAAAATCTTGCAGTAAACTAGTACTAAAAGTAACTACCAGAATAATGAAAAAGGAGAAAAGATGAGGATCATTTTTAGCTAACATAGTAATCGCATCCTCTTTACCTGAACCTTGGTTTAAATTACTTAAACTTCTGCTAGTCTGAGTACATGAAGGACTGCAAAAATACATTTGTGCATAGCATGAAAAACAAAAAACAAGCTGCAATAAATAAATGTTTTTTTTTTACAGCTGCTCTGCAATTAACACTAATAACACATTATGAAGTAAATTTTAGTTCTCTGCTATCAGAAGTTCAAAGGTATGCCAATACGCAATTTATTTTTCCAAGTGAAAATGGCGTATTTTGATCTTTAAGTAACCAGATCGGCAAATATAAGCTCAACAATAATATTATTATATAATTGTCTTTTGTTCCATTGTACAAAGTGCTACAGAGTATTCTAGTGCAACATCCTGACCTGTCACTTCCACATAGTGCTACAGTGTATAGGAAGTAGCTGTACTCCAATCTTTAAAGCAGTCTGTAACTGTCCTCATTTGGGTGATACCTATGTTACCKTTAGTGTAGGATAGAGAAAAGTAGCATGGTCAAAATAGAGAAAGAACAAGCACTGATAGTTTGTGAGTAGCTAGGTAACTGGATAAAAATGACTTTTAATAGATTCACAAATTCTAAATTTTTCTTTGAGGATACTTGAACTTCTTTACTTAAAAACATTTGAAATTATTTCCATTTTTTATATATACATTTATATATCCCCATTCATGTGCTGACAAAAGTCTTATTTGACCTTGTTAACTGTATTATAAGGAAAATAAAAAAATTGCTTAACTAAAGTTCCCAAGTTAATCTTCCTTTGCCCATGCTCTTCCCAAGAGCACAAGACCATATTATGTGACACAATTATGACACAAGTATATATTATGAAAATTATTTAAATTAACCAATGTATTTATACTATATTTTATCTTCACATTTTCAACTGTGAGTTTGATTTATAAGGAAAGACATTAAATTTACACAGATGTATCCTGGCAGGCAGCTGGAACACAATCAAGCTTAGATTTATATTCAGAAAACAAATAAATGTGAGAAAACATGTGCTTTAAAAAAACAAAAAAAGTAAAAAAGTAAAAAAGCCCAAACTGACCACATACGTAAAAGTTGTTTTTCAGCTCACACCAAACAGTAAAGTAGATCGAAAAATGGAATTGGAGAAGTACTTGCTAGAATTACTGCTCTGAAAATTATATCTGTGTTAGTGATTCCATTATAAACTCCTATTTTAAGGAGTTTATTGGTAGCCTATAAATGTATATGCTTTGGTCTCAGTTTTATGGGACATAATTCAAACTTCCAAAGTTTAAAATGTTTGGGTTTTTTTTACTCTTAGATATAAAAGGTTTAGGACAATATCCCAGTTGAAGACAGTTCTAAACATATATTACTAGTTATAAGTTTTAAGAACAAACATGATGTATGTTTTCAAGATTCATATTATAGACAAGACGACAAAAAAAGTCATTTCTACCAGTTTATTGAAGCCGCTACATAACACAGGGATATTTAGATTGAAAGCCCTCTTTTAGACAGCAGACACTTGCACAAAGAGCTTCCTCGCTCTGTTTTACACGTGTGAAAATATACTTTTAAGACAAACTTTGCAGAGGTGACGTTCCAGATTTTTAGGGCAGCCTGGAAGGCTCCGTTAAGCAACAGAGCAGGCTAAAGTTTTGTAGAGATCTTGAAGAGCGGCTAACATGATGCAAAAGAAGAAAACAAAAATTGGCAGGCAAGATTAGAATATATTTACTACGTGATACTGTAATTCATCACAGAGACCATTTCTAAATATGCTCCTTGCCTTCATATAACATCTCACCCTGTCAACTGCACGTGTATGTGGCAGTGCAATCAAATGGCATCCAGCATATTAGAGCCAACCTTGCAGCGCAGTTCCTTTCCCATGGGGGGTTTCCCATCCTTTCCATCCAGGGTCGGTGGCTGGCAGGGAGGAAAGGCAGAAAGCAAAGCCCTGTGCCAGCCCCTGCGCCGCGGGACATGGAGGAGCCAGAGCTGCAGCCCCTGGGCAGCAGCTGTCCCCGGCTGCAGAGAAGGGGCTCCCTCTCTGGCACCGGTGCCTCCCACTGGGGACTCTGCCTGCCCTAATTCTCCACTTCAGCTTGGGTAATAGGAAAACGATCTTGCCACTTCTTTAGTACTCTGTCAGAGTACTCTCTACTCTCTACTTCTGGAAAAACGACAGGAGGAAAACAAACAGATATGGGTAGGATGGAGAGCAACATCCAAGGGATAAGGGCTGCTCAGTATCTTTTTGAAACAAATACTAACTTTTTTATTTATTATCTAATTAATCATTAATGCATTTTTACAGATAAAAGATGTGTCAAAAAAAAAAAAAAAAAAGAAGTATAGAATTCAAATTGTAGAGTTAACCCAATTAACTAGGTTGGAGCAAAATAGTGAGGCTGGGCTACCCTGAGCTCTGCCTCTAGATTTAAGACTTACCAGAGAGGGCACTGGAAATTTCCAGTTGAGCATGAGAAGTTGAAGAGATAAAGTCGTAAAACCCATCAACATGCAATTATGTAAATCTAATATTTAAAAAAAAATAATTTATAACTATCTTTCAGGATTTAAAATGGACTCATTTCAGTAATGGGACCTACAAACATAGTTTATACGAACATACAAGTTAAAAGTTCTTACAATTCTTATAAAGTTCTCACATTAGTGATCAGAGAAATCATATATAATTGTATTCTCAGACTTCTCACTTTAAACAGACAAGTGTTTGATTTTTGTTTTTAAATAGCTGCATATGATAAACACCACAAGTTTTACAATTACAGACATCATAAAAAGTACAAGCTAGGGCAATGAAACAGTTGAGTGATCACTTAAAAACACCCTGAAGGGTTTAGATTTCACAAGTTCACCTCTTACTTAAAACATCCAAACTACAAACTACTGATGACATTCCTGATGACCAGAGGTCAGGAGTCTGAAAGACCTTTGCCACTGCACACAGAGCAATAGGAGGTCAGCAATATTAGCTACCAGGAGCAGAGAGTGACCTGGCAGATCTGGGAACTTCTAAAGTACAAAGTTAAATTACAGACCTCTGCTTCAGCATGGAGTTGCTGAAAGAAAATGCAAGCACGCTAGCACATGTGAGAGGGAGGATTATATAAAATAACAATAATTTGACATGGAAAAATGTTATTAGGACTTCTATACTAACTTGAAAGTCAATTTCCCTTTTTTTTCTAAAGTTTCCTAAGCATATCAGAGAAGCTAGGTTTCAGTGTACAGGAAGATACAGTAATAGATAATACAATCATTGTAATTGGTTTACCAAATGGTAAAAAATATGCTTATGGAATCATTCTGTTTCATAATAATTTCCTTTTTAAATTGCATACTTTACTAAAACATATTAAAACAAGGAATGAATTCATGATTTTAAGTCTTAACTCTCACAATCCATATTTCATAAACTTTATGATCACAATCATAATTCAGTGCTACTTTTTTGGCCAGTCCTAATAAAAACCATTCTTACAATACATTCATTTTTCCCCCAAATGTGTAGGTACTTTCATAGTATTAAGCTGTACAACTTTCATAGAGGTGGCTTTAGTTCACTCTCAGGTTTTTAAGTTAAATTATTGATTATAAGTAAGATTATAAGCCTGTAACACTTGCACAGTTTAAGGAAAAATAAATGCAAAAGAAGACTAAAGTAGGACAAAAATAAGAGCAAACATCTGAAACTGGTATGGCGTACACATTATTCACCTAGCATAAGTTACTTTGACCATAGCAAATAAATATAAATGGAATGGTATAAATTCCATTTATAAAGTGAATTATAGTGATGTGAGAGAATTACTGCATTTTATCACTGGAAATGGTATATTTGAGATTTTTGCCTCTCCAAGATGCCTGACTTTTCCTATTACTTTTCATGAGAACTCTTTGAACCTGCACATTCTGAATGCATTATCATCACCCCCTTTTTTTTAGTCTTAATACCTAGATGGGGCAGTGACCCACAACTTTCTTCCCCTGTAATCTCAAGTCATATTATAGGAAAGATTTAAAACCGACCGTTTTTGGCTGTATTGAAACTAATTGTATTGCACTAAAACAGAAAAGCTTTTCAGTGCATGAACTCAGTAATGTGCTAACACAAAACTGGGAAAATCTCTCTGAGTATACATTCAAAAGTCTGATTGTCATGAGAAATCTACTTCAGTTCCATTTGGATGTTGGTCCACGTTTTGAAGCTGAGCTTGGCTGAATCAGCTGGCTCAACTACTTGATTGAGATGATGATAGCAATAAAAATTGTAATAGCAAACCTTGGCACACAGCTTTCCCCGGGAAAGTGATCAGTCATTTTCCATCTTTGGCTTTGATCCTCCATTGGGATCTTCCAGTGCAGAGCCCAGACCCAGGGAAGAAGTTAACAGATCTCTGCATTAAGTTAATGCTACTCTGCATGGAGACTGGAGCAAGCGCTACTAATTCTTTATGTGAAATGGGGCCCATACCTACTGTATATGTTAATGGCAAGCTGTAAAAGCTCTGTGTGTTGAAAACCGGATTTCGGATCTGCTGACCTGTGGCAGCTCCCCTAGTGGGGAGCCATAAATGCACACTGCTGCATTTTTGTACTGGATTAAATTCCGGATCTAGACTACTATGTGACCAGAGACAAAAGAGAATAAAAAGTTCACAGGCGTGAATACCTGTCATCATGTGGTGAAATGACTAGCAGCCTCTGTTCAAGAGAGGCTCAAGCCCAGAATAATAGAAGAACAATATGAACTGGCAGAAATATATGGGAAACTTGGAAGGTGCCTACACGCACAATGTCTTTTCAGCAAGCCAATGCTACTGGTCTCACTCTGAGCACTTTTAAATGAAAATAGTTTAATATAATAATAAGAAAACACAACTGTAAGAGGAAGTGACAGCTGCTGCAAGTAAATTTCAATAAGGGTAGTTCCCTGCTGATAAAAACTGGCACATCTCCACTCATTTCAGTGTAACTATGTGGATTAACATTGCTTGAAAATCTGACCCAATGTTTTGAAGAACTCAAGAGCTACAAGGTAATGCAGAGACAGAAGACACTGATAATTATAAGGGTGGGGAAGAGGGGTGATCACCGAGGAAACAAAAAAGTCAGTAAAAGGAAAAATATTTGAAGTCTATTAAACAAATAGACAATCTGTCAGTATTTTGGTGTGCTTGATTTGAGGAAGTTATATCAACATTTCTGTCATGAATGACATGAGGTCTGATACAGTGAGTAACATGGCAAAAATGCCCTTGTACCACACTTGACCTTAACAGAACATCCCATTACCAGAACGCAACGTACCATGCATTACTAGGGCAGATCTAACCCTTTTTGGATGGCAAGTGATAATTTTTCTTGGTGATGTCCACTGCACACAAATTTGTGAGAATACTGTAAACTCGGTGTTCCTACACAGACTTATACCATGTCTTTTCTACCTGTAAATAAAGGCATTCATCTAAAGTACACTGTAAGAGCTGTATTAAAAAAAAATTAAAATGGAAAGATAACTGATGATTAAGAGAGTTGCAGATATTTTGCCTCTGGTGTAAAGTTTTAAGAACTTCTTTTAAAAGACAAAGAAAACAGAGATTTTCAGTACCAGATGTCTAGGAAGATCCCATTTGGATTTGAGCTACTTAAATTTGCAATCATGTATTTATACATCTAACAGAGCTTCTGTTTCCCCTAGAATCTGAAAATTAACTAGCTTTGTAGCATCTTCCTTGATCTGCCACCCGTGCCCTGAGGATTAGAGACTCCACCTGAGCTTGTTTTACAAGCATAACAGAAAAAATTAATCTCTGCTGGCAGCGATCCCACTGGGATACTGATGAATAATGATATCCCTCTCTCGCTGCCCTCTCAGTCCACTAGAAAAGCCACTCTAACCCAGCAACGTGGAAACCGCTGAAACCATTCCAGCTGTGGATTAGCAGGCAGTCAAGCATCCATCTGTTCTGTGTGAATCAAGAGAAAGCAAACACGCATTCTTACAGCTAAAGAAGTATTAAAAATTAGCATCTTATATGACTGCATATAGTAAATAAAGATAACCATATACAAAAGAAAAAAAATCTATTATCTACACCTCATGTTGTTTACATTTGCTTGCTGCCTTAAGCAAATAATAAAACAGTTGGAATTCATCTCATTAACCTACAGAATATTGTGCATTCAATGATTTAATATATTTAAGAT
Source organism: Phoebastria nigripes (assembly GCA_035582835.1). Classification (NCBI taxonomy): domain Eukaryota; kingdom Metazoa; phylum Chordata; class Aves; order Procellariiformes; family Diomedeidae; genus Phoebastria; species Phoebastria nigripes. The sequence continues at coordinate 96,536 of JAYKAV010003398.1, forward strand.
AAAATTTCTTAATATTGTATGCATCAATTGTACCTAAAAATATTTTGTAAGTAGACATGCATACACACACTAAATAAATATAAACGAACATAGTAGCATGCCTGCACCTCAACAGGAGAAGGATTTGAGACCTGTTGTGAGAGGGATTTTAGCCATTTTCTCACCCTCTAAGGTGAGAGGAATAGACTTGAGATATTTTCTCTTTCTGAAAACTAGTAGTTTGAATGATCTCTGCTGGCTTGCTAGTCTTTTCCCCTAGAAGACAGAAAGGAAAGGCAGTGGGAAGTTGGCATGTGGGCAACCCAATCAAATTGGTGATGTCCGATTTGACTCTTCCATGGGAAATAGGACAATCATCTACTATAAATTAAGGAAGGCTGTATTCGAGCATCATCCCAGATAAAACTACTTAGAAAAGGGCATAATTTGACAGTTTTCACATACAACAATCCCAATATTTTGCCGGATGCCTGGACCACATTCATTAATCTGCAAAGGTGAAGAAAATCTGCAACTGTTTGTTCTCTAAAAGCAAGCTTACTATGCTATACCAAATTTACAAATACATATATTAACTTTTTCAAATGCTAAGAAAAGTTTTTGCCTTTTGGTAGCAAAAATTCCTCTGCAATTTCTTCTAACATTATAGGTAGCATAAGCTACCTATGTAACTGTGAAATAAAGCACCTTGTTAATACTAGGCAAATAATTGGAGAGGCCAATTTCTTAAAAGTTCATCTGTGATAATACATAACATCAACATTTAAAATAAAATTCAACCTTCTGAAGCTAGCCAGGTTCCATCAGGAAAAAAAAAGAAAAGAATGAGACAAAGAAAGAATCTAAATGTAAATAGGAAAATACAAGTGTCAGATACTTCATTAAGGACTGATCAGTAATCCTCTTATGTCCTTTTTTTTAAAACTACTATGCTAAAGGAACAATATATGCTGGATACCAATCTTGTATGATGTAATTATTTCAGCCAAACCAATCCTTATCCTGAAATTTCTGTTCCAATCAGAGAACAAGCTACAAAATGACATCTTCCTTCTTAACAGTTTTACAAGTCTGAGCAATAACTTCTTTGCTGACAGAGAAAAACATTTGTGTGCCTTTAAACAGCAGTCAGTAAGGCTGAGTTGGTGTCACTAAGTGAACTGAATTCTGTGAAAACAAATTCATCAGCAATATAATTGTAACTGCTATAATTTATGGTACAATAGTATAATTCTATCAAAAGCAAAGGCAGTAACTAGAAACCAGTGAAGACAAAAGAACTGCAGGCTGCAGAGGGCCTAAATTTGCCTATCGCACTTTAATTACAAACTAGGAGGCACAAAGTAGAACTTGTACTGACTTGCTAAAGGCACACCAAGCTTGTAAGACTGCCTTCTAGAGTACTTGGGGCATGAGAACCCACAGCCATTTATCAAAGCAGCATTGCATATTATAAAATGTTCAGCTTTACCTTAATAAAGATGCAGTGTAGAACTTCAGTTTTGTTTCAACAAACACAAACATTATTTCAACAAATATATTGTATATTTGAAAATAGAGCCATATGACATGACTGCTGAAAAAAAGCCATTTCATTTTCAATATGAATACTTTGCAAAGTATTGGCTGCATGTACACAACTATGCATAGTTTGAAATCTCGCATAATGACGATGGCTACAACTCTTAACTGCCAAGTGGTAAGTAAAAGACTTTTGTGCTAAAATAAATAAATGGTGCCGGGTTGAATTGCCTGCAGCTTTTAGCAGTCAGCTAAAGCAAGCTTGCTATCACTGAACTTGCTTCTAGCATATATACCAAGGACAGGCATTGATTTGCCACAGATGGCAGCCAACGTTCACATTTGTAAGTACAAGACCAGGACAGTACTCCTATCTACCCTAGCAGATACAAGTGTAATAGCTTCCTGGCTCATCAATATAATTTTCCATTGGTATACATGAGTGTTTTGCTGCTATAACTGCATCTATAGCTCCTGTTAAAGGAATTTATTTCCTCATTTTTCTGACAGAAACAGTTACTACAGCAGCTGTTTGAAATGGGGATATAGCCTGAGGCTACTGGCTTCCACTACCACAGCTATATACACTTTCACAAGCTTTTCCCTTGGACTCTGCACTGCAATAAAAACAAATTTAAAAAAAAAAAAAAAGATACTATATTATTTCCAAGATAACAATTCTTGTCTTATGGCCTACCTCATGGGAAATGTATGTCAGAAACCTTTAACTTCAACTTTAAAATAGGTTTTATTTTAACTTTCCTGAGTATTGATTCAGTTTTTTAAACTGGCAAGTAATGACAGAAGTTGATTTAGAAGATTGGGGGGAAAAAAAAGGAGATCTGTTAATTGGAGATTAGAAAGTCATGTGTATTGGAGATGGGAAGGTTTTATATTTTCTGGTTTTGAATGTAATTCTTTCTTATTGATGCCATAAAAATGGAAGACTTATGCCATGTTCAGTTAGCTGTCAGTGGTGGGCATTGTCATCTTGATTTACCAACTGATTGTGCTTTTCTGGAAAGGTGGGCAGCATATGATGCTTTCAAACTAAAAAGAAAACAATCATTTGGAAAAAGAAAAATAAGAAATAATTATGTCATGATGTTAGAAAAAAATTACTATATTCAAGTACTACAGTAACATTCAAAACTGCTCCATCTACTGGGACTAGAGAAAAATCAACACAAATTTAATGTGTGAGTATTCATGTGTGTAAGTACTCTTTCTGCTAAGTACAAGATATGTTGAATATACTGGATATAGATGATGAAATTAGGATGCTGTTAAAATTCACTGTAGCATTTTGTTTTATTTTCATGAAGCCAAACACAACTTTCAAATTTAAACTATTTTAAATTGCCGGGTTTAACCCAGCAGGCAGCCAAACACCACACAGCCGCTCGCTCACTCCCCCTCCGCCCCCTCAGTGGGATGGGGGAGAGAATCGGGAAAAAAAAAAAAAAAAAAATTCATGTATTGAGATAAAGACAGTTTAATAAAACAGAAAAGGAAGGGAAAATAATGATAATAATAATAATAATGATAGAATATACAAAATGAGTGATGCACAATGCAATTGCTCACCACCYGCTGAGYGATACCCAAGCAGCGATYGCYACTTCCTGGACCAYRCCTCCTATTWATATATTGAGCATGACGTCACATGGTATGGAATACCCCVTTGGCCAGTTGRGCTAGCTGTCCCGGCTATGCTCCCTCCCAGCTTCTTGTGYACCTGGCAGAGCATGGGAARCTGAAARGTCCTTGACTAGYAGACTACTTAGCAACAACTAAAAACATCAGTGTCTTATCAACATTCTTTTCATCCTAAATCCAAAACACAGCACTAGGAAGAAAATTAACTCTATCCCAGCCGAAACCAGGACAAAGTACTCTTTCTGCTAAGTACAAGATTATGTTGAATATACTGGATATAGATGATGAAATTTGGATGCTGTTAAAATTCACTGTAGCATTTTGTTTTATTTTCATGAAGCCAAACACAACTTTCAAATTTAAACTATTTTATTAAACACGCTGTGATACTATCTAGATGTTCCAAGTGGGAACTGAAACACAAATGTTTTAAAATATTAAAATCCAGACCATATAGGCTGTATAAAAATTAAGTAAATGATCCTGGAAATGCCTGTGTTTAGGATGAAATTTATGCACCGAACAGTCCTAGGTATGGATTTATTGTGAAGAAAAGATTTAATGGTAAGAGGTACCAGTTTTCTCCTATTATAAGGGGTCACTAAAATATGCATAATGGCTGAGGCCTGTTCCTATTTGTAGAGTGGCCACAGCAGTCGTGTTCATATTGTTGAGAATGCACGATATATGTGAAATCAAATATGAAAGTTCTTTAAAGGTTAGCATGTAACATAATTGCTTTTCATCTGATATAAAGTTTACATAATAAAGTATTTCTATTCTTGACACTGAAATGCCATATTTAAAAAGAATAACATAATGAATACAGTCTTGCTATACTTTTATGCCTGAAGAAAATCATAGTGGCACCTTTATTTCCTTCTAAATTAAATGTAAATTTAGACTAGAAAATGACTGACTTAGGAAGAGTGATCTGATTTTTTTCTGAAATGGCTATAGAACAGAAAACCAGTTTTATATAGTATCTTAAGAAAAACAAAAGCAATGATTCTGCCATGGCTTGCAGAGAAAATATTACACAAACCAGCTCATATTAGCTTGTTCTTGGATAATATTTTTGTAACTTATTAATTACTCCTTCCCTGTCATCTAACTGGAGACCAGTTGAAAAGATGGTTTATCACTGAGTCAAAAACCTTTGTGGCCCCTTCATGGGAGACTTTTGAACCAGCAGCTTTTAGATAGAATCCTGCTATGGGAATAAAATTATTTTAGACTGAGAGTGTAAAAATACAAAGACTCATGTATTTCCCTGGTTAGAATAGGATGTGCCAATGACGATGACCAGAAAATAAAGCTACAGGTTAACTGAGTTACCTAGAATCTCATAGTACAAATACTTAACAGGTAATGAATGACAGATAAGGCATTAATAACTTTACTCTTTTGTTATCTATGTATCTGGGATGGAAAGCGCCTGTTTCATGAACCTCCTCCTCCTATCTTCCAAATCTGCTACTCCAGCAATGCCAGATTTTCTGCTGAGTTCCAAAATACTTGGTCTAATAGAAGCCAGTGTAACAAAACTGTGTCAATTATCAGATAGAAATATAGGGAAGAGGTATGTGGATACCAAACTTGTAAGCCCACGTTTATATCACAGAAAGATGGATACGTATGCCCCACTATAAACACAAATACCATGTTGTTCTGTCCCTAAGCTCCCCAGTTAGAAAGAAACCCATCTCTYATAACCAGTTTACATGAAAGACAGCAGTAGGCACAAGAAAACCAACCAGTTCTCTCTTGTAGGTAGAATTCAAAAACAGAAATAAGGGACAGCATGCAGATAAAACAAGGGTTGAAAGATGGTAATGTTCTCCCCTTCACTGTCCGGTATGAACAGATATGACAAAGTGTTTGCTCTGTAAATAAGAATATTAACCAGATAACCAGATAAGTGTAGTAAAAAATCACCAAAAATCATGAAGCTAGTGGATCTAGCCATCACAGTCCTGATCAGTCATCAAGACAGACCTCCTTTCCTCAAGGTACAACAAACCTACATTTATTTGATTTTAAAAACATTTGTGGTGACTGCTGCTTTAGTACAGAAAATGACAAAAATTACCCCAAAGTATCTCTCACTGTTTTTTACCTAGACCTCTGTTTTAATCTCTGCACCTAACTTTCAGAATAAAAGGAAACAGTCTTTAGGTACTTCAGGGAAATCCAGCCTGTCAGTAATAATTCATGAACACTTTCTCATCAGTAATACTTAATGCAAGAAGCACCATAACTCAACAGTGATTAAGCTCATTTGGATTACTACTGTCTGAAGCACGGTTAGGAAAGGTTTAAAGAAAGCTCTATGGAAAAGCATCAAACATTTTCTCTCAGAAAAATTACAGGTCCACTAGCACAAGTCAGTTACAAAAGTAACTGAATCTGAACTTCGCCTGCTAACTGCAAACCCAAGACAGATTAAACATCTCGAGTACAGATTTACTGAGAGGAGAAGAGAAAGCATGAAGGGATTGTACCCCACCTATTTGTATCACTTATTACCGTATACTTCCAACGTGACTGCGGGGCTGTTCCCATGTGCCATATTCCTGTTCATGTTATGGATACTTCAACCCCTAAACCACACTGAAAAAAAATTCATTTGATCTTGCAAAATGCTGGCAGATGATCAAATGAAAAGATAAAATAAAAACAGAGAAAATAACAGATACTGGAGAAGACTATGGTCTTGACTACTAAGTGGAAACAAATCTTGCTATCAAGTGACTTTTTTGGCTCATCAGCACTAGAAACAGGATGACTCAAAACTACTTTTTCACGTGAGTTGCAAAGATTCATTGATAATTCATTGGTGAATGATCCTGAATTCTGAACACTCCCATCGGCATGGCAAAATATCAATCTGAAACTCAAAATCCCTTATTCAAACTCAGATTTAAAACCCTTAATACGATCATAAATTTCTGAATTCTTGAATGCAATCTTGCTTTTTTCCTGGTTTTGTTTTAAACAAACTTTTGCTCCTTTTCAAGTTACACATTGACAATTTGGTAAAAATTTGTATATATCCCATTTCAAACCCACATCATCAGTATTTTCTTTGTTACAATTGTACACTTCTGCCTTCTTTATATACATCAGACACCTTGTAAATGTCTAAAGGTTTGCAAGATTATGAACAATGCCAACAAAAAAAAGACCCACATGTCACATGTACAAAATCCTGCAACTGCATTTGAGAAATGTTTTGGATGATTATTCTTAAATAACACAGTCCAAAATTCAAAACTTTAAAACTGAGTGATCAGCAGAATGATCACAATTATAATTATGTTTGGCAATGATAACAGGCCTTTTTGTACTATMGCTACAGCTTTCAGTTCCAGCATCATTAAGAGATTCTTCAAATTACTTTTTAAATATCCCTTTCCCTCAGGATTTTCACTTACACCTAATTAGACTACTTACCCCATGCCATGTAATTCCCTATTGCCAAAACTGCTAAATGCTTCAATAAGAAGGAAGAAGGCACCAGTGGAGCAAGGCAGATGTAATGTCATTGGTTAACAATAGAGGTGTGAAGCAACTGCTGTAATTATAAAACTCATTAATTCACAGTGTTTTGGGGGGGGGGGGGGAATCCTTGGCAATAACTCTGTTGAAATGGCAATCCTTTTCAACACTACATCAGATTGAAAAAAAACTTTCAATCTACACCTTCAACAAGAGAGAATAGTAATTCCACTAGTAATTATGAAAATCAACTTCTGCATAAAAAGTAAGAAAAAACTGTCAGCTATAATGGCATCCAGCATTCATACATACTTTTCATCTTTCAAATTGACACGTGGTGCATTTTGACCCCTACCCGATTTTATTTTTAGTCTCATTCCTCTTAAGACTGTAAAGGGACAACTTCCAAGACTATATTTCCAGAAGAAAAAATTAGAAAGAATTAAAGCAAGATTAATTAATTTTAAATTTTACAACCTCTGCCCAACAGTAGGGTCCTAGGTTTCATCTACAACAGAAATGTTTGCCATTTACCTTTGTGCTTCATGGATGCAAGCTTTTCAAATAGATGAGGAGCCCTGACATAAGATAGGCAGCACTAGGTTCTGCTTCCATCATTCATCTTCCATATGCTGCTCACTAGCTTAGGCAGCGTCATGAAATGTCCTGAGTCTCTGCTAATGCTATTCTCAAACTTTACCTGTCCAAATTTATCTGAAAAAAAATTCTGAAGTTTCTAGGTGGAGAAAATTTTCTCTAGAGAGAAGAAGAGATTTTAAAGAGACAGCAGCTGGAGTAAAGCTCTCACCTTGAATACTCAACATTACATTATTTAACTTCTGTTTACTAGTGGGTATTTTTTCTTAAAATTTCAGTTATTTTACATACAGTATATATAGGAATTGTGGTTAATTACCATTTTGAATTCAGCCGAATACACTGAATTTCATTTCATATAATTTGCAATGTTTTCTGACAACAGAACAACAGATATTGCAGGGTCAGTGATAGCAATTCCCCTATTTAGGCTGTCTAACACTTTCCATTATAAAAGATTACTATGGCCTTTATTTCTGAGCTGTAACACTCCGAATGTTTGCAGCAGGCGATTTAAATTTATCGGAAAGAAAGTCTCTGTACTAGAAAACTGGCTTTCCTAGTGTCATAAAATGCTGATCAGGTTTTGTTGAGATGTAAACTGTTGAATAGCACTATTTTAATTTTTCTTCTTGTATTTCTCCTCAGAGAAATTTTGGCAGCATGTTCAAAACAATAATGAATATAAAAGTAACATACATAAATACTATAAGATGGACTTTAGATTTTGAAGTTAACATTTGGAAATCAGAATATTAAAAAATTTGGGCCACTTGTATAATGTATGTAATATAACAGAGACTGTAATCGTAAGTGGGCAGAAATAAGTTTTCCTGGATAATATTCAGGCGCTTCTTGTTTTCAAATATGTGTGTACAAGTGGAGTTATACCATTTTGAAAAGAAGATTTTGTAGATATAACTACTTGAGTACTTAAAAAGGAAAACGGAGTAAAAGCTGATTCTTTTATGGTGAGAATGTAATACTATCACGCTGCATTGTACACCATGTCTCCAGATTTGTACCCTAAAATCTTTTGCCTTGCACTGCACTTCTCTACTAAACAGTCACTAGACCAACTGTATGAGCTGGCATTATTGCAGGTTATGACCTCAGGGATTGTGAGGTGGCTGGGAGAAGGAAAAGAAGGCATTTTAGGCAACAGGTCTTCCCCATATGTCTCCCCCACTTCTTAAAGCTGCTGTTATCTTCCAGATTGTCCCAGTGCAAAGTGATGGCCCTGGTACAGATTTAGGATGTTGATATGCAGATATTATTCTGGTATTTTAGTATTATACCTAACTTACTTAGAAAAAAACAAATATCAGATTTGTATAGATCCTGAAAATTATAAAGGGACATAAGAAGAGAAACAGGTGTATACAGTAATTTTGATGTACTGATTAGATGAAACACTTGAAACATCAAAAATGATTCAGGTATATTACTCAAAACAATAAAAAATGAAATTACAGATCAGGGAAGAAAGGCTTTTCTTAATTTCAGCGTGTTTTTTCATACACTTGTAAGTGTCTTTAAGAGTTATGAGTTACATATGTTTAAGTTAAGAAAATATCAGCACTTACTGTCAGAATTAAGAGCAATTCTTCAATGTTGCTTTCAGGTTTCAACTGATCTTTGAACATCCCAATAGTTGGATGCTTCAAATAGTAATAGGAAGCAATGCGGCCGTATGTCAGAGGTTCAATGCTGCGATTATCCTGTTAGAAGAGGAATCAAATACACATGGTTCCTACATGGTTCAATATAAATGGTGCCTACAAAACTGTAAAATATTTTAAGACTACTTTATAAGAGAGAACAGCAAAAATTATTTAGCATCATAATTTAGCTGCAACCCCAATTAAGCTCAGTTTTCAATGTAAGTCTTGCAAATAGCTCCATAGACAAACTCTAACATCTCAAATCAGGAGCATGTATCTTGCTGTTCCCAACTTTTAGGAGCATGTACCTTACTGAATCTTGTAAGGCACAGATTAGTCTTACCTCCCCAATTTCAATACAGTAGGAGCATTCCAAATCAAAGAGGGATTTCTCAACAAGGCTTGAGAGGTACTTATTCATAGTGTCATGGCTCACATCATCCAAGTTATAGTAACTAGATAAATTGAAAACAGATGCATTACATGAATAGTTTTGACACTCTGAAGATTTTTAACAATAACGTCTTGTAGGAAAACTTACAAGGCTGCTATAATACACACACATACTTGGAACAGCAATATCCACATTAAACAATTAAACACAGAACTATTCCCTTATATAGTCTAACAAGAAATTAATGATTCTTAAATGGTTTGTGGGAGTAACCAACATAATACAAGCATGTACATATGGAAAGATGGTAATTTATCTGTCTATTAATAGAAAGGTTGATACAAACAGAACTGGACTGGCTATATTTTGTTAGTGGGAAAATTTTCCTGATTGCATAAGTATATTTTCCTGGTTATATAACTATGAAAGTGAACAACCAATACTAACACAAGTAACAGTATTTTAACTTCAAGAGAAAGGAAGAAAACCCACCAAGGATAGCAACTGTTCTTAAATCCTGGAACTCTGAAAATAAAAACTAGGCACATAGTGACATCTCTTGAAAAAGTAACCTTACACCAATCCAAATGTTGGTGTTTGTTGTTATATTTCTGTGTAATTTTATTCTCAAAGTTAAAATTACTAAAGAAAAAGGAATAGGGTATTTGTCAATGTGGTTACTTCACATGTTCATTTTCAGGTAAAATTGTTTAGGTAAACTATATATAGTAACAATGGTCCTTAGTTATCTGTATGAAGGAAAAATGTTTATAAAGTGTGCCAAAACATATTGTTATGCCAGCATATTAAAAAAAACCAGTGACTGAAGTTTGCACTCCTTAACTGTACAACTTAAGCTGTATTATAAGATTCTTACTCACACAAACTAACATAATTTCAGGGAGAGCTTTCACCTAGAAAACTCCAGATAAAAATGTAGTAAGAACTTGAGTCCTAGATTCAACAAAAGGCACCAATTCAGAAAGTAACAATTAAGTTCAATGAGCAGTAAAGAAAAACTGAGCATGCTCAGAAAGTTTAAAAATTCTGAATTTAAGCAGAGCAATTAAATCATGCAATTTCAAAGTGGAATTCAAACAAACAAAAAAATTGATGATTTACTGAAATGTTAAAAAGCACAGTGAAAATGTTGTCCCTGCTCATTTAATTCTGTAAAATACTGTCACACAAATAGACTACTGCGATTACTGCAACGATGAAAGATGCTCCTTTGTTCATACTAGCTGCTTCACTAAAATTTCCTACAGTTACAATGTATTCGGCATCCCCACTGGAAACAATACCACATGCTGTAATGGAGCTTAGGTTCTTTCAGTGTTATTTTGTGCAGGTGAACAGGCTGCAAAACAGTGTGCTGAGATTCATTTTAACTGATTTTACATAGTTACATCTACACCTGAGTTAGTCTTTTTAAGTCCCTTTACTGCCAATGGAGACAAACCTGTGCTTGCAGAATGCTATTGATCTGAAGTATTTTATAGATCTGCTTTAGTATGAGGTGAAAGGTAATCACTGACTGAAAAAAAAGAACTTTAGACGATCAGTTCAGTTGTTGATGCTATATTTGGGCAGATGAATCCCATTCTCTGATTTAAGCTCTATTTTGTTTACTGTAATGCTGCTGTTAGCAAACTTCAAAAGATGGAATTGCGTTTTTATATACTACAAGCATCGCTCCATAACTGTTTTATTAACAGAATCTGATTTGCATTATTATTTTCTTAAACACAGTTTTTAACATTTATCTTTTTGAATAACAATAGCATAACTGAAAAAAGCCTTCATGCTAAATAGCAGTACAGTCATTTCTAGATTTTTTCCCTTGTTATTAATCCCAAATTATGGGGTTAATTCTCTGATGCTTTGAACGTTCACTTATAATTGGGTAAAGTCGGAGTAAAACACTACTACCATAAGAAAAAGATTAAAAAAATCTGTTCTGATAGCAGGAAACAGTCAGCTACATTAAACAACCACAAAGTGTATATATATGGCAGCGGAGTATTCAACTCTTGGGATATTTTATATGGGTTCATGGTGAGATGGTCTCAAATATTTAAAACATAGCTATTGTCCAAAACCAAAACCAAACAAAAGTATTTATATTGACTAAAACGTTTTATATGGTAGACAGGCACACATTATCAGYCTTATGCAAAGAAAACTTATTTGTAGCAAAAGTACTCTAACATTGTTTTCAATGCAACTTAATTTTCATGAGTCTCCTTTTAAATTTACTAAAGTAATATAGTAATGATAAAAATTGTCAGTATTTCCATCTGCACCTTTTATCTAYCTGACATCTTATCACTGAACACATTTAGATTCTGTTTATTAGCGGAAATTACTTTGTAACATTTTGTTTACCTTCTGAAAAGCATTGGGCAAATTAATTACATAAGTTGTTTAAGGATGTGAAATGATTTTTCTGTTTTATACATCTAAACCATTAATGATTCATTAGCATTTTTCTCTAAATTGAATATAACACTACTGAAATGATTCTAATTAAGGCACTTTGTTGTCACGGTATTCAGACTTTCACTGTATCATTGCAGCACTATTATTTGCAGTACCACAACATAGATGATGAATACTGATAAAACAAAGGAAGAGATATGGGCAATACACAGAAATTATTTTTTAAGACTGAAATTTAAGACAGTAATTCAAACAGATTTTATCTTGTGCTCTGCCTAATTTGCAGTATTTCACACTGAAGTTGTAATCATGAAAGGCATTATAATGCCTTTTAAAAACTACGTGAATTTTAAATTCGCTGATTTTTGGTAGTTTTTTGTCAGAGGAGTAAATATATAGCTGCCTAGTGCAAATAAAACAATGTAAAGAAAAATCTTAAATGGTTTGTATCTTGAGTGAAGTGGTACCAGTGTGTTTTAACTACTATCTATAATGGGGTAAATATAATTTTAAGCACACCCACAGGAGCTTCTTGGTCACTCAGAACATTTTCCCCTAATAAAAAGCAAAGCCATTCATCTACAAAGACTATGTTAAAATCATTAGCGAAAACAGAGGTATCATGACATTAGACAGTATTTTGAATGCACAGGCATAAATGCAAGTTGAATTTGGCATGTTGGTATGCTCCAAGTATAAAAACTGCATCATATGTGAGTTCCTCTATGAAGCTATATTACCTAACTATTTAATTACAGATAAAGAATAAAAACAATGCAGTTTCATGCTCACTGCATTGAATCATCTAGTCATTATTTTCCCTTTGCTATAAACAGACAGCCTACCTTTTTATCAGCACACCATTTCATTTATTTCACAGTGAAGCCCAGTTTCACAATAATTGACTTGTCAGAAGCTCTAATTTATGAGGCTGGGCTCTGTAAGCCTTCTCCTATATTGGACTCAACCTGCACACAAGCAGGGTTGAATATTTACAATGCTGTTAACAGGTGCTGAGTTGTTTAATGATTCTAATAGCCAGAAGCGTACTGAGAAAGCCAGCGGGATCACAATTACAGGCTGTTTGAACACAACAATTACTCGTCCCCTGAGAGGTGTGAAAGTCAAAGGCAGTTTTATCCTAACAGCATCTAGCACATGGGCTAGACAGGCTAACTTCCATTAGTAGTCCATTGGGAAAAAGCAATAACAAACCCCTAGGTATCATAAAAATTTACAAAGTATGTAAAATTTAATCAATCAAAAAATGAAGGAACTTTTTATTGTCTTTTAAATAATATATTTAAAATTCCAAACCTTGTAGAGTTTAGCAAGAACAACAAACCATGAAACATGAACTTATTTCTCTAATCTAAGGAAGTGTGGAATTTCATCAGCTGAGAAAGACAGAGACGTGCAGGAACATAAAATGTAGATGAAGTTACACAAAACATTTAGGATTTAATGTGAATGGTGGCAATCATTTCCTGTTTAGCTTATGTAAACCTGACCTGAGATCTCTCTGGGAAATTTTTCATCAGCCTTGAAATGGTCCTGCTATAACTGTCAATGCTGTGAAGTCATTTGTTACAGCACCATGTTTTTTATGTTCAGATTATACGGTAGTAGTAGTGACAGACATAATGAAAATCGGTGGCAGACTCAGCCAAAAATATTAAAAGAAAAAACTTGCTAGTCGGAAGGCCTTTTGAAACAAATGCACAAAAAAGATGAATCTACAGCACTCACTTGATAGCAAGAAAGTGTGCTTTCTGAGATTTTACGGTCCTGAAAGCAGAATTTTGTTACGAACAAGCATGGGGGAAGAACAGATAATAATTTTTGTAAATCGCTTTACTGCAGTCATCAATTGTCTTTACTTCCATCAGCTTGTGGCCTTCAGCAACTGCCATCTTCAAATGGTTCCATGGAAATGGTACTGAGTATATGGCACAATTGATGGACCTTCATAGCCAGAGAGCTATGAACCCATGTACCAACTCACTTCTGTTGTTAAGGCATCGCTGACTGACTCTGGAGTCCGTGACTGGCTTGCTAAAAAGCATTACAGCATGCACAAATGCTGCAGACAGTAATCTCTATCTGTATTTTACTTGTATCGTATTTTCTTGCATTCATATATTTGCTTATGCCAGGTATGAGAAATAGATACATTGCTATCTTTAATCTGTTTTTAGGATATTGTATATTGTGGTTATTTAAGAAGATCAAAAAAGAGTCCAGTTTCTCTGACATCAGTAAGGTATTTGCCTCCTCATCAGTGCTTCTAATTAAAATATTTACAAGAAAGTTTACCTCCTAAGGTGTGTTCGTAAGATGAGAAATCAGATGTAATAGGCACATGTAAATTTGCTTACATATTGATTGGACATTTCTTTTTCCTATGATATATTCCAACAGATAATTTGTACAGGTAAATCATACCCAAGAGTAGGAAGACAATTATGTGAATTTGCTTTCTGAATGGGGAGATGTGGGGGTCTTCAGCTTTGCATTCTCACCTAAGACTGCAGCAGACTGGGGAACAGGAGGCAGCTCAAATACTTGGCAGCCTGGGGCTTCCCAGTCTGAGAGAATCAGAAAAACTTTATTCATGTGGATAGTTTGGTAAAAGCATACCATGAACTACATTCCTGTACTTTTCACATCACTGTGACCCTAATAATTTAAAAGAACAAGCTCTTGTTATGAAATTCATAATAATGCCTATAGCTGTTATTTATGAAGTATATATACATGCACACAGATCTAAATGTGACTGTAAAAAAAGAAATATCTGTTTACCAACTCAAAATATGGATATTGGTAATTACTGCAGTGTGATATTCCTGCACCTTCTTAGCTTCTGTTCTTAGTAGCTATTGCCAAACTTTTCCATTTTATCTCTTAATCTTAGTTAATTTAACTTTCTTCAGTAATCCCCACTTCTGATATAATTCCAAACTAGCCCTAAAATTCTGAATAACTGTGATTTTGTCACTGAAATACATATTATTTTATCCTGACTGGCTGCTATTAGCTGTCACCTCAATACCAGAAACTATATTGGAACAATAATCATAATTTTTATTCAGATGTTTTATTCACATGTTATTAGACGTGCTCAGCTAATCATACTGAGAAAAGGAAATTTAACAAAAAATATAAGTGTATGATGATAAGAGCATCAGTCTGAGATAATTTAATTATAATTTATGCTACATTATTCTTTCACTCCAGAAAACTTCGTAAGACTGACATAAAGTGAAAAAAAAAAAACCCTTAATAATAATTCTCAGAATGAATTAATAGAAAAATTTTTTCAGGTCTTCACAAGGAATTTACACAGAAAACTGATTTTATAAGTGTGTATGTATACACACACACTCTCATACTCATATATATTTATAAATACATAAAAACCCACACACATTTTAACAATGATGTGATGTGGGCTCTCAGAATATCTAAAAATTAACTTTCCAAATGAAAGCTGATTCTGCTTAACTTTACATATGTTGTAAATTTCTATTTCTCTTTTACTGCACATGTATCTGGAAAATATCATAACCTGATTTACAGAAAATGTTTCCCGTAGCTATTTCTCTTTTGTAGAAAGTTGCAGATTATAATCTTTTATAGGGTAAAAGAATGAAATAGTCAAGGAATTTCAGTCAAGGAAAGGAGATAGACGAGCCTCTCAAAATAGCCTCTTTCAAAGAACAGGGCTGATCTGTCTTGTATGATCTTGACTAAGTAAAGAATGTATCGACTAAAGTTGTATGTGGAAAGGAGAACACGTTGTAGTACTTGACTGAAGTAGCACAGAAACTTTGACTTAACGTGCAAATTCAAAAACCTCTACATTTAGGAACAATTGCTCTGGGGGAGGGAAAGAACAGGCAAGAAACTCTGGATATTAAGACTAATACACTTTGATAAAACAGTTTTATTTGGACCACCCCTCTCATTTGCACATCATCTCTTGAACAACATGCACATGACTAGTCAGTATGCCTCTGAACAAAGCTACTCCAGTGGCACTCAGCTACTCCACTCCCCCAAATCAACAGCTCAATTACTCCTCTTAACTAGACAGTTAAAACCCATTTCACAGTGGGTGAACCCCCCCAAGATACAGGGGTTCATCAAACAAGAAAATTAAAATGGTTTGATGAAAAGAAGTATTGTAACATGAAAAGATTTTCAGTAACACCATTAAAAAAGCCATTATTACAAGTCTAACAAATTGTCTCAAGTGTGCCAGAAAAACTTGTAATGACTGCATGTTTAGAAGAAACCTGGATACTTAGAGCAAAAGGATACTTTGATCTCTATCTCACAACAAAGGTAGATTAACATTACTTAAATAGTACAAATTGTAGCCATTCAGTAAGGCATTTTATGATACTGGATTGGAACAGAATGATCCTAGATTTTTTTATGCAGGTTTAATACACAAGTAGCTAAAACTGGCAATAAATGAGAATATAAATCTTCTGCATATTATCTAAGCCCATTATTTTGGGGATTTACAGCATCACATGCAATGACTTTTATGCCAATGAATCCCAAGGCAATTTACCAATCATGCATACGGGAATTACTTATTCACCACTAAGGTACAATCACCTGCTAGCTGGAAAATAGTTCTTGTTTCACAGTGGAGAGAAAGCCAACAAAATTGCTTCAGGGCAGGACATGATAAAGAACACTGTATCAAGTGACAGTGAGTAGGTATTGTGTAACTACCCAAACCAAAATTCAGCCACTGTGCTCCTATTCTCATGAAAAAAATAAACCCTAAAACCTTTGGATTATTAAGGGCCACAAATAGTTCTTGTTTGGTAATATCAATCAATCATTTCATATGCTCATCTATGGCACAGTAAACTCCATTACTATATTGCAATTTATTCAAAGTTATCTCAACTACCACTGACTTCTCTTCATAAAACTCTTCAGTTTTCCTTTGATGTATCTCATTCAAACACTGACCACGCTGGAACTGCTTGCCTTGTAGGAGGTCTGAAAATGCCACAGATCCAGGAACTCTACTAACTGGCTAGTTTAGTAACTTTGGATGAAACTTAATAGAATTTATTATCATGTCAAAGAATGGAAAGCGTGCACATCCATTGCATTTGCACTTGGTATCTAGAAGTGACCTCTTTGACACGGTCAATAATGTCCTTCATTTTTCTTCCTGCATGACTGAGTACAGAAGGAATGCTGAGTACCTCTGTGTGGATGAGACGGGGTAAAACAACACAACTTGTGAACTGTTCCAACCTGCATGTGTGGCGTTCCAATGAAAGACTCCAATTTCATTAGAAACTTCAATATGCATTCCTATCCTGCCGTTATAGACATGACTAGTCAAGATCTGTTCATTTTGTTTCTCGCTGCAAAGGCTCTGCACCTCACTATGAAATATAGAGGGTTTTTTTCTTTTTTYCCCCCCTAACTTTCTTCCCACAGTCCTCTCAGAATAGCAGAACTTTTGCTTAAAAGTTGATATTGTGATAACTTCAGATTTAGCTTTCCATAACACTGCACATTAAAGAAACTGCTGAGAAAAAAGAACCATCAGTAAACATGCCAACCTCATACTCCAGTGGGAAGAGTTTCTTTTATATTGGGAAGAGCTTGCCTATTAAATCAAACAACTACATTTCCATATTCTACACTTACTTTTGGGCTATATGTTGTGTCTTAAAAATCTACCTACCACAGATACCACATGATCAAAGCTTGCCAAAGACAAATCAACAAAATCACTTTAGCACAGCAATTCAAGAGCAAGACATTTTAAAATAACATTACTTATTCTTTATACTAARAAAGAATAGTGTCTGCAGTGGCATAGTTTTTAACATTAGTTGTAGTATGGATCATGTGTAAATTCCAAAGTCATACAACTAAACACAGCTTTACCCACATCTAACCTAGACAAAACCAGAATTTAGCTGTTTGTCACTCTCAGGGGAGAAATATCTTCCACATAAATGTATTCATTTTGTTAGTTATGAAGTGAGAACTGAATATGTTTTCTTTAGTTTACAGTTCTAACACTCTGCATTTTTTATTTCCCAAGAAGATTAGATGGAAATTCTGTTTTGTGGGAGATTGTCAGCATAGGACTAGATGCAGAATTCAAAACTAATGAAGACTAAAAAAGAATTAAAGGAAATTATTTTATCACCTTCTGGCTCCCACCAGCAGTTGCCCATAAAGAACCCAGCTGAAAATTCAGCCAAATGTTACGGACATTAACATGATTCAGAAATACAACACTCTGGAGTACATCAAGAAATATTTAGTGCTATAAATGCCTAATTCTTTATTTGCCACATTATTTTGGTGGGTGAATGATCACATGATAGGTAACATACCATTTACCCAAAACAATGTTGTGGCAAAGGCAGGCTACATTGCTGGAACAGCTCAGAATGATCTGCATACCAGCTGGAGCTAGGCAGGATGATAACAATCATTGAAAATATTGCACACATGGTTTCACCAGGATACCCTAATGAAAGTAAACTTTATCACAGAGAAACAGCTGATAGCTATTCTCTCATTTATTAGGAAAATCCAGGTCTTAATAGATTTTCTATAGAAAACTGGGCAGAACATATCAATGTGGTAGCTAAAAAAAAAGTAACACATTATAAATACAATACCTAAAGGAATGTGATAATCTGGAGTTTTATTTTAGGGATGCTGATGTAGCCCTCTCAATAAGGCTATTTTATAGTTGTCACTAAATTGTAAAGTTATCTGCCAAGAAATGCATTTATATTTAGAGAAAAAATTATTAAAAAAATGTGCACACAAGTTTTATTCCATGTGTGGGCCAGTAATGCTCCTACACTGGAGACTGCTAAGTATTCTAGGCTTCAACAGCAGTGGGATCACCTTTGGATCAACTCTACCCTCAAGTTACCTTTAGATTAAATTGCATTTGTATTTTATACTCACGTTGGGTTCATTATAAGTCGACGGAAGAAATAAGTCCAGGTGATATAATCCATTGCATCCTGCTTAGAAGTAATAGTTCCAGCAGCAATTTCAGCATTCAAGTGGTCAGCTAGCACTTCTAACAAGCTGAAGAACAGAAAACAAGAGGACTTAGCTGACTTTACAATCACAAAGACAGGTAATATATTTTGTAGAGTTGTGCATTAAAAGGTTTATTACTTTTAATCTGAAAATATTATATATTTATCTTCCGGTAAAAGAGAAGAGGGGAAGAAGGGGGAATGTAATTGCAAGGTCAGTCATCTTCTTTACATGATGGTGGGATGAAGCTCAAATTATTTTTTGATTGGACCAAGAATGCACAAGTTTAAGTCATTCATGGAATGTATTCAGATGGAGCTACTCAGTGGTAACTTCTGAATACTGTGTGTTGACCATATGATCATGCTGGTTTAATCCAATGGAAAGACAAACAGGAAATGAAACAGTGGCAATAGCTTAGCTAATACTTGACAAATACTTGAGGGCTATTAAAATTACATCAAAACTGCTTCCCCCAGATTTTGCCTCATCTTCATCCAACGTAAAAAAAAAAAAAAAAAAAAAAAAAAAAAGCAGCTACTTTTACCCAGAAAGATCTAAACTCAGAAACACAGAAGAACAAAAGCAGTTTAAAATGATTCTTACAAAGTAAAATACTGTTTAGTGTCATTAAATGGAACAAAGACCTCCATTAGGGTATCTAATGAGATCATGCCTGGCTAGAGTTCAATCAGGGAATGGCAAATATCCTTAAGGATCAACCTAATTTTTCTTGTATTATAATCCTTTTTCTTTTTCTACTGTTGTTTCCCTATTGCTGAAAGTAAAGAATAATTTGGTATGAGTAGCTGTTTTACTACTCTATACCACTGATCACATGCTTCTGAAGGTAAGAACTGGAGATGTTCTACCCAGACTGTCCAGCAGAAATTGGACAGATGATGAAATAGCTATTCCATAATAAAGAGTGCTTTCTCTTTTGCTTCTACTGTGCTATATTTCAGACCCATGATCAGTGAGAGCACAAGGCCTGTCATATGAGTTGCGTACTCAAGTCTTACAACTAAAACAGACAATGGCTTTTAGAAAAAACTTTAATTAAAAAAATATGAAGTTTAATTTTATAAATTGGAAATACTACACAAAGCTGATAAATCTCTTTGGTAGAACAGATGGGAAAGCATTCTAAAACTAAAAACCCTCCAAAAACCACCAGTTTCTCTTTGAAGCTATGAAGACTTACTCCAAATACTTGATCATAAAAGAGACCAAGACAACTCTAAGTTAATCGGATCACAACCTACATAGAACTTAACGAGATTGCTATTAATATGTGAATCTTCATCTGAAAATTTATGAAATATTCTTTGTTTATAGTAAAAGATGGAATATATCAAACTACAAAGTAAATACATACACACAAAATGAGCTACTAGAAACATAGAATATTTCTAGTATTCCAAACAGGAACAAGCTGTGATTACTACTGTTATATTGAAGATACGAATTCTTTATTTAGAAACACCACTTACCAATGAATTGAGAGATTTCCTAGTTTATGCTTAGTGCCATACAGTCTGGATATATCATCAACATTTTAATCACACTGCTCTTTTGACTTATTAGCTATCATTTTGAAGAAGTTCAACTCCTAGACTTTTGTGCTAAGTGAAACATATATGTTAAAAAAAGAAAAGTGTGGTTTCCTAAGGAAATGAAGCGCATGTCTCCACATTCTTTGTTTGCAAAAATTATATGTCTGTCTGTGCACCACAGAAATTAACCTTCAAATACACCAGCCCATTTCAACTACATTTCACAGGTGGATAGCACTCTCAAGCTCCTACAAATTTCCTGACCAGATAGAGATCCCATTATCGCTTATGTTGAGGGATGAAATTTCCTTAGGAGAACAATACTGTGAATTCTTCATCGCTGAGAAAAGCTTTCAGTAATGCTCATGCTTTATTAGATGTCTGAGAATTCCTCCATGAAACATGCATCTATAGGAGACCGATGTAACTAGTTCTGCGTCTTGTTGAACAACTAAGTATATTATAAATATCAAAACCAAGGCACGAGTCACATTATGCTGGTCAGCAAACTTTGTATCAACTAAGTTCAGAGAGGCTGCAAAAAGGTGGTGTTTCTACAATTCTGACAAAAATATTGCAATTTTTAAGTGAAAGACATGTTGAAAGTGTATTAGTAATAGTTTACACCATGCAGATTTCTTTTTGAACTGTGAGATTTTGAAGAATGTGATATCTATAATGGTACAAGTATTCTACGTAAAAAGTGCTAGAAACTCACCTATTTTTTTCCTATTAAGAATTTGTCACAGAACTTCAGAGAGGGTTCTGAGGGTCATGTATAGTTGTCCTACACACTGGCCTTGAAGAACAGTTTGTGCTCTCATTCAAATGTCTGAGACAACACTCAGAAGCAGAGAAGCATTTGTAGTATTATCTGGGAATGGACTAAAGAGCTCAACAGTGCTTCAAAACTCATGGAAGAAAGGATTTTTCTGCTTAAGATGGATAATATTTTTGGGAAAATGATTTTCCTGTAGGACCCCAATATTTAGGAGATATTTGGCACAGGAATTTTGTTTCACTTTTCTCTATACCTCATTTGTAGTATTGTTTATAGTTTGATCAGCTTCTCTGATTACTTTATTTTTACCTTGATTCCACTGGGAAAGGTTCATAAAGGAATTTTTTGTAGAAGTCTTTCTTAATATCATGAACTAGAATTACAGCTTTTCCTTGGTCATCAAACTGTGGTCTGCCAGCACGTCCCATCATCTGAAGTACATCTGCCAAAGAGAGAATAATGTATAAAACAAATGTATTTATCTGAATGTATAAATAAATGTATTTATGTCTGTATAATGTGCAATACAGGATTTTTGGACTTCTTTGGCCTTGTATGCCCCGTTGGTTTTGACACATCTAAATTTTTTTTCCATCTCAGATAAATTTATGATTAACTTCTTTCTGGCAGAGACTATCTTCCTGCATACTTGAAGACCACCCACTGCAATAGAATCCAAGCTTACATCTAATATAGATTTCCTCTACTCTCCTTCCATTCCACATCCATCCCTCGTTTGATCATATGCAACTAAAGATGATGAGTAAGAGAACTCATGAAGCCTACAATGGCAACTGTCTATTATTTCCTAATTTTCAAGTATTTGACTTCACAATAATAAAAGTTCCTTCTATAAGCTTTTCTGCTATATATGATTTCCTAGGTTTTGAATATTTTAGAGGAAAAAAGGTAAAGGCAAATTCTAATTACTGACAGCTATGATCTTTACCACTCAAAGTTCAGGACAAGTTATATTAGTTATTAGCACTGGAGTAGTGATGGTTTCATATCATATGTTGTCCCTATATCAGATCATGATATACAAATTTAAAAGCAGGTACAGTTAAAGCTTACCTCTACTACTCTGCCTACACATCATCACTTGCAAATACTAGTTAATGATTTCTATAAACACTGAAAATACTAGTTTACACAAAACACGCTCAACTTGCTACCCGGCCACCAAGATAAGTATGCTTATCATCTGTTTGTTTGTGTCTTCTCATAATCTGAGAAGTGCATCTGCATAGATTTTTTTGTGTCTCGCTCAACAGAGCTCTGATTCCTTTTTGGTGCCTCCAGCTGCTATTTAGCTTTGAAGAAACAATGGAAAGCAATTCATAAGTAAGTTTTACATCTTTATTTTAAAACTTTTTATGTTTTGTGTATTCTCTGTGAGCTCCATCATACCTGCACAACATGTGGCTTGCAGTACCTGGCATTTTGAAAAGCGATTTCTTTGGCTTCAGAATCAATAAGGTTTTGGCCCCATGGTTAGTTGGGGAAGGAAAAGCCAGCGCGTGTAGAATGGTATACAGCAATGGACAATGATAGGAGAAACAGCCCAATAACGATAAACAGTTTTTAGTAACACATTTTCACTTGCGTACCCACGAGCTATATAGACAGCAATGTTTTTAATCAGTTTATCCCTTTTGTTAATTTAGGAGTGACATGAAAATGTAAAATTAAACTACTTTGAACATGATGTTTCTGAATAGGTATGTGCACAGGAGGGTGATGAAACAACTTCTTGCTATTCTAATGTGGTGAATTAAATTGTGCATAATACCATATAGGAAATGGATTTACCAAAAAGCGTCAGGAAATGATTTTTGCCAATATCCACTACGTAATTATCTAAACCCAATATTTTCTTTACTGACTATATGTTGCTTGGCTGCTTTTAATCACTGGACTAAACTCCTGAAATGTTAAATATGATCCAACTGGCTGACTAAATGTCTGGTAACTGAGAAAAGGCCCTCCCCAAAACCTCTGACTTCACTCAGAGAAGCTTTTTTACTTATTTTGAAATTACTGAACACTCCAGAATGATTCATTCTGCCCTCAGCTACTTCCTTGGAGCCAAATGCATCCCTGATACAGAAAGGTAACTTCAGCAGGGAGAAACCAAGTTATACTACGACGGAACAGTGAACACATAACTTGAGGGCAGCATTAAAGACAGTATTGTGAAATTTTGGAAGTATTTCAGAAAGAAACTCATTACATTTTCATTTTATTGCTGCTGCAAAACTGTACTACCTATCCACAGAACTTCCAGATGCATAAATATTCTCTAGAAAGTTAAAAATAAAAATGCTCTAAGCAAACCACACCACATGTTTCTTCATAAAGTAAGGAATCTGCATTTTCTGTTGCAGTGCAGACAACAAAATCTAAATGCTTCCATCACAGATGGTGGTATTCCATCCACTCCTCCCCGTCCCCCCAAGTCTTATTGAAAATTCAAGAATTGAACAACCCCCAATGTCCAAGTCACCTGAATTCAAAAAGGCAATAAAGAGCGAAAGTACAAGCATTCCCTAAAGCCTTTGTGAGTACTTGTACAACAGATTTCTAAAACAGCATAGTAAGTTTTCAATGCTTATTGCGTTTCTGATTTCTTTTGAATATATTATTTTCTCTATTACTTCTCTCTGACAGTCCCACAGATTCAACATAAAATTTAAAACTTCAGTTGATTTCTTTCCTCATCACTTTTCCCCATTTAGTAATAAAGTCAGTTGTCACTATTCTTCCAGTTGGGATGAGCGAGATACTACTTCTCTGCAGAGACTGTTTGTACTAAGTTTACATCAGCCTAAGTCTGTCACAAAATGCAAGTGTGCATGGCTAAGCTCCCAGGTCATACCAGAATCTTTGAACAAGAGAGTTGGTCTGGAAATTGATCCCAAGTTTCCTGCAGAGCACTAACCACTAAATTAAGCTCTATGATGGGTTACTTGGAGAAGTATCCCCTGTAGTATTTTCAGTTTGAGCTTTTTTTCATTAGTAAGCTTCTCTTGCTGAAAAGACATTGCGTGGTTAAAAAGATGCAAGCTCTCTAATTTACATTACAAATAACATTTAGATTGTCCTTAGGTGTACACATCTCTGGCATAGTATAGGATTATTTAATAATAAACTTTCTCTTGCGAAAAGAGAAAGGGAAAACAGAACAGGAAACCTGGAATAAATTTAGCTTGTCCTCATTCTTCAAGCTTAGTACCATCCAGACAAATATTCTCCCTGTCTGAACTCTGAAAGAAGTTCTTCCATGGTTCACTTTCTTAAGCTTGTTGAAAACACTGCAGAACAGTTTATGAAAAGTGGAGTTTACTGGAGCCAGAAAGCAATAAAAGTCTATATCAAACCAGAAATTCAAATATTTAATTTAGCTGCTTATTTTTGAAGTATCACTTACTTGAAGTATCACTTACATCACTGAAGATACTAGACCAGTTAGGGTTTTTCGTTTACTGTCAAGTGACTACGTATAAATTTTATGTTCTCATACATGCGTGATTCAACTGTTGCATTTCAAACCATGGCTAAGTTTACTGTTAGAGATCTGTTTCTATTTAAAAAAGGTTTCAAAAATGAAAAAAATGATTTGATGCATAAAAACTTTCTTTTATACAATTAACTAGGTAGCTAAATATGACTTTATATTGTCCCTTTAATTGTTTAATGTCTATTTTGGATGATACACATTAAAGGAATTTAGCATGAAAAAAGATTTGCAAAACAGAAACATTTTCATTATTACATAAAATCTTAAAAGTTCTCTTACAACTTGCATTAAACAAAGAAACACTTTCCTCAGCAGTCCTAGTCTCTATCCAAATTAGGTATTTTCAGTGATCAGTTACTAAATAATTCAGATCATTTGCATATGCTTGAAATACATTTCAGCATATGAGCATTTCCGTAATTTATGTGAGTACCTGTAATGGGATAATCCACATAACGCCTTGTTTTTCCATCATAGTATTCTGTTCCTTTAACAATTACTAAATGAGCTGGAAAATTTACACCCCAAGCTAATGTGCTTGTGGCAATAAGAACCTAAAACAGAAAGAAAGATTAATGAGGTATAGGTAACAAAAAGCCAACTTTTAAAATTCCATGTAAAACTCATTACAGCAGGATTCAAAGAACAAATGTACCTGGATTTTGCAGTTCACAAACAATTCTTCCACAGTTTTCCTGTCTCTCTCATGCAGACCTGCATGGTGCATGCCTATTCCAAAAGCAAGTGTCAGCTTCAGATTTGAGTCTCTAACTGTTACTATAATGTCATTCATCTGTAACAGAAAGAATAGTTGCGTGTTTTAAAACAGATTACTCAGAAATTTTAAACTTTTAGGGTTCTTATCTTTTTTTTTTATAGCAAGGATAATTTGCTCAACACTGTTTATACAAAGAGGAAAACACAGTCTTCAGTCTCTGAACAGTCTGGTTTTAGTCTAAAAAAAAATCAAATACTATATTAATGATGGGGGGAATACAAAATGCACATGACTTTATTGACACACTAAGTAGCGCAGCTAAGGAAATGAAAATGCTGAAAATATCTTGACAGGTCTGGCAAATGCTGTGCATTCTGCTCTGTGTTTGTTTAATGCAATCCCTAGTATCAAAGGGGTTAGAACTGGTATAAAAACATAGCAAATCCCTGCAACCAGTAACATAGTAAGAGTCATGAAAAATAAATTTGGTGCTCTCTAATACCTATGAAAAGACAGAAACAGTTCTTCAGTTTGATAATTCTGCAATTATTATTCATCAAAAAGGTTTCCTATTCACRCGCTGAAATGCAAATTAATTTAAAAATTTTTTTTGAGTGTGAGTTTGTAATTTATAGACTCAAACACTGCAGTGAAACCCAACATACAATATGTGTCTTCATTTAAAACTTTTAGGTCCAGACAAAAAGCTATTTTTTATTACTATTACTATTTTTTTCAAATCTCATGTCAATGACTACTTGGAATCATTTTAACTACTATCATTTTAACTATATTTCTTGCCTATGTTTTCAAGTAGTAAATTCCATAATAAGTTTATTTATTTCTGTAAATGACCTCTGTGAAAAAAGCCCCTCACTAATAACGAACAAGAGCTTTATAACTTCTGTCTTGTTTAGTGATTTTGCCCTCAATGTTCCTTCTGTTGTTTTATTTCTAAGGCCATTTATTATTTTATGTGATTTTAAAATAATTATAGCCAGGAACTTTCAAACCTCATCTCTTATTAGTGGTTTCCTGGTGCCACCAGCAGTGGCATGATGATATTGCATACTTATGGGCAGCATCATTCACGGTTAACCTAGGAGGTATAGCCAAGGTTAGAGAAAAAAAAAAAAGTAGTGCAGAACAAATTACTCAGGATAACTGAAGAATTTGGACCGAGTATTCAGTCTCATCTAGGACTGAGTATCTCAAAGTACTGAGATACGATACCTGCATGACTGCAGTGATATCTTCATTTCCATTTAGGACTCTGAGGTGTTGCACTTCTGATGTTCATAATTGTAACCTTCTCTAAATGTTTCCTAGGTTTTATAATTCTCAGACCTTAATGTTAATAAAATTATTCACATATCTAAACCCAAGTAACATATATCACTACTGTTATAAATAAAAAATCCTTAAAAGGTAAAAGGTATAAAAAAGCCAGAGGATACAATAGTCCATAGTCAGGATTTAAAAACAAACAAACAAACAAACAATATAGATTTTTGTAAATCAATCAATTTTGTCAGGAAGAACAAATTACAAAGCATTTTGAAAAGTCTATTTGTTGAAGTAGTATTGACTACTAACAGACTAACAGAACCAGAACTGATGAAAGTAACAGAGAACCCAATTTAAAAAAAAAATACTGTTCAAGTTTTGGCTTGGTCCAATCAAATTGATCTGTCAATGGAAGCTCCTAAACTTTATTTTCCCTCACAACACAGTTCCTTGAATGTTCCTGAGAGTTTCCTATATTATAAGGCATGGAAGGTTTGTTGTATAAACTGAGCTGGCAYGTATAAAAGAAAAGGATGCTTACAGAGTGAAAGGGACTATAAAACACTGAAAGAAAAGGAAGCAGAAAGAAAAAAGCAATGAATTGAAAAGTGAAGAAGGGATAAGTCTTTTTAGGAAAGGGAAACAAGAAGAGGGGTAGATAAGTAGAAGAGAGTAAAGAACTGAATGAAAGGAGGATATGTTAAAGGATAAAGTTTATCTATCTAGATACAATCAGCAAACCTTTGATTTCTCTAGTCACCATGTAGACATGTGACTGCAGTGTAGACAACATGAATTATGACCCATCTTAAAGATTTTTTTCTTCTAAGACAAAAAAATAGCTCAATAAAATGAGAACCTGTATACCGTTTTCTCTACAATTATGACCATCAACATACATTACTAAATATCTTTTTGAACCTATTAATGCTTTTTGTGCTATGGATTTATGAAATGGTACTAGCACTGCACAGGCTCCTTATACTTAGATAGACACTTTGAGAAATAATAGTTATACGTATACATTTGACAGGCAATTAAGATGAAAAAGTAGAAAACAGCACTGGTAAATATCAGAAAAATAAATGAAAAAATTAATGCAGTTACATTTTCCTCAATTTCTGCATTCAAAAATCGACAAAAGATATTATATTGCTGAATTAATTTTTCTCCTCCCCACCAAGAATCATCACCTTATGATAGTTATGTCTTTAATGTAAGGGAACAAGCCAGTTCTAATGACGTTTATTTCATTATTCACATGAGCAGAATTTGGTATTGGGAAAATAATGAATCTAAACTCCCTTTTCCTCTAGAAGAGTATAGGGATCAAATTAGCTGATTTGGATTAGTCTATAGCGATTAGACTGCTCCTTCAGCACACACAGTTTCACAGTGTTAGTTATTTTCAGTACAGAACCTGAGCTAAACCTTTTTGCCATGTAGTTGCCAGCATAAAACATCCTAAATTCACACTGCTGGGAATTTATTCAAAGATGTTCTTCTTGCTTTTACAATCAGTGGTGGTTATTTTTTTTTTCCCTCTGACTTGTATTACAGCGGTGGCCTGTGGTGCTGTTAGTCATACCTGCAAAGCAGTGTAATTTACCACAGGAAAACTAAAGAACCCTTAGCAGGAGAGCTGGCGCATGTACTACTATCCTGTCATTTTAGCAGCAGGGAATCCTAGTCATTTTTAGCTGACCCCTTACTTTCACATAAATCAATGTAATAAACACAACTATTTTACTCATAGGCACAATCCAAGGCTTAAAATTCTCATGACAATTTATTTAAAAATATAACTCTCATGTCAGTGTAGTGTAAGAATATTATCACTTTCTATTAAGAAATGATGGCACAATTAATAGGTTCATTAACTAGAAACAGACACAGCATTGTGACTATAAAACAAATCTAACATTTCTGCATTGTTATAACTTCATTACTATTTATCTTTCTGAAAACAACTGTAATGTTAACCCGTAAAAGGGTAAAGAAAATATATTTTACCTTAAGAACAGAAAAAGTACATTAAAAATAATATAAGGAAATATACATGGTACTGACATAAAAAAACCCGTGCAACACCAATGCAGGGAACTTAATGCAAGGAGGGATTTTTCCCTGGACTCCAAGACAGGCAGGATTGGGCCCATGCAGAAAAGGTTTTGCTATCCTTCACAGATTTTTTGATGAAAAACCAAAAATACCTCCTGTGCTTTCCTAACATTAGGTTGATTAGGAATCCACCTTTTAATAAAAAACCTTTGAAAACCAATTTGGGACTCTAGCAGCATTGCAAAATATTTATTATAAAAAATAAAGTTTATTTCTACCTTTTATATTCTAATCTCTGAACAAGCTAGATTTTTCTCAAACTAGTAAGTAGTCATTTTCTTTGTTCCTGCACATATGTAAACTGTTGAACCATTTACTTTAAGCTAATAGAACTTTTTTATATTTTAAATTTATTATACTTAAAAAGCTTTTGTAGAAAGATAGGATTCCATTTAAGTAGATACATTACCCTGTGCCTGAAATACATTCCAGTCAGAGTATAATTCAGCAAGTTGATGACAATGCTGGCTCCAAAAGAAAGGAGGAGACCAGATTGGACAAGAATGAGCTAACAGATTGTGCAGCCCAATTCTGTCCCTTTGAGTGTGATATATTGTTTCAAGATGCTAAAAACCCATACTTTCTCAAAGCATATCTGTTGTGCTGGTTTTCCCATTTTCACAGAATCCTCATTATTAGTACTCTGTACTCTTTTCAAAGCACGTCAGACTCAGACCATATGCCACTGAATAATGCTTATCAATTGTCTAAAATGCCCAATAGAAGAAAGATGTGCCAAACAAAAGAATCGTGAAAGTTATGAAGTCTTTTACAAAAATAATTACATATTTCACATCTGCTACAGATGTTAAGTGAAATAAAAACATCTCCTTGTTATAACTAAATGTTAATTTTTTATGACACACTTTTGTGTCATAAAAACAACATCTTGTAGACGGAAGTTGAACTTCTATAATGAGTGAAACACTTAGAAATCATTCTTGGGTACCCTCCTGATCTTTAAAGGCAGAAAAAAAAGTCATCTTATAAAATTATTTTTGATGAAGAGTTGACATCCTCATACTCCAGAACTCTCCCATACAAACAAGATGCCTAAAACACCTCCAATAAGGTTATTCAAGAAACATTTTAAAATATCGTTTAAACAGTTGAGATATATTATTAAAACATATGCATTTAACGCTAAAAATCTCATCTAAAAGACAGCAATATACCTATTCATGACAGAGACCAGATTCTTCTATCCTGTTTTATAGCACAGCATTACCTCAGAACCATAACATGGAGATAATAGGTTATTTGATTTAAAGTTTATTGAAGGAAAAGTCATCTTTTGTCTTTCCAACAATTCTTGGGATGGGTTTTTTTTTGGTTGTTTGTTTGTTTGGTTTTTTTTAGCAATGCAAAACAAAACTATATGGTAAAATTTAATTCACTTTCATGCATATGTCTATGCATATTTCCACATAGTGTATGAGCACATATACAAATCCATAATTAGCTCACACATGTTTATACACTCATCTCTAAAATTGCAAAATCAGTATGGGCCTGATTCATTCTTTTGGAGTCAATGAATGCCCTTCATTCAAGTGCCCTTGAATTCAGTGGAAGCTGGCTATTGCCTGGTATGGATGCTATTGACTATTACAGTAGGTATGTTTGTGCTAAAGGATTTTAGTTATTTCTAGAGGTTTCATAAAGAACAGTCTTAACAAGATGCAGATGGTAAAATGATGCACAAAGCAGAATGCAAAAATCATTGTGGTTAAAGTTAAAACTGTGTACATGGGCACATTTCTTCTCAGTCCCTGCACTGTAAATATAAATAAAAAATATCCAAGTATCTGGCCAGGGAATAAATTTCTTAAAAAAAAAACAAACCCCAAACAAGAAAACACCCTGCTTGTTTGCTGGCGAGAACTGCATTCTAACTTCAAACAATAAACAATAAATACTACTTTGTACTTTTGTTTTAGGTTAAAAACAAAAAGCAGTAAAAACATTAGAGAAAAATAAATAAACTGAAAACTTGATTCTAATAAATTATGTTGCAAAAAGATTGCAACATCTGCCRCCACCACAGATGTAGATGCAATTTCTGAAAGAGAAGGACTTGTTCCTCTTTAATCAGCTCCTAATGTAGAACAGTATAACTGATCTTACCCAAGCTTACCACCACAAACTGGTGGCACTGTCTGTTTCCAAAAGGATAATCTGAGCTGTTGTCCCTTTTAACAAGATAAGTAATGGGTCACAAGCTTGAATGTGACAGTCCTGGCTGACAGCTCCAAATTAGAATTTTAGCTAGAAAGTTTACATTTAAAAATCATCTCATGATTATACAAAAAGGCAGGGTAAGCATAAGGTTTTCTTTTTTTCATTGGCACACTGGCATCAATGAACAATAAAAAGAAATAAAGAATTACTCAATTTACAGGGGCAGTCTTCTCTTTGAGATGCACTGCCTATTGACATTTCTGTCATGATGCACCTGTGCCTCGTAAGTGTAACTGTGACAATCTTTACAGAGTGATGTCTACTGAAGAGTCCTTGCAACTACTGCAAATGGCAAGGAAGGCAGCTTCAGCTTTCACTCTTTGGTGAAAAATAAATTCTGTGTTGGGACTGCAAATCCTAAGAAGGACAGAGAGCTCATTTTGGAATGTGTACGGACAACGCACCTTACAGAAAAAGAAAAAAAAAACCACCTTTAAGGCTCTAAAATAGGTAACTATTCTTTCTTCTTCAAGAGACTGCCCACTCATACTCTACTTTGGGCAAACTGTGGCAGTCCTGCTTAAATCCTGAAGAACAACTGCATGTGCTATGCATAGCAATTGGCAAATGTAGGGATGAGCTTTGAAGTATCAGCTACAAATCTCAGTAAGTAGGGTATTTCAACATCATTGGAGGCTTCCTTGCTCAGACTAAACTAGACATGAGGTATTTGAGTGGACATTTCTTCATAAAAAGCATGCACATAGCCTGAAACTTAGTTGGATACAATCTATTAAACAGATCTAACTATTGTTTTGCAACAACAGGTCCAGTAGAACTGGAAAACTTATCAGTACTAGAAACAGCAACTTTCATCAAGTACGGTTCAGTGTTATGAAGACTGACTGCTGTCTCAACTTTCTGAATACTGTAGGAACATGGGTATGAGCAGGAAACTGTACATCAGACATGAAATTCAAGGAAAGCATCCAGGAAGAATCATCTCCAAAACCAAATGGAGCTGCCTGTAATCTATATTTTCAGTAGATGGATGTAGAACAAAATTTCTTCTCGACTATAATTCAGTTGCACCTGTTAGACTACTGACTGCTTTGAGGGAAAGAACATCTTGTATGATTCCTCCATGATCCAGGTATGCTGTTGTCTACTTTGGTGGCAACAGTTGAAGGGTTGTTTCTGTTTGTCATTTATACATACAAATATGTATGCCAGAAGCTTCATACAAGTTCATGTCCTTTGAAATATAACTGATTGAAATATTGTCTGAATTTGATACTTGGAACAGGGTGGCAGAGATGGGGGTGAATTTGCCTGTTATCTGAGAGTACAGGTGAAGAGAAGCAGTCTGGAGTTTTGTGAACAGAACCCTTCACACGCTGCAAATGAGAGCCTGGTTTGGCACTACCACTACAGGGAGGATCTCTACAGAGAAGATGAGGGAAGCTAAGATGATGGCATACCTGATAAACAGGTACCAAAGATCCAGTATTGGTGTCTCTCCCCACTTCAATCCCTCCCCCACAAGGCCCAAATGTCTCTGTTACCGTCACAGAAAAGCTGCCATGCAGGGTAACAGAGAAAAATCACTTTTAATGGCTGTAAGAATCTGTGTCTACCTCAGTATCAGTCTTCCAGATGTTATTATGGATGGCACTGTTTACAGCATTTTAAGAAGCCTTATGAAGTCTACCCACTAGGAAGCTAACATAAACATAGACCAACATTCGGCCATCGTGTAGCAAAACCAATTACACCACTAAACAAAACTAACCAATGAGTTCTCAAAGGAATCTTATGTCAGCCAAAATTTATGTCATACAAATAAGGCTGAATGAAGAAAAATGCCAACGCCTGTTGTAAAGCTTGTAAACTTTGTATACACCCATTTATGAGAAATCTCTTATATCTCAACATACTTCACAATTAACAATTACAAATACTTTGAGAATAAAGTCATTTGTCTGTAAGTTCCCCTAAAGGAACACTGGTTGGCAAAAAACAAACGTGAAAAACTGACAGGCAACAAAAAATGTTGTTTAAAGGCAACAACAATTTATTTCTTCTAGCTGGTCCATTTTTATCCCATATGGAATTGAGAAGCACTTGAAATACTTGGGCAAGTGTTTAAGATAGGGAATACCTACTATAAAGTAGGGAATACCTACTATCAAGTAGGGAATACCTACTATAAAGTAAGTATTCACTAGTTCTACTTTTAAAACTTAAAAATGCTATAGCAATACAGAGAGAATTTTGTCTATTTCACCTAGTCCAAGCTTGACTTTAATATCACTTGAAGTTAGAATTTTTAAATAAAAAAAAAATACTATGGATAAAGAATTAAGCAGTGCATACACTATATATGTAGCACTACTATAGCTTTGTCCTTTACTTCAATGTCAAATGAAACTCAGGCTAATCATGCTCATTTAAAACACAAAACTACAAACTGGTCCCATAATTACCTAAAGAAATGTCCACTTGAAATTGTGGGTACTTCAAACACAATTGTGTTCTGCATAATAGTGGTAAGATATAACAACTTAGGACTTAATCCTCAGTCTTTTATATTTACGTAATCAGAACTGAATAACTTGGTAGGTATCTTATGCTCCAAACATTCAGTTTATTAATTCAAATACAAATCATATGCAAATGTTATTAAACTAATAAATGCAAAGTCTGCTTGTCCTTGTTGGCTCCTCTTTCAAAACCTTCAGAGGTATATTCTGAAACATGAAATTCAAAGACTGCTAATAGAAAACCCTTTTCCAGCAAGTGAAGAAGCTTCAGTTACAGTTCTTTTCAGGATAGTAGTAGCTCACAGGACATGAGGAAGCTATTCATATTAATGCAAGTTATTTAGGGCAAGCTGCATGTTGCATATTCTAATTGTAGGTGAGATTACTACAGTAAACTAGCACAAAGTACTAGAGTACTCTACTGTGCACTAATAATTTTGATATGAAATGTTTCTATGACGCTCAGGAAAACATTAAATAGAGGTTATACAGTTAGAAAAGCAGCATGAAATTGAGACATGTTTTAGTACTAGTAGTTTATCAGCCAAGATATCCATTTTCTCTTTTAAAATCCATCTAAAAGAGGAAAGATACAGATGCTATGCTTCATCTCAGAAAAATCACACTTTATTTTTTTGCAAAGAGCAAACAAAATCAAATAATCTCATCTAGAAACCTATACTTTTTGGCATAGAATTTTTGGTATACAATTGTATAACTATTCATACAACTGTTAATACATAAATATTCATACAATATTCAATTTGGACCTTGTATTTATGAGTCATGCATTTTGCTGTGTTTTGGCCCTATATTATCACAGAAATTCCTATGCAGAAGGTCTGCAACCATTAGAGAAAGCTAACTTCCAAGATCTAGGAAATCTGAATATCAACCAAAAAAATTCCTTTGAAGCAATGATACACTATAATCAGGACCATTAGTCCAGAAGGAAATAAATAATTCTGTATTCAGAGCAGGTGCAGAACCGAGTACAGTAAATAAATTCTAGTATACATCTTGAAGAATGCAGATAAAACAGAATATCGAATGGTTGTTTATTATTTGACCATCACTCATGTTTTGCAGTAAATGAAAGAATGATTTTTTTTAGAAACAATACAAGAAAATGTAATTAAAGATTATATTGCTTGAAAAAGAACAAAAAATTAAACCTTTACACCAGCATTGCTTAAAATCTGGGTATTTGACTTTGTAATCTTTATGTTCATATAATAGAGATATTGGTAGAAGCGATCTTATTTTTTTTATAACATTGATTTATTTCATTGATATGCAAGGCTGAACCATTCCTAAACCGTTGGTTCTGCAGTATATCTACCTATCTATCTATCTATATATGAATATAGATGGATAGACACATGTATATACATATGTACATATATACACACAGATATATATGCATATACATAACCCTCTACACATAGAGTTATCTTATGAGAAGGATGATTTTGCTCCTAAAACACTGGAAGAGATTTGGTTTAAATTCCAGCTTAACATCTATACGTCACAGATTTCCAGCTGTAAACTTTGGAGAACACTAGTCCTCTTTCTTTTATTCTTTGTCTTATCTTTGTATCAAAGACTTGTATCATGTGATATATGTTGTCTGGGACAATGAAGCTAGCATTAATAATAGATATGCTAGGAATAGGAAAACCAAAGATAAAAGAGTTTGCGTTCTAAAGTTCAGCTCTTGCAAAGATGCTTATATAGGCTCAATGCTGACACTAGTTTTAATACATATTGAAATTTAGCATATGCATAGCTGTTTCAAGATCTACCCTCAAATGACTGCTTTGTTTTAGATGTATTTTCTTTTCAAACAAACATCAACAAAATAGAAGAAAAGTACAAATAATGCAGGTAAAATGATTCTACCTCTCTTTCATCCATCTTCAGCCATTGTTTGGGATCATCCTCGGTGGCTAGGAAAGCTATCAGATCTAAGGCAGTAAGCCTTGTCTGACGTCTGGATGACACAAAAATAAGAACAGGCTTGGCTGGAGAATGACTCCGAATTGCTGTTGAGGAAAACAGAACTTGAGAATTAGGCCCTTTAATGACAAAAATTAGAGTTTCTCTTTGCCATACCTAAACAGCTGATATACCTCTCTGCAGATGATAGACAGGTATGTATACTTAGTCTCTATTCTGCCAGATAGCTACAACTGAGGTGAGCATATATCATCTCTGAATCAAAGATCATATAACTATGCTTAGCTGAGTCTGAGTTAATTTGCCCTGCTACTTCCATGATCATTGTAAGCTAAAGATTTAAGAGAAGCAGTTAGGAAAAAAAAACCAACACTAAAACACCACAGAACCTGGACAAGCTTTTTAGACTTCAAAGCTTGTGAATTTCTCTATCTCAGCCTAATAACTATGTTATGTTTTTCTACCCTGTTGGGATACGTTGTCTCAGGCTAAGTGCCATCCAGGTCCAAAACTTGCTTTCTGCCTGACCCAGAGCTCAGGCTGCATAAACTCATGCCTGCCTGCAAAGGATCACTTCAATCTACCAAAACCAGAAAATGTAAAAAAGGTAGAAAATGACTTTTCAATAGCTGCTGTGAAAGGTGGGCATTATAGTACAAAATAACTTTGTTTCTGTTGTTTACTAATTAGTCTGATATATTTAAACCAATTATGTTTTACGACTTTTTAAAAAAGCATTTTCTTGCTCAGCCCATGTTTGAAAAGTTTCAGGTTGCAGCAAAATTTTTATGGTCTCAGGAATAAGTATTGCCATGGAAATGCCAAAATGACCTTGACTATATCACGTCAAACAAGTGGGGAAAAAAGCCCTCAATAAATCATACGTCTACAGATTTCTAACATCAACAAGCACTAGAAGTATAAACAGGTGTACGCAGAATTTCAAATACTCTCTCTAAATCTCTTATAAATCCATTTGTGTGTTTTCTCATGTAATTCTCATTCTAGCAATTAAATTTATGCATTGTTAATTTCTGAAAACTATTTCATACTATCCACCATCACATATTGTTCCCCAGCTCATGAATACTACCCAGCATGTGCTCCTGCATATACACACAGTATACAGTTGTGAAATTATTGAAATAGGATAATTCATGTGTATTTATACCTTACAGCTATATATGCCTATATATCTATATATTTTAAAAGCCCAGCATCTAATGGATTTTTGTTGCTTCAGGAACAGGTGTGGCAGAACAGCCCAAGACAGATTTATTGTTCATTAGTGTTTTTGTACAATGCTCTTGTGGAGGTGTAAATAATCTGAGCTGTCAAGATTGGTCTCTAGTCCACAATCAATACTTTGCTTCTGTCATAAGGCTAATTAAAGCAGCTAAAAAGTCACCTCACAAATGTCACCTCACAATCAACAGCAGTTCACATTACAAAATTTATTTTGGAGGTTATTTTTAATTGATATAATAAATATTCCTTATGTAACCAAAACAAAACATGTTCAAATAAAATACGAGAGTTTTTCTTAAATCTATCCTGCTTGCCAGCTTTGTTAAGAATAAAAAAATTGAAAACAGAAGCATATCTGGATGCACTACAAATTTTGAATTTTATGGTTATTGCTTTGAAATTAGAATTATAGGAGGTTAGTCTGACTTGCAACTTCTGTTCACAATTTTTTTAATGCTTACGTACAGTGGTCCATATGAAAATACCTCAGCAGATTAACAATATGAATAGTGTTTTTACTTTCTAAATTTCAAATATTTTTACACAAATGTTTCTTTATGGTGTCAAACACTAAGAGAAAACACATTTTATATCCCCTTCATTAGCACTGATTTTATTCTTCTGTTCTAAATACATTACATTCCTCTGTTATATGTTGCATTTGCAGCACACTTTATGTTTCAGACAAATAGCTTTGGGCCATTAGCATAGCAGATTCCCTCTATACATGCCAAGAGTACATACAGTAACACATGTTGTAAATGTGCTGCAAATGAACTGTGTAAAGTGCTCAAAGTCTTTTTTTCTTTTACAGAAAGAAGGAAAAGGTCTAGCAGCTTGTTGCTTACCCTGAAATGCAGGTTTGTTCATGCTAGCCATGCGAGGACAGTAATGCTGGCCAGGGAAGCCCTGAATGTGCACCTCCAGAGGAACTGGGCGTACTGATGGTCGGAAGTTGAACAGACCCATCTACAAGAAAACATTTTTTTCAAGTTTAACCTTGAATTATCTTAATAATTGCTATTTTGTTTTTCTGCAGCACAAATACATATCCATCTTCTGAAACATTTTTCATACCTGGTTAATATTTAGCCAGTCAGCAAGGTCTCTGGCATTTGCTAAAGCAGTGGATAAACCAACTACTCTTACAGGCTTCTCTGTGTGAGATGATATGAAGTTTGTTCGAGACACAATGACTTCCAATACTGGGCCTCTCTCATCCCCTAGTAAATGAAAAGTCCATTGAAAAACAGAGAAAAAGAAAAGGTTCAGATGTCAAAAAGTATATTCATGTCATAAATACCAGCACACTTCTTCAAATTTAGCAACGATTCTGATTGAAAACAACAAAACATGCTCACCTAGCAGATGGATCTCATCTATGATAAGAATGGAAACTTTCTGAACATAGCTTCTGTTCTGCCAGCTTCTGCTGACACCATCCCACTTCTCTGGGGTAGTAACAATCAGGTCAGCTTGGGCAATAGCTCTCATATCAGGAGTCACATCTCCTGTCAACTCTACAACCCTGTAATCAAGAAAGACGGTGGCTTGGCTTTACAAAGCTTTAGAACATCTTAATGTTCAAATATTAACTCCTAAACATTAACTCTTAAAAGAGAGAAGAAACAAAATTAAACAGAGTAATTTTGTTTCTGGTCAAATACTTCTAACAAGATTTTCAAAATTGTTTTAAGTAAATAAACCTGTCTCTCTGTTTTCCTAGCAAATACCATATAAATACCAAATACCATTCCTTAGCAAAACCATATAAAAAGAAGAGGGCGAATACGAGTCCCAAACCATCTATGGTTAATTTTTCAAAATGAAGATAATATAAGAATATTAGTATGATATAATGTGAATCATAACATCCTGTCATAGCCAAGATGAAAGCTTCCTAGAAAGCTACCAAGTTGCTGTCTGCTGTTCTGTATAGATCTCTGGTTTGAATAACGAGGCTAGATTGCAGTATATCTGCATTTGCTGGTGAAGTTCCATTAAGACTGGAGCAGAAATTATCCTGAGGTCATTTTTGGGGAAGATCAGCAATTCCAATTGTTTGCCTTATTATCCTTTCAAGTTCTACAAACAGCATTTTAGATGATCCATCATTTTAGACTGAATATAATGGATTTTTGACATTTCTATCACACATTCTACATCCAGTTGAACATCTAATAAAAATTCCTCAAAGTAACGTACATCTTCTGTTCAAAATTTCAGCCACAAGTAATAGAGTAAATTTCAAAAGGGAAATATTACCTGAAAATATTTTAAAAATATGAGGCAAATAATTTATCCTCATAGGCCACTAAAATAGCAAAAAAAAAAAAAAATTGCCAATTAATAAGTCACTGCTATGATAATAGCAGGAATCTCACTAGCAATTTCATGTACACAGAGCGGCACCTCTTTCTATTGAAACCTGTGGTGTGCTTTGAGCTTTAACTTACAAAAAAAGCTATATATAGGAAAGGAAAAGGCCCTAAATAATGCATCCTATTGATATAATTTTTAACTCAAGAAAGTATAATTTTGGAAAGCATCAACATGACTGCTAGACCTTATATGTCATAAAGTAATGGCCAAACTCCAACACCTGAGAAGATCAGCATGAAATTAATGTTCCCAAGGAATAAAATTATATCTAATTTATATATGAAGACAATATATGAATACTAGTATACAGTTCATGCAAATCCTATGAGTTCCTTATAGCTGAGGTTTCTAAAGAAAGCTTATTTTGGATTTCAATTTCAATTTCCAAGGATACTGCAGAGAGAAATCTGAGCTTCATATTTGTTATACTGGCAAGTAATGAGAATGAAAATAGCTGGGTATCAAAGTGTATCCCTTTTTTAGTTTTGATTTTGCTATCACTACAATGACTATTGATAGCATTTTTTATTTTTTAAGTACTAGAAATTTGAAGGATAGTATACAATCAAAACCTATTTGGAAATATTCAAAAGTATTCTGTAGATTTTATTCATACTTGTGGGCTGTTCTTTTGCTTCTCATTTCTCTGATTAGGTAAGGAGAAACATACTTTTTACCAAGTTTTTCTTCAATCCTAACTTTCCAGTCCTCAATTCTTTCACGAACGAGTGCTTTTAAGGGCGCAATATACACTGCCTGCAAAAGAAAAGTCACAAAACCAGAAGTTAAACAAGAAACCTTTATTAAAGTGTACCTACAAGGAAAATAATTATTTAATACTTGTGAGATTTGAACATACTCATTATCTATAAAATGATTAATGCCTGAGTTCCTCAAATGACCTACAATAGGATTATATTTAAAACAGACTTAACACTTGAAAATACTGCTTTGTTTCCTGAGCCATTAACTAGCAAATAAATTAAGAAATCATTTCTTGAAAAGGAAGTATTTATCATACCATTTAATATCAAAACCCACTTACATAAATAATGCCATTTTTTGCCAAGACTATAAAATCTGCAAGCTAACATTCTAGAACAGAAATAATCAGAATTTCCAGCAAGCAGTATCTTACCTGATTTCTAGTTATGTCATTAAATTATTAAAACATTGCCAWTTAAATTAAAAAGCTGATTATTTTAAGCAAAATGTCACAATATTTTCCTCAAAGAAGCCTGCTGTGCAGGGGAGCATACTCTGACATGTAGAAACAATATTTATTTACAGATTTATGGTTAAATATTCTGAAGCTTTTGAACATGAAGAAACTGCTACATGAAGAATTCACATACATTCTTTAAAATGTATAGCCAGGTTTTCAGCTTTATTAAAACCTGAAAGTTATATTCCATTGAGAATTGGCTATTTTGTAAGTCTAACAGATAAGCTGAAAATGTATGAGTGTCTTGTTTACCTCGCTTGGACTAACAAATTACATGAAGATATTGAAATTTCAAAGACGAATAAGGGATTTATGTACAAGATTTCTGTTAATTTCAAAGGTTATTCTTTGGTTAAATCTCACAGTCAGATACAAATATCTTTTCCAAAGACTTTAAAGCTAAAATGTGGTTAACTAAGACAAGATGGCTAAGTCAAGATACAGATATATATTCCCTTTGAAAACAAAACCCCAAAAGCTGAGTTGTTCAGCTTTTAGACAATTTAAGAAATAAAACACAGGGGCAAGCTGGAACAGAAAATTGGCTTGTAGTAATTAATTGCAACTTATTTGTTTAAAAAAGAGAGACACTGGGCTAGTTGTATTCACATGGAGGGGAACTAATAGCTATAAAACAGTACTACTGCTAGTAGGAGATTAAAGCTGGAAATGCAGGTAAGTACAGGAAAGGAAATCCAGCATGCCTGTATGTCATGGTTTTAGATTTAACTCTAGATGTACACTAATTAATATCGAAAGTTGAAATAAATGCATAATGTACATAATGCAGTACCATTTTGTATCCAGACAGGTATAAATTGGAGAAAGCAAAATTCAGTTTGCCATAGTCTTTTTCTAGGCTTTTGTATTGCTGAAAACAAGCCTACACAAAATGATTCTAGTAAACCTATTTTACAAACCTTTGATGTGGGGTACTTGTTAAAAACTCTAAAGATGGCTAATTCAGCTGCAACAGTTTTTCCAGAACCTGTAGGCGCTCCAAGAAGAACATTACAGTCTGTGTGATAAAGTGTATGAAATATCTGGGTCTGGATAGGGTTGAAGTGTGTGAATTTGTACAGGACTTCATATTCCTGATGTCCCAAGGCTGTGATAGGCAAAGGCTGAAGATCTAGAAGCTCTAAAAACACAAAATAATCTTAAGTGCATGACAAGAGATGCCATGACATAACATAGTCTATTATGAAGATAAAGTTATTAACCAATACTTTAGTGGAAAACAACTTATATTGGAAATTGTCTTACTTAATATCTCATATGACACAGAGTCCACATTTGGGTCACTGTTAACTTCGATGACGAATAATGAAAAGTTGATTTTATAGCTCTGAAGTAGTTCTGCAAGTACTGTTGTTAGTATTCTGATAGCTGTGAACCAGCCATTTGCATAAATTAATCTTTTTCTTAAAGCTGTTTCCTTTTACCCAGTTGTAGTAAGTTCTAAACTCACTGTATTAGATTATATGTATGTCCAGCTTCTTATGATAACAATGCGGAGTTGGAGGACACCATAGTCTGTACATTTCAGATTCAAGGAAAAAAATCTATTTAAGAAGCAAGGATTCTTTGGAGTTTCTAAGTTGATGGAGTAATACAAATCAGATGAGTACAACTAAATTTTGCATCTAATCCTTTAAACATGTAATTAAAGACATAATCTTAATAAATAAACAAACAGCCTTTCAATATATGATTCTCAATATATCTTGAGGGCATCTGTTATCCAAACAATTAGAGATTGTGGAATTTGGAAGATGATATATATAACCAGATTGGATTTGGAATCCTACCAAATTAAGGAGACTGCAGTGATTCTGCTATGCAGATGCTTGCTTTGAAGTTTGGTTGGGTTGTTTTTTTTTTTTTTTTTTGTGTGGCTGGAGGTCTCATTGTCTTTTCAGGGTGCTTCGCATTAAGGTATGATATGGGAGTCATAAAATCTACTGAGGCAATGATGCCTAATATTCTTCACATGCTTTTCACTGATACCTTATGGCTGTTTTATCATTCCCACTGAAACTGTGATTTCTTGGGCTCTGTTGAGGAGAAAGAAGGTTTTTTGCCTAGCAGGGCCTCTACGTACTTCATTGTTGAGTGGGAACCAGATGGGAATTGAAATCAATTACCATAAATCCTAGAGGCTCCATAACTGGTGATGTGTAAATATCTTTCTGTTTCTTCTGAATAGTAGTCAGTGATCAGTCAATTAGATAAAAAGGTTACACATGCTTTTCCAGACAGCGTAGGTACAGTATAACAATAGCTAAACACTTCACAAACACATGTGAATTTATGCATGCCAAAGGACAACACCGTATGAGAACTGAGTATTTCTGAAGGCACTCAYTTCACAGACTGCTAGATGAGCCAAATGTAATTACAGTGGAAAGGTTTTACAATGACATCAGGCACAATGAATGTATAAAGCAATTTATGTATCCAGAAAAAAAGAAGCAAAACACAAACATATGCTTCTGTGCCAAGTGTTAAAAAAGGAGGGGGAGGGGAAGGCCATGACTTGATCAGCAGTGCTGAGTTGAGATGTGATGTTTGGTACTGTAACAGTGCTTGCTATGATGAATTTATTTTAGTAAAAAGAGCAAAATGTTTCATTTTTTCAAAATTTTAACTGTTTGTTTTTTCTTTGCTGAATGCCATTTATAATACAACCATCCACTCTAAGATTATTTTTAACCAGTCCAGAAGAAATGTAACGCTTACAAGCACTAAGATAAGACATACTGTAACAAAGAGATTTGCCTAGTTTTATATGACAGTTTCAATTTTCCTATGGTTTATAGAGAACCTGGAGTAACTAAAAGGCTGGTATTATGTTGAGATGAAATGAGCTGCCTTTTGTCCAGGAATTTAAAATTTTAGAGAGCTTTAAAGTAAGTGAAGAAGTGGTCTCAATAATACAAATATATCACAAACTGAAATTCCATATACTTTTCTACGATAAAGCAGAAGTTAAGAGATTTATTGCACTATCATAAGGAAAATCAATATGAGCAAGATGAATTAAAACAAAATGATCAAATTTGAAGTTACCTGTGTGGGGTGGATGTCTCTCTGGAAGAATCAAATGTTGAAAATTTATGATACATACAGCCTCTGCTCCTAACCATCTATCAGACACAGCTCGAATATAATACTGAGAAGGAAGAGGTTCAAAAATTGGGATTGTGAACACCAGCAGTTGAGGTTCTTTAGTAATGACCTAATGCAAACATGTAGAGAATAATTAGTGCACAGACAAATCAGTAACTTGAAAAATCATAGTTTGCCTCACTTCCATAAGCATTACCAACAGAAAGCAATAAAGTATGTGTGCAACTCCACGTGCAAAATGTT
This sequence comes from Phoebastria nigripes, assembly GCA_035582835.1. Classification (NCBI taxonomy): domain Eukaryota; kingdom Metazoa; phylum Chordata; class Aves; order Procellariiformes; family Diomedeidae; genus Phoebastria; species Phoebastria nigripes. Next base: position 140,275 of record JAYKAV010003398.1, read on the forward strand.
CACATCTTTATAAAATATTTCACCCGTGGGAATGGATTTTGTTTCCATGGACTTCAAAAGATAAAAATAAGGCTAGCTCTTCATCTTTTTCTTTAACAGACAAAACCACTACAGTCTTTCTTTTTTCACCTGGAAATAACTGTTGCACCAAAGGAGGAGGAGAAAAAGGGGCATCTGAGATTAGAAAACGTCTTTGTGGAAGTCCAAGCTTATCATGTACATCTGAAACTGAAAGCTCTGCTACTGATTTGAAAATCTGCTTAGGTCAAAATACTGTTTGACCTTACAAATCCGCATCTCACTAACTTTATTTTTGTCTTGTTATGAGATTCTGAATAAAATCCATTACCTGTTTTTTTTGAATGATGAAGTACTCTGAATGATAAATGTGATCATTAGTAGGGTCTTCTACCCAAATCCACCAGGGCTCTCCAACAGTGCCGTGTACCTTTAAGAGTAGAAAAGATAGCTTTGTTATAGTTGTAATGAGGTTCTCTAGATTTGCTGGATATATTGGATATATTTCTAAATGATGTAGGCTTACAAAGGAATACAGAAATACAGAAATCAAGAGGTAAGAGCAATATAACATTTCTAATTAGATCAGTCTGCTTGAAGATTATGTTTCAGTAAGAATTCGCTTAAGGTACGTACATTATAAATGGACATGATATAAATGCAACTGAAGCTAGTGCCTCAGCTGTTTGTAAATAGTCTGAACTCCCAGGGTTTCCTCTAGGCTCCTAAAAAAGGACGACTCCTCCTTTTTCCTCCTTATACTTCTTTCTTCAGATTCTGTATAGAAGATTGTCTCTTGCTATCTACTGCTCATTTTTCAGTCAAAAACATTCTCTCATGAAAAATCAGACACTGAATTGTGACATTCCTCTCTCCTCCTCTCTCTCTTCCTCTCTCCTCTAGAAGGATATAGTAAGTGGATTCAGAAGGCTGTAGATCTAGCCATTGCTACAGGTGAAGTGAGAAGAACATAAATAGAGTTGTCTCGTGATGATTCCCATGCCACCTGGCAACACTATTCCATCCTAGATTTTTGTTTGCTTTGTTGTGTACCTTATTTTGCAATGCCAGCCACAAATCATAGCTAGGTGGGATGCTCAGTTAAGAATTTTTGTGTCTTTGTCAGAATAAATGACTTGTACCAATGTGCAAGCATTTTACTTAAATATCTAGGAAAAGAAGAAAAATCAATAGTAAAGGAGTATGGAAGACATACTATTAAATGAACATAGATTTCTGATGTTTCTGATGAGGACTGTGATAAGGTACAAAACCAGTATGAAGATGAAAAAAAAGTTGGAATTATTCCTAAACTTTAGTTAATAGGAAAAAACACAAAGCGCATAGTTGCTTCTAATGACAATTTTAATGCTACAGGAATCTGGTATTGATTCACACAGCACACATTATTTTCAGCATAATTCATTATTGTGTATGTGTTGGAAAACAGTCTGTACTGGCTTTTGAAGAACAAAAATATGTACTAAGAATAGAACTAAGGTTCTTTTTTAACACGGTTGCACAATAGATAAGTAGATAGACAGTAAAGACACTGTCATTCACTTTCATTACACTTGAATTTCACTAGCAGCTTCACCGGGAACTGAAGCAGTGAAACTGAAAGGACACAGGTCACTGCAGGTGACATTTTGAAAAATTACAGTGAGACTATTACTTCATCAGGGTTTAGGAAAATTTAAGAAAGAAGAATTAAGAAAGGCGATAAAGTTCAAAGCTCAGAAATTTTATTATCAACTGKAATAGCATCTTAGTTTTGGAGAGTCCTGTGACAAAGCTGCATGGGGAAAGAAGGGCAACGTGGGAACAGGCAATGCAACACGCTCTCCAGTAACGATTCTCAAGAACTCTGGGGAGTTCTTAAAAACTGACACATACCTGTATTTTGGGCAACCATTGCCCTAAAACTGCATGTCTGATATATGACTCGGCTAATTAATATAGTTGCATTATTCTGTATTTCTGCTGGACTCCTCCTGGCTGCAGTAAGGCTTACTTGTTCTGTCTGGGTATGTTTATAGTCCTTTGCTTCTTACAATATAATAAGAATTTTCCACTGGGATATGGCTCACACGCTTTTACTGAACTTAAGGGCTCCCAGCACTGAAATCTGCAGCCATTAAAGATCAAGGTGATGTCATATCTCCCGACTACCAAAACATATCTTCTTTCTCTTGTAAAGGCAAGTGCAAAATTTGTGAGATCGTTGTAGAATTAATTACCCAGGTAAAGGAACAGTCTTAAAACTATGAAATGTTAGCCAAGCGAGGTATTTCAGTTAAGTATGGTATTTAAATTTTCAATATTCTGATTTTATTTGACTACTCCCCATTCCTTGAATGGAATTTTTTGGCAGCTAGTTTTTGTACCAGTTACAGCTATACCTGTAAGTTTCTATAGCCTTCTTCTGAATAGCTTGCTAAAATACTGTGTGACGATGGAGAAACMGTTTCGGAGTGTCGATGGTTGAATTTAAAAGACGGTTATTCATTTTTAGAGACTATTAAAATTTAACAGCTTTTTTTTGTTTATTTACTGTGATAGAAGTTTCATTTACTGAAGAAACAAGAAAATCAACAGCTACCTTACAAAAAGAAAAAAAAAGAAAAAAAAAAAGTTTTCCAAGTTTTGATGAGTACCAATACACAAATTCACACAAAAAGAACTCCATAAGTTGAATTGATAAAACGATCATAATGTTTCCAAAGCAACCATTAGGAAAAAAGTGTCAAGGGATCATAGCAGAAGTAGATTTTTGCCGAAGTTTTGCTATAACTTTAGAAGTTCAGAATCGAAATAAGAAAGTATAATTCTGTGTGGACTCCTTTTCAATTTGTAGAAATATAGAAGAACCCAGATTTTATAGAAAAATCTAAAAATGGATTGAGAAATTACTTTGTATTAAGATACAGTTTAATATGAGGAACAGTTGTGGGTTTTTTTGTCTTTAATAGATTACAGGTAAAGTGGATGAAAGATTGAATAATAAAAACTTGTTTCAATCCTAAAAAGTAATGCTTGTTTGCCTTCTGAAGTATTGCACATAAATAGGGCAGCAAAAAATAATTCATGTTATAATTCATGTTAGGAATCCATTCCAATATTTCTGTAATAAATCCAGGTAGCAAACAAAATCTAACTTTCTATATTTTGATCACTAATCTCCCATTCATAAGCTAACTTGATGAAACTTCCAAAAGAAAAGAAAAAGCCTTTAGGCAGGGAAAATAAATTCTAAAATAATCTAAATGTTTGTGGAATAAAACTCAAATTTACTTGTGATTAAGGTAAATCTGTAATCTAAGGGATTTTAAAATTATTTTTTTAATAAAAGAACAGATACATAATATTTACCTTTCAGAATAATTTATCTTAACCGTAAATCTCCTAAGCGTAAAAAAACAAAAAATATGCTTGCCCATTGAGGTATCTTAGCCTTGTTTCTGTAGAAAGTTTCAGAAGTACCAGCAACAATACAATGCCCCCATGTGGACATTTGTATTTCATTTAGATTTATCTTAAATCTATTTCCAATGAACAGATTCTGAATCAAAGGGTGTGGGTATATCTAAATGTGCAACTAGTACAACTCCTTTCATATAAATTTGCACCATAAAATATAGATGAATATAATTCCAAACATATCTCAGTTTTTCTGTTCAGACAAGTCCCAACAGAAAAAAAGGCACTGATGTTGTGAATGTACACTTGTAAAGCCATAAAGAGCAGCAGAACTTGGCATACATGAACTGTATTTCAAGGCTTTATTTTCTGTGTTTGACATTCATTCATAGTTCAGAAAGCCATCTGTGCCTCCCTTTTTCTTGCTTCTCCTTTTTGGGCATATAACTCAAATCTGTGTGTGACTACTATTAATATTCAGTATAAGCACTTGCTTCAACATGTTATAAACAGCACAATCCTATAACAACGGAAATAAAAAGATGATCTTTGGGTGCCACCTTCTACAAAAGTCTTAAAGGTCATTCCATTCCTATTATCAAATTTGCTTTTTAGCTAAAATAAATATTTTTTTTCTTATCCAAACAGGACTCCCTGTGATCATCTCCTTTACTGAAGCTAAATTAATGCTTCCCGTCCTTCCTCCACCTCTTTTTTTTACCTGATCGTTCCACGTGAAGTCAGGAGCGATGTTCAGCCGAACTCGGAGCACCGTGCGGGTAATTGGCTGAATCGTTGCCTCCATTATGATGGAGGGGATTTGATGGACACACTGTTTTACCTTTAACCCAATCTTCACATGATGCAGCATATGACCTGCCAAGAAAACATTAGGTGTAACAAATTTGCATTTCCAGGAAAAATAATACAACTCCGACTTTCAAATAGGCTTTTAGAGAGGAGTATTATTGCTTGCTTGTTTTGCTCTTAGGTGCATAAATGTCTGACTCTCCTGACCTGGCATGTCTGAATATTTTGTAATACTTAACTTGAATTAGCAATTTAGAGCCTAGAAAAATCAGTATTAACCCCCCTGCTGGCTATAACTAAGGGGTTAAAATAACTATTAAGAATTCACACTGAAAACATATTATGTCAAGCTACTTCCCTTTCCTTTACTGACTTTTTGACCAGGCTCTTACCAAGCCATATAGTTCTTTTTTAAAGCATGAATACTAACCTTTTACCTAATGAAGGACACATATTTGAACTTCTACAGTTCCTGTGTAATGATTCAAAGTAGACAGACACTTTTCGTAAAACTGAATAAAGGTAGTTAACAGCTTAAAAATGCACGCAACTAGTAAACATCTCACAGCAGCTCTGATCTTTCAGAATACACCAGTGTGTAACTGAGACAAAGGAAAAACTAAATGTTGCTATGTTTTTTATTTTCTATCACAGTCATGGTAACTAAGGCAATAAAGTGATTATATTCATTAAAAAAAATTTCCTACTTGTATTTTACAGCTGAAATCTCTGTTCCCTCGCTCTTCATTTTAAATAAAAAACAAAGTATGTAGCAGTGATTTCTTTTTTTCCTGAAAAATATTGCAACTTCTAGCTTATTTAGGGAAAGAAGGTTGATTTATCACATTTTCACTGAAATTGCTTATATAATTATGTGGAGCATATTTTAAATTTTAATTGTAATGGTCATAAGTACTCACTGTTAAAAGGTACCTTACAAATGGCTACTGATATTTTCTGATATCGTTATGTGGTTCCTGTGCACACTTACCCAATTAAAAAAAAAAAAAAAAAAAAAAAAAAAAAAAAAAAAAAAGAAAAAAAAGAGAAGAAATCCTATTATTTGCATTATGTGCAAAGTGAAAAGGTGGTATGAACTTTTTCTTGCTATTGCACAAAATTTAGGAGCATAACATCTTGCAATTGCTAATTTTTTTATATTGATCCTGACTTTCCCTCTTCAGTTTTTCTTATTTAACACACTGACAGATTTTGCCTCACACAGGTGTTTATCTATAGTCTGAAGTAATGAATGGTGATCTTGCTTAAAAAGCAAATCCCTAATGCAAAAGTTTTAACACATATTTAATCAGTTTAATTTGCAGTTGGTAAAATAAGTGCACCTCCAGCAAGTGGATTATTAAAAACCAAAACAATTATATTGGTACAGCTTGATGATATATGCAGTATTATAGCATACTTGCACAGTGACTAGCTTTTGCAATTAGAGGTAAAACTTCAGAAATCCTGTTAAATAAAGGTAKGTGCTAAATATTCAAAGATATGACTCAATAAGCTTATGTAGGCAAATACGCTTTTTCATGCCAAAAATCACTTCTGTTTGACAATGTCTGAGGTGAACTTCTGTGTTTGTACAGGACAGCACTGAGGTTTTGTACACTTGTCTGCTAGGGGAAAATAAGGCTCCTCTCCCAACTTCTGTAAAATATTATAAAACTCTCTCTCTCCACCCCCTTTTTTTTTTAAATAGTCACATTATGAGAAACTATCAATGGCATTTAAGAAATATTAAAACCTTCTGAACAAAAGCTGACTATTCGAGAAAATAGGTATGTTTAAGAGAAGAATAATAAATTTTGCTTATTCCACAAAGATTGTCATCTGTATTCTGAAAAACCAGGACCATTTATCTCAGATAACACAGTGATTTCTTGGCTTTCTGGAAACTCCATGGTTACATTGCAATAGCACATTGATTGGTGTTGACCAATTCATGGTACACTGGAATCCAGGGTCTGTGCACACAACACACTCTTCATTCACTGGGAGAGCTGGCACCCATCTGATGCTTTTATCTCTCCCTAGGCCATGGACTGAGTTAGCCAGCTAGCTCCTGTCTTTTTTATTCTATCTCCAAGGTCTCACAATAACATTTAGAAAGGAAGAAATGCTAAGACTGAAACTAGTCCTATGGAGTCAGAGAACAAGGCAGCCCCTGGAAGATGTGCCTTTTCTCATTTCGACATGGCTTTGAATTCAAATAAAAATAAGGTGGCTGCCAGGCAAGCGCTTACTTCGCACCCTTGGTGTCAGAAAGAGAGGCTAGACAGGAAGAAGTATGCCAAGTAACAGTACTTCATGGAGATGCACACATCAACTTGCTTTGATGTTTATAAGGCTGAAGAACATGAAATATCATTACATATAGTCAGCAATGACCTATTTTCACAGTCAAATTCCAAGTCTCATCTACTTTTAAACTACGTTCATATAAAACAAAACTAGACATTTTATAGGTATATATTGATACATTTCCATCTTGTCAATACTAGTTCCACTATGTTGAAGGAAGCAAAACTGGTTTTGTATTTTAATACAAAATTTCTTGCTTCTCCAAGGGCAGGTATGGGGAGAAATAAGCATAAAAAAAGAAAAGAAAAAAAAAGAACTAATACAATTAATGGAAAAGAATATTAAGTATTAAAAAGACTGCACAAATACACAATAAATTAACAAATCTGAATAAAAAAGTGCTATAACACTTCTGAATAGAAAAGCACGATAATGCTAGCATTTCAAATAAAATGTTATATTTTTAATACATTTAAAATTACTATATATTATAATGCACAGTTAAAGTAAGCTTTTAAAATTTTCTCATAGTCCTTTGGCTTAACTTATTAAATAAAAATATAGCCTCTAATTCCGCAAACTTTTACATATTTATTCAACTTTTTCCAACCTAAGTTAGGCATGTAACAAAGTTTCCTAAGTTAGGAATGTAGTTCTCTTGTCAAATGAGAGAAATATCAAGTCAGAGGTCATAACTTCTAAAAAGCAGTGACTATGAATTAYATTTTTATTGTAAAATTAGATTTTTAAAAAAATGGCAGTTTGTTTCTCAACAACCTGGCAATAACAGGTGCAAAGAAAGCCCAAATAAGAAAAAATACACTAAGATAGGAAAAAGAAATACTTTACAAGCAAATTTTTTTTTCAACTTCAACCAGCTGGTGGACAGTTTATGCACAACAGTTTATACACACATACTAGAAATTGTCATTATGTGTATCAGTAGGCTTGTGGATTTTCTCATTATCGAAGTGTCAAACCCTYTAAAAAAATTCCATTAAGGTTTTGCTGCAGTGATACCAGTGACAATGAATTCTCCATGTTCAATGAAAATTAATGCAGTGTTTCAGAAGCAGGCCATTTACTGATAGTACACCAGGACATAATAATCTGCTTTTATTCTTTTTCATGTTAATAGTATTCCAATTAAAAAAAAAAAGGCCATATTTTGCCAACTGGCAAAAATAAACAGATGCCTTTTATAGCAGTGTATTATGTAATGTGAGCAAAAAGGGAAGCACAGCTCAACATAAATATGTATATATACACATATATGTAAATACATATCAACATACATCTCCATTCCACATGTGTTCTGGGGTTAGCGGGACATGGGCTAGCCTTACCCTCAAAGCTGTGCCATATTACAAGCTGTGGAGACTGAATAAACCTTCTTTACTGGACAGACCATAATGCCATATTAATGTGTCTACATGACTTCCAGACCAGAGTGGGTATATTAATGAATGGCTCAGATTTAGTTCTAACTTGCCCATTGATTACTAATAGTTTAAGCAGATCAGCATTGCTGATTTCTCACCTATTTCATCTTTTCTCATGTCCTTCATCTTGTCTATAGTGAGATTCTTCTCTTCCAACTTTGAGAGGACTGATGGTGGTAACACAGAGAACTGTCTCAAAGGGCTAACCCAGCCCCACAGCCGCTTGTCAATGACTTTGCTGAGATTCAGTAGTCGATATGTCATTGCAGGCCAACGTTTCCTAAGGGCAATCTCAAAAAGAGCTCGAACAATACGAGCTGCATTCTGGAGAGTGAAAAAAAAGCAAAAATGTTGTAATTCTCTCAAGTATTCTTTGTAAAATGAAAAGGATCCCATAGACTCATCTTTGACAAACCATAACAATAGATTTTTCTTTTCAAACTTATTTCAAACATTCTTGAAAACTATTTTTTCCATCACTGTCTAGTGGCAGAACTACCTCATGATTGCCTACAGAAATTATGAAAAGAAACATGTGCAACTGCTTAAAGTTGTAGTGGCAGGTCTGCCACAGAATTTTGATCACTGTTATGCTAACACTAGGGAGTTCTAAATTTATTGCGTCTCAATCATTTCTGAAACAAATTCACTTACCGTACTTAATATCTTCCTCCTTCTCCCCCCATATAATATACACCTGCAAACTCTGTTTATATGGAAATTCAAGTTTGAATTTTTCACTTCAGTTGTGCTTCCATAATAATCCCATTTCACACTGAATTTCACAACATTTGCATAGAAGTTTAACAGTAGTGAGTTTTTTTTAACACGTTACTATCTTCTGAGACTATTATATAACCAAACTGTATAAATCTGCTTTGGACTTGGAAAATTAATTATTAACATAAGCTTGAATGAGGTCAGTCTTGTGTTATCCTGAGAACGTAAATTATGATATTCCTTTCATAAACTTATCAAGCTATATTATGAAGTTGTGGGGTTTTTTGGTGTTTGTTTTCTTGGTTTTTTTGTTTTGTTTTGTTTTGTTTTGTTTTGTTTTTGTTTTGTTTTGTTTTTTGCCTACCGGTACTATGCCTGGATTAGCAATTCTGTTCTTGATTCATTGAATAGAATACAATCATTCTCTACTGGCTCTGCAATGCCAACAGGAATTAAAAATAGAAAATTATTTGGTCATGATAGGAAGCATATGTTACTAAAGAAGTACATTTCTTTTACTTAGAAAGGATGAGTGATTTTCTTAATAGTCACTATCCAATTAAAAAAATTCACAATTTGTAGCACTGGTTCCACATGTACAATTTATGAAGATCTGAGAAGATGACCATGTTGCCTCACTAAAAATGCTATAATTGAGACAGACAAATAATAGCAATTGTCTTAAAGCAAAGATTAAAAGAATCGTACTGAAAATGATCTTGCTGTGCAAGTACCACAATTTTTATGATGTGCGTAATGATTTCAGAATTTTCTCATTTATACCCATACGTGCTATGAAATGTAAACACTTCTGAAGMAGGCACTGTTAGTATCAAAATCTTGCTGAAGAATATGTGTACTTTTGAATATTTAACTCTCATCTTTAGCACCAACTAAATGCAATTTTACAATCAATTCTTTCCAAAATGGTTTTGTAAGGATGAGACAAAAATGATTCAATGCAACATGTTGCTGACTGTTAAAAAAAAAAAAAAAAGAAAAAAAAAAGGAGAGACATAGGACGGGCTAAAAGGTAAAACTTTATAATCTATTTTATAAATTCGTTATTGTTGCACACCTGGGATTGTCTACGAGCATTTTGTCACTTTGAGTCACAAATTCTAAACTTTCAAGCAACACCCCTTTCTTTCTAAGATGGGCTCTAGTTGTGTAAACAACCAGTTCTGTGTCACAGACTTGCAGTTCTCTTACTATTCTGCATAATAACTAAACACGCTGTATAACTATCAACCATTCAGGTGTCAAATCAAGCCAACGAATAAATATATAGACTGATATGTAAATTTGCATGATCACATCTAGCAATAAAACTGTAATAGCACATCTTTCTTGTGTAAACCAAGGCATGTGAATAAAACACAAATTATGTTTTGCCGAACAAAGTATAAAAGTACACAAAACATTAAAATAGATGGCAACAGTTTTCCAGATTTAGAAGAAAACCCAGTAAGTTTCCCAGAATAACATTTCTGTGCAATCACAGTTAGAACTACTAAATATAATAAGACTATAGGGGTAATACGAACAAAAAGGACATTCATAATTAACAAAAAATGCAATAGTCTCCCAAGGTAGGCTTTTGTAAATCTGTTCTACTTAAATATTATACCACACATGCGCACACACACAAGGCTTTGATTTTCAAATCAATTTGCATAAAATGTTTAAAAAAGTTGTAGATCAAGGCCTACTTACGTAATTGTAAACATTTGGGAGAATGAAAACAGCAGAAGACAGCAACAGATATGTAAAAAATACTATTTTTACCTGTGCAACATACGCAGAATCTGAAATAAGGGAGAAGCTGTCCATCTCCCCTCTGCTAATATATGTTTGAAGGAGGATATTAATTTTTCCATAATTGTTTTCCACACCTCCTGGAGCAGGAAGTTCACAGAAATCATTCAGTAAGGTATCCAGCTCTTCTATTTCTTCTTCTCTTACCTAAAACACAGTTATACATTATGAAGAGCAATTTGATAAAAATTTTTACACTGAAATCAAATTTTCCTTATAACATAGTTACATTATTTTTAAATGGAGTCTTTAGTTTTAAGGAAAAAAAAAAGAAAGAAAAAAAGCAGCAAATCCACATCTTCCACAATGTAGCTAATAGACCATAATTGAAACTATCTTAATAGTGACACAATTACATTTTATTATTCATCACCATCTATTAAGGTTGCCATTGACATACAAAAATTTGATATGCCACAAAAATTGAATCTTCTGACCCTACCATCCTTCATCTGATGAGATTTCATTTTTTATTTGACCAGAGTAAAACCTCTGTCCATCTGGATTAGTGCAATCTTGAATTAACATTAAATGTACTCATTATAGTTACATAGTTTGCATGTGGCATAATACATTTTTAACTCACAACTGTGAAGTACTAAGATTCATGATATTAAAATTTTCACTGTTAATAAGATTAAGTCTTAATATGAGTAAAGAAATATTCATATCTATGGTTTGAATAATGCATAACATTTCACATTCTAACTGATGACCCTTACATGGCAAAACCAGCATAAATCTACATATTCTTTGATTTACTGATAGTCTGTTAGTGTAAAACTTATTTAAAGAGGGTAAATGTTTGGTCCCTGCAGGGAACCAGCTGAAAGTAATTTTCATTTGGACCTAACTACCTGACATACAAAAGACCCTAAGACAATCGGGTTAAAATCCCCAACTATCCAGCCACTAGTCCTACAGGAAAGAAAAAGATGAAGGACACAACCATCACAGATGATTCCGGTGTCAGGGGAATATTATGCTCTGCTTACAACAGCATTTTTGATGTTTTTTTCTGCTCTTGCATAGCACAGTACAGGTCAAATACAGATCTGTATTTCAGCTACTGATAACTCACCTATCTCAAAATACAGAATTTTTAAAGGCATTATGGAGACATGATTCATATTAACAAAAGTCACAATTTGTATCACACAGAGGGGTAAATCCTGAGTTATTCTTGTGAAAATCAGTTACTAGTTTTAACATTCAGAGCTGCACAGCAAACGAATCTCAAAAAAATGGAAATGATGTTGCACTGATGCCATACCATACAAATCTGAGAAAGCAAACTAGAAAAACTATGCTTTAGTCAAGAAGCATCACTACTAACTTTATTACAAATATAGAAACATATCACATCATATTTTCCATATGCTTTCCTTTTAAATATTCAATTACACTAAATTTAGACCTAGCAAAGCAGTATCACCATCATAAAAAACCCCTTCTAGCTTGGAAAACATGCATGTATCACTGTGAAACCTCACGGCTTATTATCTTCTGTAATAGAAGAGATTTCAGCAAAACAGAATTTCTCCATTAGATAAAGAGATGGTAATACTCAGACAATGTGTGCAAATATGTAAATATGTGGATGGTGGGGGATTCACACTGCCAGTTCGCAGAGCCAGGTGAATAAGAGCCAACTCTGATCTGAAAGTTGTATAATTGTGGTAAAATGGCAATGAGCCCAAGCTAATAAACCCTGTGGAGTCTGGCTCGCACCTCTATGAGACGGAAGCATGGGCAAACAAGCTCATGCCGGCTTGCAATGTATTGTCGTGTCCTACCCACACAGGAGGCAAAAACGGAGGTTGGAATTGAACTGAGTATGATAGTACAGTAATCTTCTAGCCTGCACAACAAAATCTGTTACAACAACTTTCTAGATTTCAAATTTGAAAATAATTTATGACAATTTATCATTCTGCTAATCTAATGCTGTTCCCTGCATGAAGTATATCACAGAGTTAACTTCAGTGAGTCCTGCCTCATTTCTGATAAAGCAAATTGTTCAGGGAGACATCTAATAATGGTTTAAACTTCAAACAGAAAAACTCTCTCATCCCTGGGTGCACCATTCCAATGGACACTTATCTTCACCTGTTAATAATTGAGAAGCTGAAAAGTTCTTAAAAGCATTTAAAAGGAATTCTCAAAGATCCATAACTAGTTATTAAATGTGCACTATAGTTCAAGCTGAGCTACATATAAATTTGAGTGAGAGCATATATAGTTCTTGGCAATTATGCCTACTTAGAAAACATTTTATAACGGTGCTTAATATTTAACAAAACTGGGTCTGTAGACACTTACTATTTATGGAGCGAGTACTACAGAAGTGTCTAGTTCTAAGACATAATTCTTTGTATGAAAGGATACAACTTTACCTTTATCTGTTCGAATTCTTCAGCTTTTGATACTATAGCAAGAATATCACCTTCTGTTTTATGAGCATCAAACAATTCATTGAAAGTCTATTAAAAATAAAATCAATTGATTTAACACTGAAAATAAAAATATACATATAGCACAAAAGAAAGAAACATTAACCAAGATTTTAAAAGGCATATAAGGTTAAATTGGAAGTTATTGGAAGACCAGAGTGATGCAATTTAAACAGGAACAATTTCCAGAATAACTTCTCAGCACTTTCAGAAAAACAGTCTCTTGAAACTTCGGCACCCCAAAATTGAGAAACATGGAATCTATGGCCATTTCAAAAAAAGTCTAGGACATACTTGAGTGAATAAATCTGTGAGACTAGTTATACACAGTGACAGTAAACAGTCAACAATTATTAATGCCGTCTTCAGCTTTTATTCAAGAAAAAGACTTATTTCCTACAAAAGAAAGGTTTTAAGATGAATGCATACATCAAATCAAGCTTCCAATACTACAAAGTTTTGTACAAATGCATCTTCCTTACACATTTACAACACAATCTGATTACAGTGCCAAAAGTTGCTTAAGGTTGGCAACCTGATAGGATTTTCATGCAGAAAAACTTTTCTGTTATCAGACTCTATACTTCAATGTGCTATCATGTACCAATGGTTGCATACACTGTTGGTATCAAAATGTTTCTTATAATTCACCTAAAAGAAGGCAGAGACTATAGAAATTTCAAATCTCACTTCATACCAAGTCTAATTTTTCAGTATTGCTTTATACTTAGTTTCTTTCTTTTTCCTCTCTATTTCCTCTCTCCCCATTTTGGTAAATATGATTTGAAAATATATTGAACAAATCAGCTACATATTCTGTAATATCTTACAACTATTTTAGGTATAGCTTCAAAAAGAAGGAAAAAAACCTAGAAATAGAACATCATATTTTACCTCTATCGTATTGTATTTAATATAGTAGTGGCTGGCAGTTCTGCCTAAATCTGTTGAAGAAAAAAAGCCAGTTCGTTCTTCAAAGCGAATCATGCGGGCTTTGTCCAGTTTTCTGCCGACTTCAATTACCAATTGTTCTCTGTGCCTTTCTAGACCTGGATCCACCTAGGCATGAAACACACACATTTATTTATATAAAAGAAAAAAAAAAGTGTTAAATAAATAATTTTATTGAGATAACCCAGTCACACAAAGCCAGAAATCAAATAAAAGGAAGATACAGTTATTAAGTCAAGATTTTCCTGAGATCTCACTAATAACAGTTACATTGACATTATTGACCAAAAACTGTCTGTACAGGACAAAATAATCAGAATAATATTTCTTTTACAATGCTTCGAGACTATCAATACAATGTAGACTAATATTACTTATGAAAGAGTAGCATGATTATGAAATAAATTTACATTGAAGTTTTTGAAAGAAGTTTTAATGATAACATATTCTTCATGAAATTATCATTACTGAATCACTTCACAAAAACATGCCATCTTATGGTATCTTCTATTTGTGAAAATGGCTGAAGATATACCTTGCCTAGGTATCTGACATGAGGATGGCTTTAATTGTATCCCAAATAGAGTAAGCTTCAAATTGGATGGCTGAAGTGTTTACTAGCAAAAAAACTCTTAACGTCCCCAAAAGCTTTGGGTATGTCAGCTGGGATATTCTAATTATTGAGTTATAGATGTGTCGTATAAACATTCACGTTAAAAGCACACAAGAAGCTTGCTGTGCCCAACACCACTTCTTTCATATCAAATTTCAGGAACTTGGACATTTTGTCCAAGCGATAATGTACATTATCTCATTAGTACATACAAGGCTGGGCAAAACTCCCTTCTGAGTGGGACTGCTGTATAATTGCGTGTTTCCACATCATGCACCTGGGATACCCAGAGTGACAGGGATGGGTGAAGAGGGATTCATAGTCATGTTAACCCTCTGGTATACGTGCACTTGAGATATTTAATTACACAAGCGATGATTAGTCACCAAATTTGAAAAGACTGAAACTCTGTTCTAGTCCACAGGCAGCATTCTCATTTCAGGGCTTGTATAGTTCAGATTTCCTACAGAGTAAGTCATACCAGCCCTCTTGGTAAATCTGCACCAGAGATATATGACCAAGACTGCAAAAAAGAAGAGGCCTGAGGAATTGCTATGCCTTGGTTTGCTCTAGTTTTCCCTGGGCCAGGATTCAGTTTCATCTTCATGCCGAAGTGCTTCATCTCGTGTTCAGTGAAGCTGCAGACGAACACAGCCATCTCCACAAAGCAGCTGCAAGACTAGTTTCTAATATACCCTGTCTTTGCCAGTTACTCTGAAGCTGTTTCTCCTTAGTTATGGATTGCCTTAGTTTCAAGTCAAAAGCTAAGATGACAAAGGTCTAGAGTGCTTTTCTCAATAGTAAGTCATGCATTGAGGTCAGATTTCAGAGCAGAGGTGGTCAAAAAAAAAAGTGATCAGGATGCCAGATGTTTAACATTTCTTAAAACTAAAGAGGGGGAAAAAAAATTAAAAAAAAATCAAAACACTTCCCTACTCCTTTGGCAGTCCAAATTACCTGCCAGTCTTTTGCCTTACATATAAAAAAGCTAAAGCTGTAACAGTAGGCTAACATTTTTTACAAATACAAAGGTTTTAACTTTAAAGGAAAGGTCTCCAACTTGAAAAGGCTGTGAAACAATATTCCAGTCTAGAGAATCCATGGTTAGCACCCTTCTTGTTGAACTTGCATAATTAGAATTCCCACAGAGTAAAAGATCCAGTCTAGAACAGCTTTAAGCCATATTCTTTAAAACTAGCCTTGGCATGTCCACAGCAAGAAACTGAGCAGGTCTGGAGTATACATATGGAAATTTAAGAATGCACGATMAAGTACATTATTATTCACATTGTTTTCTCCAGCTAACCGAGAGAAGTGTTTGGGACAAGCTCCTCTAACTTTTATAGATGTTCTAAACATAAACATACAGCTTATGGGGATAAAAAGCCTTTGCTTAACTGTGGGAAGACCAAAGAGTGGAACCAAAAAGAGGAGAAAACAGACAAAGGGGTTACCTTAAAAAAAACCAGCCACCTTTCCTCTGGAACTCTAAAAGGACGAGAAAATGCCTGTAATTCCATACCACAGGCTTCGCTAATATGACACTCACATTTGCTCCACTTTTTCCTTCCACTCTTTGTTTCTTCTTGCTGCTCATCACAAATTTTGGCCATTTTCCCAACTCAGTAAAAGGCCTTATTGGCACTTCTGGCAAACAACTTGAAAAGTCACAATCAAAGCAGTGGGCCTGGAGTAGCCTACTCCTGGGCATAGCCCAGAAACGGGCTAGGTGGGGAACAGTAATATCCCGGAGGCAACATATGGGGTGCAGAATGTGTCGGTGCATGGCAGGTGCATGCTTGCCCTGGTCTCCGTGTGCAGTAAAACACACCTGTTTTGTGTGGACAGTCTGGACCTTTTGTGCCCTAAAGTAATTACTGGATGAGCACCTGTGGAAAGGGAAAGGAGAACGAATTTGCATCTTCTCAGCCCCATGGAACAGTTGGGAAGAGTGTGACCCACGATGGTTATGCAGATACATGGATTCTGAATGGGTAACATTGGCTGTCAGCCAAAACAAAGATAGAAATTGGCATGCTGCAACATTACTAAGAAACAATAAGATACCAATTACGAAAATTGGATCTATAACCAGAACAGAAGGAATAGAATGGCCTAAGTGAGCAAATCTGTGGTTATGCCTGCATCTGGCACTATACCATCCATATACTGTGTATAACACATTAGCTTTGAAGTTTAAAACTGGTTTATCTAGAAAATAAGGGGATTGGCATTGGGTTTGCTCCTACATGAATGGATAACACTTCAAATTGATATAATTTGTTACTGCCTTAACACAAAAATAGGAATGTCTATTATTAGCACATCAAATCAGAAGGGGTAGAAAGGAAGTTAGTGGCAGGAAAAGACAAGTGCTGGCAATCTCCACTTTCTCAGCAGCTAAATAAAAACACAAAAGCAGGGGGACAGGGAGCAACTCTTGCTCATTATTTTTTAAATTTATAAAAAACATTTCTGTTAGTGTTTTATTACTTTTTTCACCAGTTATTACCACCATGGTTGCATTTCTTTTAATCTAAAATTTATTAATAACACTGGTTGAAAATACTTGATAAAAAAAAAAAAGAAGGAATTTATAGGAATGGGACAACAACATTCTTCTCACTAGCAAAGCAATTTTGCTTTTCATTTATCTATTACTTTGTGATTTGCGTTCTATAGTGTTATATTAACATGTGGTAATGTACTGTAAGGCTTTTTATAGAAAACAGATTTGAGATGACCAGAGATCTAAAGGTGTCTGCAGAAGCTTGCTTAAACAATAGCCTACCTACTTCCACTGCAGCTTCCACTATCAGACACAAAAGCTATCAAAAAAAAATTTCTTGACATATATTTCTACAAGTTACAATAACCAAAACAACTGCTGCTCACAATATCATGACAAATTATGAAGTCACAAAACAGATTCAGGACATGTGAAATAAACTGCAGTTACCATACATTTGTGAGAGTTTCACCTGCATTAGGCTCAATTACCTGTGTCCAAACTATGTTAACATTAAATACTTATAAACAGCTGTACAGAAAAAAGTAACAATATTTAGATAATCTGTAAACTCTTAAACTTCCTAAAAATTACAGATAACGAAAAAGACTTGAAAAAAACCCTTATGTAACTGTGCTCTGATTTATATCACTGCATGGAACACTTCTAAATAAACTAAAAAAAAAAAAAAAAAATTCAAAATAAAGGAATTAAAAAAATCTTATGATTACTAAATCACAAGAAAGAGAAAAAATAACCCAATTAAAAATGTCATTTTATAATTTATAAGATGTCATGGGATGAAACATTCTAAAACAAAAGCTGACGGGGCAGGGCGGAAAGCAAGCAACTCAAGAATACTTTATTTTATCATTTATATCTAGCCTACAATATTGAAACACTGACAATAGGCTAAGTTACAGTAACTGTCTGATAAGAATGAATGTTGTCCTTTGGAGCGTAACTTGGCCAGTTGAAATGTATTTTTATGTGAACAGAAGGGGCCTCTTAATTTAGTGTTAAAAATACTCTGCTACAGAAAATATCTTTTTCTAAGCTCTTTAAAAGAATTGCTGATGTCAGGTAAGTAGAAATAGCAAATATTTATCCTCACATCAGGGAAGGATTAGAGACCCAGAACAGGTTACAGATTTTTTTAAAATGCATTTTATACCTGATAAGCTTTGTGACTGATGCCATATACTAATGGATTTGCTCTCATCCGTACATAAAGATAAGTGTAACTTATCCACTTTACTGCTTCTTCCACGTTAGTTACTGTTCCAAGAGCAATCTGGAAATAGGAAAAGAGACAAAATTAAATGTATATGTTACAGCTGAACATAAGTATTTGGCTGAAAACATATGGAATTCAGAGCGTTAGCACCAGATTAAAGAAAGTGTCAGTATGTTTCCAACTTAAATTATTTTAAAATAATCATAGGATAATAACTTGAACCATTTACACATCTTCATCTTATGAACATCTAATAACATGGTATGTTTTGTGACATAATATTATAGATACAGTGACCTACATGATCATTCCTACACCACTTATGATTTTTACAATTAAAAGATGATACTGAGCAAGCTTGCTGTAAAAAAAGACGAATAAAACAACATAATTCTTTAGCGAATATGCTCAGGGTAATTTAAAGAAGAGTAGCTTTATAAAAAAAATCTACATTTAAAAGATTCATTTTTCATACCAATGTAAAAGCACTTTCTGGTTCAAGTCCTAAACCAAATGATACCGAAAATCTTTAGGATTTTMTTCAGCATGCCCTCTTGGCAATTTGTTTATACACAGTTTTTACAAATAGTTTTCTCCTTTTGTATCTGGCAAGTCAAACATACAGGTACTTGCTACATTTTTGTTATATGAAAACATAACAAAATCGAACAGGTAATATGCACATATATATACACATATATTTATTTATTTTTCAAGGCCAAATCAGGTATACCAGAACAGTTTTTTTTACTAGGTGACTTTTTCTGCCAATTCAATACTTTTATCACGAAATTATTTACCACACACACATTTTTACTTGATAACTTCAGCTCTTATTTTGTATTGGTTACATTCATGAGAAGCATTTTACTGCTTATTCCAGTTAACCTGATTTTACCAGGAGAATTTAATATTTCCTGCGTGTGCCATGAACAAATATTTTTTGGTTGTTACTGGTTGTTTAAAACAAGCAAAAGTCCCTCTTACCGAATTTTTGTGATCCATTACTACATTTTTTAAGTTATATTTGTTTTATTGGCATTTGGATTTCATATAGATGTTCCACATGACTTGGCAAAAATAAAAAAAACCCTATACAACTGTAAGTGATTTCATATGCATGTTCAGATCTAAGCATCTAGACCTTAATAATAATATGGATATTCTTTTTGAAATAACATAAATATCTAGTCAAAAATAATAATGCAAGCAAAGTCTGCCCTGAGTTAAAATAACTTAAATCTGGCAAAACCTTGTTGATATCAATGACTAACAGCATGGAGTAACCCCAAGCTTTGTCATACATTTTTCAAGTGATATTTTGTTCTTCAACGCCATAAGGAGGTCAGGGGAAGCCCCGTTGTGTTGTTTTTCAAAGTATATAGCTACATAATGCACTGAAGTAGCTACAAAAACATTCAGTTCTTCATAGACTACAACAGGGAAAACATCTAATACAGCCCACAGGTTATTATTACTCAATTTGCTACCCAGGCTAATTTCAGCATTTGGTTTCTTCCCATGATTCAAATATCTTTCAGTATACAACTTGAAATAGCATAACAACATAGTCCAATAGTAACATTTTCCCCCAACCAACCACTTCCACAATCATGAAAACATAAAATTCTCATTACTGACGACAGTGAAGTCTGACAATTAAAARAAAAAAAAAAAACCCACATTTTTTTTTTGCCTCATTTGTTCAAATATCTGATTATATTACTTACAAATTAATTCTTTTCATGAGTTAAAACTGAGGGGAAAAAATGAAATGCAGTTGCGTTTCAGATATGGTGCTGAAATCTAATACTGCACTTTCCTTCCTCCCCCAACTTTAACGAATATTCACTGAATAATATGCAAAGACAAAAAAAAAAAAGGCAACTTCTAAATATTTGCTGCCATCTAGTGTTCAAGTAAAGTTCTTATGGATTATTTGAAAATGTATACCTTTGTTAAAACAGTATGAGTGATGGAAGTTACCTTATTAATACAAATACGTAAGAGTAATTATGAAATAAATTATTTACAAAGTTAGGAGAGGACCTCTGTTAAGACCTAGGATATGTAGTATTCATAAAATCAATAAATAGACAAGGTGATACTTTATTAATAAAAGAAAAAAGTTCTAAATTTTCCAGCATTTCCTCAACCATTAGTATTAGGTATTTAGTTACAGATAGGTAGTATTAGGTATTGTTATATTATAATACCTAATTAGGTAGTATTATATTATGTAGTTACAGATAGGTAGTATTAGGTATTTAGTTACAGACAGAATAATCAATGAGTAGAAATACTTACTATGTTGACATTGTATTGTTTGATTGCATCAGTCATCACAAAACGCTTTTTTTTTAAACTGTTCAAATACAAATAATTGTGTTGCCCTCACAAAATGAAAACTTGAGTACTATATTAATCCAAATCACTGTGTCATTTTAAATGAAAAAGATCATCAGCATCACAAATTTTCAACTAATTGTTCAATGGCTGATGTCACCATCACCGAGTGATGCACTTAGTAGTCTGCATTTTCATTAAATAATTTTTTTTACAAATGCTATCCCACAGACTTTATCAAGTTGAACAATATTTCAGAGGAGGTGTTTTTGATTTTCAAAAAAGTGTAAACAGAGATAAGTAGCACGGCTTTTTGGAGGTAGTTTTTGAAAAATGAAGTTTTTCTCTCTGGTATTTCTATACAGATTAGAAAAAGGCATAAAAATATTACTAATATATAATAGATAATATTATATACAGTATATATTATCATATATTATATAATATACTGTATTTTTACATAAGAATGTTTAATTACTATTATATTTGTATAATTGAGCCAGATTACATTGATGAAAAATTTCTATATATGAATCAAATATTTGTTGTTAAGCCAAGAGAGCAAGGAATCTTTCTAACAACCTAATAAGCAATTTTCTGTTTGCTTTGGAAACCAGTATATTTTGAATTACCATTTCAGCATCTGAAGTGATTATGGTCTTATTCCTGTATGGCTTTTGAAATAATTCCTTAATGCTACTAGAATTTTCCCAAGTGGGACAGAATCTCCTCCAACCACACGTGACCAAAGGACTATTTATAAGTACAACCGAACTACATAAGAGTTGTCATTATCTGTTAACTCCAACAGAAGAAGGTGAGGGGAGAATGGATGAGGTTGCTGGTCTCATGCAGGTCAGGTCAGGGCTCTGGACACCCAGGGAGCAAAACTTCCAATTCCCCCCAGCCTGCACTTTGCCCCATATACCCATATTAGCCATTGAGTCACCCAGCTCCTGAGAGATTTTTTTGGAAGGGCTTTGAAGAAATTCTGTGTCTCTTCTGAGAACCACAATAGTTGCCCACTCTTTCAAGGCAAAAAACAGATTAGGAGGTTTGTCCAAACTAAACAAGTCACCACCTTATGTTTCTGGATTCACAACAAAATCGTAAGTAAATGCAAGGAAAGACACACCCCCTGGGGAAGGTATACCTACTGTCCAGCACTGCAAATCCTCTCCTCAGTTTCTAGCTCTCTGGGGAAAGAAGTCGTCCCTACAACAAGCTGGGGTCCAGCTGTGGATGTCAGGGAGGGCTCTATCAGGTGGAAACAATTAGGGAAGGAATGGTGACCTGCATTGTATGAGCTATTGATGATAGTTCCCAGATAAGTTAAAGTTTATGGTCTAATTAAACCACATCCCCTGCATCTTATCTTTCTTCCTGTATTTCCAGAAAATACAGCCGTAGGTATTTTCTGTTTGCCAGCTGGTCAACTGACCTAGGACTCGCTCCTCTCGACTAAGCACCCTAACCAGATATTTATTTTATTCCTTTTTACATTCCATTATGCCCAGTGGCACAACTTCAGCAGAAAAAGAAACGGGTATCTCCATGCCTATGCTGATCATCACTGATCATTTACTCTTCTTCTTCTCATTTTTAGAAGAAAAAAACCTCCAAAACCAAACCAAAATTCAAAACAAATCTGCAGGAGAGAACTCTCAGTGGATTGAGGTGCTGAAATACATGTTCCAAGTCTTAATTTTCATGTCAACTCAATGAAGTTGGGTATATTTCAGGTTTTCCCACTCTGTAGCTTTCCTAAGAACAAATGCACTGGGACATCAAGGCCAGCATGCTGTCTCTGAGATTAGATAACAGCAAATGCTGAAGGGCAGAAAGTGGCAATGAGAAGCAAGCACCATATAAATTTCTCCCAAATTCTTAAACTATTGCATCTCAARGCCTTTAGTTAAAGGTTTTGCCTTTGCATTTGATATCTTTCAATGGATTTTTATTCCATTTTTGTATAGTTTTTGAACTACTCTATCTTTTAGATACAACTCCCTGCAGCAAAGAGTTCCATAGTCTAACCACCCAGCTGGCATCCATTTGTGTTTTCTGAACCTGCCACTGACTCATCTCAGCCAATATTTCTTGCTTCTTGTCCCAGGAGAGGTGCAATCTTTTGCCATGTCACTCATTACTTCATAAAACTCTGTCATATAATCTCCCATTTGTCTTTGTTCTCACCTGAAGCATGCAGGCAAACTGGTGTGTTCCTTTCATAGAAGCTGATCTATTCCTTTGCCCATCCTCTCTGAAAATTTTCTGCTTCTAGGAAATTCATTTTGAAATGGGAATTAAAAACACCCTAATTTTTTTCCATCATTACCCAAATTTTCACTCCTGCACCACATAAGCCTAGATACAAAATTCAAGGCTCTGGATTACACTTAGTGATTTTGTGGCTAGGATTACATTTTGTATTACCCCAAATATCTGAATCATTGCCTCATTCTTAACACCTACCTATTTCTGCCAAGACACCTGGTCTAGATAAAAGCAACTTCATATTCTTGTGGAAACATGGAGTCTTCCCATATTTCCAACTGCTGCCTTCATTTTACTAGTTCTTTCAGCTACTGATCTGTCTATAACAAATTAAGAATGTAAACAATTCAGCAGTGCTTCTGGCCTTTAACTGGTTTCTCTTTACAACTACAGCATAAGCATTTGGATTTCCTGAATTACTAGTAATAAAAGCAGACTCTGCTCCTAAAATATGTCATTTTATTCTGTATCAGTGCAGRTTTGCTGGTGCTAACAACAGGCTCTGTTATGGCAAAGATGACAGTGGTCATCAGCATACTGTCTAGATTTCTGTAACAAATTAGTCAATAAACGTATATTTTGTCTCCATATAGTGCTACTGGTATTGCAAGAAGGGACAGCTTTTTATAAAAGATGACCAAAACTGAATGTGCTTCCTAAGACTATCTACTGATCAATACGATGGCACATGTTTTAAAATGTATTTATTTTTTTCAGAATGCTGCAGCCTATGGAACAGTCATCTCCAGATAAACATAACAATTTCTAAAACACCTGTATCCTTCTCAGGGGATTCCACTAACTTAGATCTAATCAGCATATATAGAAGTTTAGACTGACTCCAATTATAAAGAAATGATGAAGTTACTTTCAAAAAAAACCTAACACAACAGCTCCTTGTAACTGCTCATAGTATTGATTTCCTGTAATCTGGCAGGCGCTAATTTTTCCTGCATGTCATGACAGAAGGATAAGTAACATCACACATATCAGATGACAAAAAAATGGTGGTTTCATGCCCTTGTTACTCTATTGCTTTTCAGCATTTTCCATTGCTATTTCTACTAACAACCATTTATCAGTGATTAACAGAAGTCTGACTGCATCTTCAGCAGCTGTAACTGTACTGCAGCCACAGAATCTACAGTAATTTAAAGCCATGAATACACTGTTCTTTTCACATAACACTACTATTACATAAAATCTGAAAAGAAATAGTTCTGTCTAAACTAGTTCGTCAGTTTTCTGCACTTTTCCCCAAACCCCAAATCCTGCGGTAGAAGTGCTGCGCTTAGAAGTAGTTTTTATTACACTGTCCATCACATACTTCCTAAATATCTTTGGTTGGGTAAGTTTAGATGACTACCTCCTATGAAATAGAATTATTGTTCTATTCCATTATTTTTTTCTTCTTTAGTTCTACGATTTTAACAGGGCAGGAGGATTAGCTTCTTAATTTTACACCTTCAATGTAATCAAATTATTTTTGCAGTGTCTACTAGCAATATTTTTCAGAGTACTACTTGGATACTCAATTACTGTTAAAAGCCACTAAATTTCTATTGAGATTTCCTCTACTTCTGGAAAGAATTTCCGTAATGTGTACACATTTGAAAAGAAACTACTTAGCAGAAACACATACTTCCCTGGACAAACAAATCCTTCTCTTTTTAGGTAAAAATCTAAATAAAGCTTCATGAGTAAGACTGCTTTTATTGTCAGTCTTATCTAAAATTGCCACAACTCATTGTTTTTCTTTTGGACAATTTTCAGTGTTTCGTAATTACTGTAGACATTACTATTCTAAGCTCACAGAGCCCTTTCTCCCTTGAATGTCTTGCTTTTTGATACTTTTTTTTCCTCTTCATTAAGTATCCATTTGGACCTACTCAGATGGTGCTACAGAATGGTGTTTACCTTTCCAAGCCTTCAGTGATTTTTTTTTTTTTTAACAGCTTTTAAGCTAGTAGAGTGCTTACTCTTAAATGCAGGGAAAAGAAAAAAAAAAAGAGAAGATACCACTACCTTTAAAAACTATTGTTAAAATCACAAGCCTGGGACAAATTAGAATTGTTTTCTAACAATCAACCAGGTCTGTTCCACCTTCAGTATGTTTTTTGGTGCTAACTGCACCAAAGTCAATGCTAGCAGCAGTTTGGTACCTTAATTTACTATCTAGTACAGTAACTTACAGAAACATACAAGCAGATGCTACATTATAAATATTTTGTTAAGCCATTCTAAATAATTCCTGTGAGATAAACACCTAGGACTTAAAACTAAAAGAATTTGCAATCTGTACAGTGAAAAGGAGGAAGGGGAGAAGAATCCTAAAGTGTAACTATAACCAAATACATCTTTTCTTTGAAAACAGAATTACTTTTAGATTTTCAAAAAATGTTTTCCTCTGCATAAAAAGTTCAATGAATGTAAATTCACTTGTCCCCTCAAAAAAACACCCCCAAAAACCAAAACCAAAAAAACCTTCCTTTAAGCTTGCAGATAACAATCACCTCTGCTTTCTGGCCTTGCTGGAAAATTTGTGCATTTTGGAACTATAGCTCAGATCAGAGGAACAACACGCTGCCCGTTAAAACCTCTCTCTCCGCAGAATATTACACATTGAAAATTAATAGCTTACATCTCATACTTTCTTAACTAAGCATTCTCAGCTGAAAGGAGAGAAATAGGACTGGAACTCCTGGTTCATGAAATTAAATCTTCTTTTCCTCATATGCAATCACATCTTCCATACAAATACCATCACTTATTACAAAATCCTCACTGTAGAAAAAAATTAGACTTCTTTTATCTCCACTACTGTTAAAAGACCAACTGTTCCAGATCTTATATTCCAGGCAAGCTTACTTATGAACAGGGTGATTATTGGCCAAAACTAGCTTTTTTTTCTTTTTCTTATTCACTTCTAGTTCCGGCTAGTTATAGAGAGCTGTTGCACCTCCTTTGAAACTTCCTTTTGCTAAGCTAACCAACGAGATTTTTTAGGGTATGTCAGTAAAGCATTTTCCTCACAAAAGCTAGCTTTTCTGCTGGAGCACTGTGGAAGGAATACTTGAGATTCCTGGTATAATTCAGGTGGGCGCACCAGCACATCCACACACCTTCTGGACAATTTGGAGCAATGCAGACCATGCCTGAAAAAACAGTAGCGTATAGCCATGCCATTTGTTTTTCACAGTAAGTCAACCACAGAGATCTTCTCTGACCCAGTTCACAACAGCTGCTTATTATTCCATTGTCTTTGTAATTCTTCACTGACCTGAAGGCCTTCTGTGAGATGAGAGGACTAAATTTCTGATATTAAAATAAAAAAAGTAGAAAAATAAATCCTTTGCTGTGAAGGAAAGAATATCCAACTCTTTTTTCCTTGTCTACTTCATGTATCTCAAGAAAAAGAACAAAGCTTTTCTATGAAATCTGGCTGGATTCTTTCCTAGTGAAAAGGTATGCAGTATCCCAGGACCAGATCTATCCGTCCTAACTTCTTGGGGTGCTGAACAATAACTACAGGTAATCCCCGGCCTTCACAACCAACTTCAGGATTTAAATTATTACTGCTAATGTGTAAGTTGCTACTATCCAATTTTAAAGAACTGAATATCCATCCAGTTCCACTTAGAGAATATTCACAGGTGTCTATCTCCAGGAATATAAAAGTGTTCTCAAAAGGAAACAGTTGAGARCCCTATACCTCTTGCTCACTGCAAGCATGCTTTCCATTTATTTTTCCTCTCTCCTTTGTAGTAGAAAGCAGGATGGGAAAATTGCAAACGGCTCCTTTTCGTCACATTTGTGTCTCATGTTCTGGGGGAGTTCAATTTCTCTCTCCCTTCTTGTACTCAGACCACTCCAGAGCCTTGAGGTAAGGAGGAGCAGCTGTGAGCACAGACTGTCAATATTTTCATTCCTCCACATTTGTGTGTGGAAATACGTGGAATACAGTTAAACCTTATTCTGCTTCTGACGTGTGACTGTACTTGGGCAGATATTTTTCCTGTTAACAGGAACTGAGAAATAACTTAGAATCATAGAATCATTAAGGTTGGAAAGGACCTCTAAGATCATCGAGTCCAACCRTCAACCCAACACCTCCATCCCCACCAAACCATGTCCCTGAGCACCAGATCTACATGTCTTTTAAATACTTCCAGGGATGGTGACTCAACCACTTCCCTGGGCAGCCTGTTCCAATGCTTGACAACCCTTTTGGTAAAGAAATTTTTCCTAATAGCTAATCTAAACCTCCCCTGGCGCAACTTGAGGCCATTTCCTCTTGTCCTATCGCTAGTTACTTGGGAGAAGAGACCAACACCCACCTCGCTGCAACCTCCTTTCAGGTAGTTGTAGAGAGTGATAAGGTCTCCCCTCAGCCTCCTCTTCTCCAGGCTAAACAGGCCCAGTTCCCTCAGCACACTCCAGCAACTCAATGTCCTTCTTGAAGTGAGGGGCCCAAAACTGAACACAGTATTCGAGGTGCGGCCTCACCAGTGCCGAGTACAGGGGCATGATCACTTCCCTACTCCTGCTGGCCACACTATTTCTGATACAGGCCAGGATGCCGTTGGCCTTCTTGGCCACCTGGGCACACTGCCGGCTCATATTCAGCTGGCTGTCAACCAGCACCCCCAGGTCCTTTTCCGMCAGGCAGCTTTCCAGMCACTCTTCCCCMAGCCTGTAGCGTTGCATGGGGTTGCTGTGGCCGAAGTGCAGGACCCGGCACTTGGCCTTGTTGAATCTCATACAGTTGGCCTCAGCCCATCGATCCAGCCTGTCCAGGTCCCTCTGCAGAGCCTTCCTACCCTCAAGCAGATCRACACTSCCGSCCAGCTTGGTGTCGTCTGCAGACTTACTGAGGGAGCACTCAATCCCCTCATCCAGATCATTGATAAAGATATTGAACAAGACCGGCCCCAAAACKGAGCCCTGGGGGACACCACTTGTGACCGGTTACCAACTGGATTTAGCTCCATTCACCACAACTCTCTGGGCCCGGCTGTCCAGCCAGTTTTTTACCCAGCGAAGAGTACACCTTTCTAAGCCGTGAGCCGCTAGCTTCTCTAGGAGAATGCTGTGGGAGACAGTGTCGAAGGCTTTACTGAAGTCCAGGTAGACCACATCCACAGCCTTTCCCTCATCCACTAGGCGGGTCCCCTGGTCATAGAAGGAGATCAGGTTGGTCAAGCAGGACCTGCCTTTCGTGAACCTGTGCTGGCTGGGCCCGATCCCCTGGCTGTACTGCACYTGCCTTGTGAGCACCCTCAAGATGACGCGCTCCATAACCTTCCCCGGCACCGAGGTCAGGCTGACAGGCCTATAGTTCCCCGGGTCCTCCTTCCGGCCCTTCTTGTAGATGGGCGTCACATTGGCAAGCCTCCAGTCRTCCGGGACCTCCCCCGTTAACCAGGACCGCTGATAAATGAAGGAGAATGGCTTGGCAAGCTCCTCCGCCAGCTCCCTCAGCACTCTCGGGTGGATCCCATCCGGCCCCATAGACCTGTGAGCATCCAGGTGGCGCAGCAGGTCTAGAACTGCTTCCTCTTGGATTATGGGGGGTTTATCCTGCTCTCCGCCCCCGTCTTCCAGCTGAGGGGGCTCAATACCCTGAGGATAACTGGTCTGACTATTAAAGACTGAGGCAAAGAAGGCATTAAGTACCTCAGCCTTTTCCTCATCCTGGGTGGCAATGTTCCCCCCTGCATCCAATAAAGGATGGAGGTTCTCCTTGGCTCTCTTTTTGTTGTTAATATATTTGTAAAAACATTTTTTGTTGTCTCTTACAACAGTGGACAGATTGAGCTCTAGCTGGGCTTTTGCCTTTCTAATTTCCTCTCTGCATGACCTAACGAGATCCTTGTACTCTTCTTGAGTTGCCTGCCCCTTCTTCCACAAGTGGTAAACTCTCCTTTTTTTCCTGAGTCTTACTCATGAGACCCCTTAAAAGAAAAAAAAAAACCAACAACCAAAATCATGAATGATCAAACTCAGTCATTTGTAAAGAATCAAGGAATGAATCTTAATATTTTAAAAGGTCACTGTATCAATTTCTGCTCCTTTCCAGAATTTCCTTTTAAAATTATTATTTATGATTGAATAATGCAAAGAATTTAAAGTGATAAAAAAGTAGAAAGTTTTAAAGACTTTAAAGACTTTTAAAGTGATAAAAAAGTAAAAAATAAACAAAAATATGTAAGAATTATATAGATAAAACAGAACAAGCATCTTAAAAAACCAAGACTATTCCTAACAGACCAAATAAACTTCACATCTTTCAAAGGGATAATCAGTTTTAAGATGTCACTGGACATTTCAGTTTAGCTGAACAACTTTACTTTTATTGAAAAAATGTCTGATGCCTTTGAAAAACAGTATTATCTTCTTCATTTAAGCATGTTTAAATTTCTGAGGGTTCCTTGTAAAAAGTGTCAGTGTGTGTATATACATATTTTTAATTGGTTATTACAATAGATAGTTTTTGAATCGTTATATTTTAATATGACAGAGGTCAGTACTCTCAATACAACCACAGCATTTTCAAAGAAAATGCATTTTAAGATTTAAACTGAAACAAACTGGGAACTTGCTATTTATAATAAACCAGTTCTGATTACCACTGTAAAACAGAACAGAGAAGAGTTCAAGCCAAGTACATTATTCTTCCTATATTGCAGTCAACCATGTGAAGTGAGTTTGCTTATATACACAGACATGCTTTAATTTTTTGCAGATTTTAATTTGCCGTTATGCAGAACACTTACTACATTCTAATAAAGCACTTCTGATTAAAATGTAAATGCTATGTGTTTCTACAGTTTTATCTTAATGATATTTTGACTCTCCGTGCTACTTCTAGTATCTACTACCTTTTGTAAAAGGCCCCCAACATTTTCACGTCTAACAGTTCACTCCTCTTAAACATACACACCTACAGACTACTAGTAATAAATAAAATTTCCATTTTAGATATTTTAAGTGTGACAATATTGCATTTTTGTTTCAAATAATATTAATCCTTTAAAGTTTGCTAGTTTCTCTAAATGATTCAAAGGTTACCTCTGCATTTAGGTTGTCTGCAAGGCTTTCAAGAAACTGGCTTTCAATTGGATTCTGCTGAGTAAGAAGAGTCAGGTAATGACTGAGCTTATCATGAGTTGTAATAATGACACCTTCTCCGAATTTGTCAAACTGAGGCCGTCCAGCTCGACCAAATATCTGCATGACATCTAAAATTCCAAGGTCAACAAAGGAGCCTCTTTTTGCAGCATATATTTGTGTTCCCTGGTTGAGGAAAAGTTAATAAAAATTAACATAAATACACATGAATATAATCCTGATGAGCTGAATACTGAAATTAGGCAAATATAGCATGATTTCAGAAGTGTACTTTAACTAATCCTTTCATAATCTTTGATATATTTAAATCTTTACTATACAAACTAGACTCCCACTGGGGAGAATCAGTTTAATTAGATATAAATAACATTTCAAGTCAATCAGACATTCCCGCTCCAGGCCCAACACCCACAATAAAGATCTTGCTATCTATGCTTCTTTACAGGTTTCTTTTAAGACAGATACCCATGTGCAGAGTAATGGAAGCTCTTACCTTAATAACAACAGCATGAGCAGGAAGATTGACACCCCAGGCGAGCGTAGCTGTACAAACTAGGACTTTGATATGTCCGTTAGAAAACAAGTTCTCAACCAAACTTCTGTCTTGCCGCAGCATTCCTGCATGATGAATACTAAATCCATCTGGAAACAGCTCACGTAACTGCTTATTTCTGGATCTCTGTACCTAGAACGGACAAGCATAAAAATTAAATTCACTTCTAATTACAGTACAAGAAGCATTGTATTAAAAAAATTACAGGAAAAAAAAAAGTTGAATAATATTATGAGTCATACAAAAGGAACTATTTCTATTAATGTCAAGTTTTCATCAACGCCAACATGTCATGATTTTTTACAAACAAATTTGACTTCTATTCTTACTTTCCAAAGAATACACTTAATTGTTTAAAAGAATACTTTTATAAAAATATAGCTTCACTTCAACAGAGATCCAAATTTACTGATAACCAGTATGAACACTGAAACTGAGAACTCACATATTGCTTTTCCTTAAAAGCAACTCTTTCAGACTACACAGGCAGCTAGGACAGGCTTAAGGCAGCAGGCCACACACTATACTTAACATTAAGGAGGGGATACCCTTCCCCATCACCAGCCATTGCATCAGCTCAGCACAGCGTGGATTAATAAATTCATAGTACAGAATCAAACTGTTAATCTACCCCTCATTTTTACCTTCCCCATGCATAGGAAGCTGGGATCTCAGTCTGCAAAACCTCAGGTCCTCCAGCCTCTCACTGTGCATGAAGTCCATAAGCATGTCTCCCTTATTTCTGGGTGCTAGTTTTATCATGCTTTACCTAAACCAAATATTGACTCAAAGTTAAGAAAAACTAATACACTTCCCTTCCAAACACTAAACTCTGAAACTCAGATTGTGAGTTGTGGAGTGTGTCTTCCAGAAGCAACAGAGAAGGAAAATCAACCACTTAAAGAGGAAACCCAAACCACCAGAGTTTATACCATTTTAGCCCAACGGGAACAGTTGTCTTTCTGTTCAGAAACATGGCCTTGGGCTAAAGCTCAAGTATCACAAAAAGTACAGCTCTTTTATTACAATTAAGATGACAGGAGGAAAGGCATGGTAACCTTGTTGTAACCTGGAATAAAGGACCTTCAACCAAGCTTATATGAGCTTAAATGTAAGGTCAGAAAGCATGCCGTATACAAGCTCTTTACCCTCGCCCCTGGCTACTGGTTCCTCAGATCTTCGTGTTTCAATGTCCCTTATTTGCCACAAAGAGCTCTGATTTTCCTCCCATCTCTTCCACATTCCTAACTGCTGCACTCATTGCCTTCCAAAATCGATCGCTGCTGAATATGACACCAGCAGGGTTGTGGTAATCATGACTCTAATCTTTCCCTAAAACAGATTTCTTTATTATCATTGTCAGCAGTGAATCTACTTTTTCATAGACCACAGGAGAGTTAAGTATTTTTTGACTATCACTGTATTTTCAGCCCTGTATATTATAGTGAATTAATTCTAGATCAAATCATGATTATTAACATTATTTTTTAAAATCTTCACATTTACTAGTACCTGACACACAGCCACTGAAAGTTGACTTAAGGGATACAGAGTGGGTAACACAAAGCAAAATATGGTTCACAGTACTGGCATACTGCCAAACATGAACAATAAATCTCTGCAAACACAGAAATAAATAGGGAGATGGGAATGCAATTATAAAGGAGGACATGAAAAGAAAAATATTGTAGGAAAAACACATTTCTCATCTTCACAATCATCCAGCTTCTCAATATCTGACCTTTCCTGCTTTAGCAGTAATTATTTACTATTCATTTAAAGGAAATCAAACTCAGCTTTTAACTACACGATTTTTTGGCAAATTTAATTAACTGCTGTAGTGCTTAAAAATGAATAAATAAGAAATTGAGAAAGTGGCAGTGCAGTTCATGAAGCTTATTCTTTATGAGCTAGTGAATGGAAACAAATACTTCATAAAGAACACAAGTACACCAACGTTTGCATTTATAGTATATCAACAACAAATCTCACAGAAGACAGGCATGTGGAAAATTCACTTCAGTTGCAAATCTGAGAATAAGTGCGACACAGAAATTTGGATTGATCTTAACTACATTCAGAATGTGGTGTAAGCATTTAACAATGTAATTAGCTTTTGTCTTAAATAAAGCAAATCTTCCTATCTGATAGAACAACCATCAGAAATTTCACTTTTTTAGTAGAGCTTGTTGTATTGGTGTCACATGACTATCTTACAGGTATTAAAATAACTACTTTTCAAAAAGCACAATTATTCAATATAAAAAAATTTACACTTTAAATATTATAATCTATAGCTGAAAAAGACAAGTCTTGTTCTCAAATCTCCACAATTTAAAATTTACATACCTTTGTTTGTAACCTGATTGCTTATGTTGTCTAATGTGATTGAAAGACAGGAAAATTTACTAATGGGAAACTAAGAGTAAAATCTTATACGATATATGGAAGGAAAATCTATTTGTTTACAGTTTTAGGAACTACAATTTCACCAATTTAGAGAAAGGAACTTGTGAATATAGGAAAAAGGAGGAGAAAGGGGAAAAGTTTGTGACAGAAAACACATTAAGATATGGCAATTCTAGTCTGACTATAATTCAAGTACTTACAAACTTAATATTAATCAACTGTTTAAAAATACGTACGTACACCTAAAYGTATCCATATAGTTGCATTTAGAAAGAATATCCACATGCTTCTAAAATCTACCACACATTCTAAAACATCATCTTTGAAATATTTAATATTCACAGGTTTTGCCTGTTCATTTATTGAATCTATGAAGTGCTAGACTTCCAGGTTGCACAGTAACCAGTTTAGAGACACATTAAATAAATTTTTTCCAACACAGAAGATGATGAACTTTTTTTAATGAAAAACTCACAGCCACTTTTGACATAGGAAAAAACAAATGCCAAGCAAATCAAATCACTAACTATCCTTGATGATTCCATTAACTGCACAGAAATTGAATTAATTTTCTTTCCATAAATTTGTGGGCATTTTAAATTACAAAGATACAAGGCAAGTTAGTTCAAGAACAATGAAGTAACCCAATTTTATAAAGTTACACTTGAGCAAATAAAATAAAAWAAAAAATCACATATCTCAGTGATGGCTTGGAAGACTGCTCACACAGCATATCCTTTAATGGCAGCATATTTGCAAACAAATCTCCTAAGCTCTTGTGCCAATGAATTGCATAGTTATTCTATTAAATCTGGATTTTAATGGTTGCAGAGACAACAAAACCAACAACTACTAAATAAGGCAAGTGAAACTATAAAATGTTATACAACTCCCATCTTGTTCTATTACAGACTAAAAGGTTTTGCTTAAAATTTATACGAAATGTTACTAAGTGCCTCAGGTGTATGGAGAAGTTGTTATTATGAGGTCTGGCACTGGTATCCTGATTAGAATTGATTTTCTTTCCCCTCCTCTATTGCTCAAGAGGGCTGTAGATTTATGACCTTTGCTTACATGTGTGTGTGCATCTAAAACAGTATATATTAAATAAATTCCTAGTTTAGCTTGCTGCCACCTATATTTCTCCTTTAAATATCTTGAATTTCATGCAGTTCTTGATTAAGACACATTAAAAATGTCACAATTAGACACAGAATAACATCTTGCTTAATTTTAATGAGAAGTGAGGCATATGTAGCAGAAAAAAAGATTTAATCAAGCTTTAGTGTATTTCAGCTAAAGACTTAAAAAAGATAACAGCCTTCCTTACCCTTTGCTTGCATCTGGTATCACAAAGGTATCATCATTCATAAAGACTATAAGCTGCATGGTTTTTGTCTGAACTACCAATACTCCATGAATCAAAGAACGAAATTTTTAATAGGCTTATAGCTATTTTTTTTCTTATTTTATCTAAAAAACAAGTAAAAAAGAGTATAAAGGTTGATTATGAGAAGCAGCTGCCAATAAATTACTACTTGATAAGTGAAACACCAATTTATGTCTTTTTTTTAATCTCCAATTGCTATACTCATCTAGGACAGACTAAGTAGATCACCACTACTTGGTAAGATCAGTTTTTTTTTCTTTCTGTAAATTACTTCTTTTTCCTTTCTGCTTCCTCATTTCGAAGATATTGTTTGCAACTTTGAATTTTGGTGKTTTTTCCCCAATAATAACACAGTTTTTGACTATCATATATTTTCTTCCACTAACAGAAACGGCACAGGCTATTCTAGTATTTTTCTCATGATCACCTTACTATAGCAAAACTTTATGCTTGTGATCGCAAGACTCAATCATTGTAATTTCCTTTCTGTGGAGTTCACAACAGGGCAGCACTTGCAGTTTGTTCAGAATGCACCATCATATTTGTTCACTGGTTTGAGCAATTCTGAGCAATTTATTCCCATCCTTCATTCTCTGCACTGTCCTGACACTCCGCAAAGTACTAGCTCTTAATTTTGAGGCCTCATTAGCTTCACTTGATGAGTGTTGGTGCTCAGATAGCACAGATATCACAGACATCTAAAATAAACAAAGTAAGGTATCTTTTGCTGCAGCCTTCAATGAAGGGCAGTTTTAATTAGTACTACTACTGTGTGATGAATACAATTCAGTTATTTCCCAAATAACTATTCTGTAACTTTCCTGAAGACATCCAAAAGTGTAATTCTTAGGTTGACCTTCTAAATTGTTTTAAGTTCCAAGACAAAAGCCTCCTCTGCTTCATTCATAGCTGTCTCATTTAAAGAATACTGCTTGTCTTTCAAAATTTATGAGATTAAGGTAAGATGGGAGAAGTCTCTATCCATTCAGGAAGTAAAGGGCGGCTGAGAAAAGCAGAATGAAAAAAGGGAAGTTGAAGAGTCCGTCAGTAGGCTTATTCCTGTTTCTTATACACAAAAACCTAACATGACTTCAGTATGTATGAGGACTGAGAGAAATGGAAAGAAATGATCAAAGGATTGCATGATCATTCACCGTTTTTGCTCTTCAAAATTTACTACATACATATTGCATATTAATTAATCTATACAAGTTAAATCTTCAATATAAGTTTTATTCTTTTATTCACAACTGCTGTTTCAAAGGGGAGAGATCAAAACTTAGATAGTGCCAATAAAACCATGAGAAGGGGTTTTTAAATATGAAGTCAAAATATAATAATTTCTTGTTACAGAAAACAACATGAGACTCCTTAATGTGCACAGTTAGAGCAAGTATATGAAACTTGGAGAAGATACTAAACCATGCAGATGAGCAGTAACACTATCCGACAGGTTATGAAAGAAACTGAACATGAAGAAATGCAGATTGGAGTCTAAAGGGAGAAGAGAGGAATGCATTTGAGCTGCAATGATTTTACCTGAGGACTCTCCTTTTATGAATCAGAACTTTTATTTGTATTATTCAACTTGTACTGCCTGCATAATAACTAAGCTATCAGCAGCTGTTTCTAGGACAAGGATGAAGTGGCATGTTATGTGGTAGGAGCAAGATTAAATTATTATTTTATTACAGAAGTAAAGAATTAACTTTTGGAAGAAATTTTCCCTGAAGGATTTAAAAGTTGACTACATTTCTGTGATGAATATATATTAAACAATTGGTCCTTATCTTGTATTACCTTCCATACCTCTTGAGAAACAGCATGAAATGGAAAATTATTAGTATTTACTAAACACATAGTAATACACTAAATCATATATAAACAACTTGTCACGAAGCTCTTCCGCAAAGTTATAAATCAGTCATTTTTAAGAAGATACCCAACAGTTCAATCCATTGGATTCAGGTAGTGCTTCTGTGTTGATATGCCGTCATATTACTTCCCTCGCTCTTCCCTGGGAACAGCAGCATTAGCTTCACTGACTGTTCACCCTGCAGCTGGTTCCTATGAAGAACCCAAAGACTACGAAGAGCTCTCCTCAACCAATGACTTGCATRACCTAGCAGATCATTTCTGGATGGATGCAACATTTTTTTTTTCTTTTGAGGAGTGGCTGAGGGAACTGGGACTGTTTAGCCTGGAGAAGAGGAGGCTCAGGGGAGACCTTATCGCGCTCTACAACTACCTGAAAGGAGGTTGCAGCAAGGTGGGTGTCGGTCTCTTCTCCCAAGTAACTAGCGATAGGACAAGAGGAAATGGCCTCAAGTTGCGCCAGGGGAGGTTTAGATTGGACATGAGGAAAAATTTCTTTACTGAAAGAGTGGTTAARCATTGGAMCARRCTGCCCAGGGAAGTGGTKGAGTCACCATCCCTGGARGTATTTAAAAGACGTGTAGATGTGGCGCTTAGGGACATGGTTTAGTGGGCATGGTGGTGTTGGGTTGACAGTTGGACTTGATCATCTTAGAGGTCTTTTCCAACCTTAATGATTCTATGATTCTATGATTGATTCTAAGATGGCCAATATGCTATTCTACTTAATGACTATGCATGCTCGATCTCTACATCTTCACTTTTTTAATGTATCTAGCTATTAACTTTGTATAGTTATCCTGAAGTAATATCTCTGTCCAACATTTATTCTATTACTGGGTTATAACTAGTGGGCACCTGGCAAGACAGTATTTGAAGAAGGTAATTCTAGAAAACAAATGTGAATCAGTTTGAATTTCTCCTGGAAGAGTCAATAATCTAATTGTCTCCCTCTGGAGATTTAAGTTCACTATATTAAAGTTAGAATTGTTTAAACCTATGAGTTACTGCTCTGATCAATTTACTGAAATCACCTCAGTAAGTTCTGGAAAGTGCTCTAAAAATACCTCTGAAGGAGAAAGAAAGGAGAGTAGTGCGACTGCTTTGCTTAAACGTCTTCCTCTACCAGTGTAAAGATAACAATTCTTGGAGTGCAATCATCAGGAGCACATAATTGAGGACTAATTTTCTGTATTATATTATTATAACTGTTTTTCTTCTGAACCTTCTCCTCTGTGTGTGTATGCAGCTTTCTATTGATTTAGGGTTGTCTCCTGTCAATTTGTAATTTAGAAGTACTTGTTTAGAATAGGAATCTATCTGTCCTTAGTCCTCAGTAGGCCACAGACTATTTTTCAGTTGTTGCACTAAAAGCAATTCTCTCTACATGCACACATAATTTTCTGCAGGGCAGAGCTACCTTCAGTGGAAGTTTTAAAAAATATTTCAGGTCTATATAACATACTGGGTTTCTGTAGTTTGTAAAACACAGAGTCACTGCAAAGTGAAGTATCAAAGAATTCAGTTTTAATGTATTTAAACCACAACTAGAAAAACTGTATGAAAAAGAGAAGGGAGGAGAAGTTTAGACAATTAGGAACAATTGCCAAGCAGCCTATCCAAGTTATGACTGTCTTGTTCTAACATAGTTGCATTTTTTTATTCAAGTGAAATAATGGCCTCTTTTCTTCAATTTTCATTGTGTATGACTACCAGTCTTGAGATATGGTTAGATGATACTTATATTTTAGTACACTCTTTTGCTTATCTTTATTATTTAGACTTAGTTGTTTACTTTTCAGCCGAGGTTGCTAACTCTCCTACTTTTTACAGGGTCGGTGTTTGTAGATGTTCTTTGCAGAAAAAACTGGGGAAGCTGTTGTTCCCTTTAAAGGAAAATGAATTTTGTAAATATGGACCAAAAAGACTTGTCTGTTTTCAAAAGTTAAGAGTGAAAACATATAATTTTTCTGCTAATAAAGAAAATATGAATTATTGCTGGAACACTACCTTCACAGTAGTGGTAACTGTTGGGAATTTGAAATCTGGCAATTCAATGATTCCCTGATGTAGTTTGCATATGATAGATAATACTGTGATTTTTCAAAATAATGCAGGTTTAAAATGTACTTTGCAGTTGTACAAATAGGAACATTATTCCTTATATCTTTGTGCTCCAATCAGAGAATAGTTAAAAAAAAAAATTCCTATGCATTATCCTTTTTTTCTGTTTTTGATTCACAAGGGAAGGAGGTGTAAAGCAGAATTTCTGACACATTTTTCTATTGCCCTGGCCTTACCACAGATCATAACCTATTTATTGCACAAGGTTGTGTTTCATCCAGTTGGCACATTAGGGAGTGATGACTACCAGTTAAAGAATGGACTGGTATGGTGTCCAGAAATGTCTTGCCTTATTCAGTGTGCTCTTTTTACAGTACACTACATCATAGCAGCCCCACTTTTTTTTCATTGGAAAAGTTACATGGTGCATAGAGAATGAAATAAGATTCTATGGGAGAAGGAAGAATAGCAATCAGATTAAAAACCCTGAACAAGAGGTAAATGTTTAATTTAATCTTTGATTCCTCAGTTCTATAATCTATAACGCAGAGGATAAAAGTGTTTACAGACCTCACTGATGATAGAAGCTAAGAAAATTTAGTATTGCTAAAATGTTACATTTTTGAGCCAGCCAGACAAGCCAAGAATGAAAGAATCACAAAAGCAAATTTGACCATGCACAAATGATGGATTTGCAACAAGTCACCGAGGATGTAGACGTAGTTTCAAATTACCTCACTTAATGCCTAGCTGTTAGAAAGCAAAAAAAGGAACTATTTGTATAGACAATACACTACCTCAACTTGAACCAGAATTTTATAACATGGACCAAAGTAACCTAACATTTCACTTCAAGCCAGACTGCGGTGCCTGTCTTACAACTGAATGAATTACTGATTCTCAGATAAAAGGGTTTAAGAACTTAGAATGAAAAATAATTCTTCTGTGAAAACACACATAGAAAACAGCACTAGGTTTAGATAAAAAGGAAATGTTCATTATAACGACCCAGTTAAAGCTCCACCACTCAGTGAAAATGCAGTAAAAATAACAATAATTTTCATATATTGTACAATGATAAGCACCTTTCTATTGTTTATAGCAAGTGCAATAAAAATTATATAAAGACATTTTTGTACTGCTTCAGTATGATGAAAATCTGGACTTCACAGTGAACAGAAATCTGTGCCTAAATAATCTCAAATCTTACTAAAAGAAGTGTCAAAACATTTCAGTTTAGCAATAACACGAAAATGCACATCAATTAAGATTGAATTAATTGTATAACATCACAATTTTAAAATGCATGCAAAATCATGTAAAGCTCTGGTTTTCTTTCTCATCAATTTAGAATTAAACTGTTCTCTCTCTGGGAATAGATATATGAAACATGTAAAATACAGCAAGGTATCTATTCTTCTCCAGCCCTTCAGACAGGAAGTCCTGTCATCATATTTGTTAACCACTTGGAGTACACAGATGAAAAAGTCATCAATCTTGGTCT
Source organism: Phoebastria nigripes (assembly GCA_035582835.1). Classification (NCBI taxonomy): domain Eukaryota; kingdom Metazoa; phylum Chordata; class Aves; order Procellariiformes; family Diomedeidae; genus Phoebastria; species Phoebastria nigripes. Next base: position 180,128 of record JAYKAV010003398.1, read on the forward strand.
GTTTTGCTGACAGCAGAAGTTTTCAGTATGCTGTTAGAAAACTAGCCAATAGGGAAGATATACAGCATGAAAAGAAACTGATAGAGAGAGAGACAGTTTGATGGCATGCAAGGGTAGCATTGCAACAGCAAGGATGAATTTGTACCAGTTTCAGTTTGAATACTGACATCCTCTGGAGACCTAGTTAAACATTTTGTTCCTGTGCTTAACTGTGCAAAGATTTCAATATTTCTGCTTCAACAGGAAAGTGATACTGCATGGTTTCTATAAAAATATTTGTTATATTTGAGAACACCTCCTTTGCTTTGTAATACTCAAAACTGCCACTCTGCTGAGCCATGACAATACTGGATGCATTTTTACTCTGAGACAATGAAAGCAAAAAGTGTTTTCAAGATCTTTCCAATACAGCTGCAGCTTACTTATTACATATCATCATGATTTTTAGTGCGACTCCTCCTCAAAGGCTATACTGACTGAGACATCATTAACCCTGCAAGAAAAAAATCCATTTGTGAACATTAAGCCTATTACTCATTTCATAATTCAACCATAACAGTCCACTACAACTTCACAGCTATGCAAAATGACAGATTGAGGATTCTTCAGAAGAATGGAATTTCTTTTACAAGTTTTATAGGTAATTGGAAATGTGCAGTATGAATTAATAGTCTATAGGGTTTTTAAACAGTTTTAGACTGGCATCAGTATGTAGGACCACGAAAAGCTGAAATTTATCTTAAAACAGGATAATAATTCTTTCCTTTTGGAGAGATGAACCCTAGGTATTAAAAGTCTTTTGATTTGGTATTGTGGCTTGGTTTCTTCACTCTTCTAGCTTCTGCCCTACCGCATGGAAGAAATAAACATAAAAATACTAAGCAGACATGATAAAAAATCTGCAAGTCAATAAAATGAAAATGGTACAAATTCCTAAACTAAAAAAGGTCAAAGTTATACTCACCACTCATTAAGTAACTTGAACTATGTAACCTGAACTTTAACAAGAAAAAAAGATAACCAAACTAGAACATCAGACCATCTGCAACACCATAAAAATAAGTTTTTTCACAGATACCTGTGTAATACGAAGACCCATAAGAAAATTTATGATGTAATTAGCATCACATAAAGGTTTTTTCTTATTTGTGTGCTAATACTATTAAACAAGCCTCAGAACTAAAGACATTTTATTCCTCCTGTGTCTTTGCTATTTTAAGAGAATTTCAAGGATTCCTTAGTAACACTTTGTAGTTCTGTGTTGCCAAATGTTAAATCTTACAAGACAAGCACTTTTGAGAAATCTCCAAAGGATATGAAAAATTATAGATGTTTATGTATTTTCATATTGCAATGTCCATATAGTATCATCTGATTAATTATAGTAAGTGATAATTATTTACTTTATCTGATAGAGTACTAACAGAATCCAATAGACCTTTAAGTGGTGGGACCAATGAAACCTGGTTTCCTATGGATTTTATATTCCTTGTGCCCCTGTCCCAACTCAAATGCACGCCCCATCAAATTTCCATAACCTCAACTCTCCCAGAATTATATCCTTGCCTTACTGTTTCATAAATTTTTCCACTGTACCCTCAGGACAAAAACATACATCTTAGAAATGACATCTGTAAGACTTACGCTGATTATCAACACTGCCATCTGATTATTACCAACACCTTTGACAACTGTGTTGTCATTTTTGTTAGTTTTTTTCCAAATTACTAGCAGGCTGCTCTCTGAAGTTCTGCAACCTCAGTGCAGAACTGTGAAGCCTGTGGACTATTAAACATCGTTCAAAGTCAGTTTCAAAGGTAACATGATGTCTTCACACACCTAAAAGGGCACAGAAGTAGCACCTAATAAGTGATGAAACAAGAAGGTTTATATTACTATGCTCTTTTGGCCAGCAGACTTGGGAATTTAGAGACAGATTATCAGTTAAACTGAGGCAACTATTAGGCTTGCTGCCACAGGAAACCAGGTGATGCAAGAAAGGAGCACTGTGCAGTCACCTCCATAGAGCTCAATTTTACAGCCAGATCCTGTTCAAATGTAGGGTATTTTCCCACAGACCTCTGCTAAATTATGAGATCCCCTGTAGTTTTAAACTCTACCTACTGAAAAAAGTCTTATTACCTGCCTCTCTTTTAAAAAAAAAACCCTCAAATCCAGCCTTTATAGTCCCAATATTTTATGTCACTAACATTATGTTTCATACTTCATGAAGCCTGCAAGATAATTGCTTTATAAAGTTTAAAAATCACAGAGATGAAGACAATTATGTAAAATTAAATTTGGCTTTGAAAGACTGTTTTCTACATGTACAGTTCTTTAAGCACGTACCTAGCACATATACCTCCCCTCCAAAGCTGATATTTTGAGCAAAGGATGACTTATTTTCTTGTGCACGTAGTTTTTATAATATATTTACAGAAATTTGAGAAAAAAATGTTAATTCATCGATCTGCTTTGTCTGGGGTTTGTAAACTAGATTAGAAATCCTCTGTCAAAACTTAGGAGCTTGCTATTGTTAAGATATTGTAATTCATATACCATTATTTTAAAGCAGGCTAAACAGTTTCTTCAGCAAACTAACTTTAAATGTCTTACCCACATAGCAGATAGATCTTAGAGGAAATTTAAGAAAATATCTCACGTATCAAACATACCATGGACACTAAATTACCTGGTATGGGAAGAAGTAAGGAGATTGTTACTTTCTCACTTAATGCAGCGCATAGCAGCACAAAACAGGTGAGAGGAGAGCTGCTGTGCTGCTTCCACAGTCCCTCTCCAACCCTGATTAATTTCCATTTTTCATACTGTTTACTTATCGTGCATACATTAGTGCTAATGACTGTTCAAAAGTGTTAGATGCCATACTGTGAGTTTCCTTTTCTTTAATCTTCTAATTATATTAACAGTCTTTCTTCTGTACAATTAATAGTCGTATCTGTTCAAATCATTACATCCTTCATGCATTTCCTCTCCTTAAAAATGTTTTTCATCTCACAACTCTGCCTTCTTTTAAAAGCAGCCCAATCTCAAAAGGCTTTGCAAAATTCTTTACCTAAAAGTTGAACCTATATCTGTAATGCTGCATTTGTTGGGGTGTTARGACTCTAGGAGGAAAGCAAATAGTAAACAATGCCAACACTTATCTTAAATTTAGTATGTCTATATAATTTACCACTTGAAGTAATAACATTTTAAAACTGGGTATATTTATATTGTTTTAAACGACAAAAATAACTGAAGTTGAAGTAAAAACATATATAAAAATAAAAAAGTTTTGTCCCTACTTTAAGACTGAAAGCTAATACTATCTATGTAAAATAGTTCTATAACTAATGCTGCAATCACTTTCAAGACATGTTAATAGCTTTCCTACATAAAGAGAAACTTTATCTGACTGTACAGAACTGAACCACATACCACGGTTCAGTGCTAAGGCAAATATCATGTTTGCGGAGTCTCATAACACACACATACTACAGGGTTATCACCAGGATATCAGTTTTCAGTGGTTTCAAGATAGTAATACTGAATTATGAATTAAAATCAGAATAAAAGGAGTGGAGAGTCTTTGACCYTTGCAATCTGTACAAACTTTTAATCAGATTCAGTGTGACAGATATTTTAAAAACTTTTACTGTTTTGCTGATTTTCTCATTATGCACTTTGAAAGCTAACATAAAATGATATATTGTATATAAAATGAATGTAAACAACATAATGTATAAATAAATAATATAAAATATATTGCAAAGCAAAGTTGGTGATCATATCATCACTCATCTTTAGAAATTGGTTTACACATCTAAGAATATTTTACTTTGCAAATTCCAATCTAAACATCTGAAGCTATTCAACAAAAGTATTTCCTTCTGTTAATTTTGTATTTGGATTTCAGCTAATTTTTAAATTGATTTTTCGAGCTCTAAATATGGAATTGCCAATTATCTTGTCACAAAAATTTTACACAGAATGGAAATACAGAGATCATGCTTACCTATAACACTGGTGTTATCTCTACTATCCCCAGTGACCACTCACTAGAGGAAAACCTACTGAGCCTGTTTTCTGTGATAGTATCAGACAGCCTGTCTGATCAGATTTATAGAAACAGACTGATGACTTATAATTCTTGGCATAGCCTTTTCAATCTTGAGATCAACCTAGAAAAGATTTCCTACTCTATTTCTTTTTTGAGGAGGCATCACTTGAGATAACTAGATAGTTCCATCATACTTGTTTAATCTGCACGCTGCTAAAACTGAAGGTAAAAGGGCCAGCTAATGCTGTCTGATGCAGAGAAATGTCCCTAGAAAGTAAAGTAACTGCCTGACCATTTGAGAGAGGCCACTTTGCCAGCAGCTTGATTCGGCAGGGTTCAGTCTGAGATTAAAACACTGTAGATGTCTACATGCAGATCTGTACAGCTGAAGTAGGAGTCTGAGCACCCTTCACAGTCAATGAGCACCAGGCAGCAGGGCTTGTACAGCGTTTCTGCTCCCTGACCGCCCCGTGTCTGCTCATGGTTGAGCTCAGGCGTCCTCTTGGCTCCACTGCCTGAAATGCACTGAACTCCTCCAACTACAACAAGGAGCTCAGACACATCATGCATTTGCACTTACCATGTGCAGTCTCCTAAAATCTGTATGCTATAACTTATCTTAGGGACATGGTTTAGTGGGCATGGTGGTGTTGGGTCGACGGTTGGACTCGATGATCTTAGAGGTCTTTTCCAACCTTAATGATTCTATTCTATAATCTTAGCCTGAAAAGCACTCCACTGGCATGTTTCAGATTTAGACTAATGAACAAGAATTACCCTGGAAAGAATTGAAGACAAAACAGACCCTCAAATAACTTTCCATTGCAACAAATTTCTATTGTAATTGACTCAGGTGGCATTGTCTCAACACTCCCAGATGGCACATATCAATAATAGGTCTTAATTATCACTCACTATTCCAAGTAAATTGGAATTTGCATTATCTGTCTTCATACTAATCCCTGCTTATTCTGATACTTAATACCTCCTATCACAGAGAAACTGAAGAAACAATTGAAAAGTTAATGGCCCTATACATCAAAATTAATCAGATCATCCTATGGTTTTAAATGCCTGAACATAACAGAACTAAAGAACATCATAGTAAAAATAGGAATGGAGACTTTACATCCTTTTTATTGGTGACAATGGCAACTTAATCAGGGGGCATTATTTATCATAAATTCCTTTCATACTTGTTAGAAATCCCAAATATAATTATGCACCTTCCCATAAAATATTACATTCCCATAGCCCTTTCTTTGCCGTGGACAAAATGATGCAATACATTCACAGAATCTGTTATCACCACACTCAGTACAGGTCATAGTGCTACTTAAACATATGACAAGAAACAGTTTTCTCCAATGTGACAAAGTTGATAAGAACATACTATAACTGAAATGTTCCCAAACTGTTGTTGTCAGACAAAGAATGGGATTAAATGCCTAATTAATCTCAGTTTTCCTCTAACAACAAAAAATGATAGCAGATGTTAAGMAATTTTTTTTTCCTATCTGTGCAAATTTCTACAGTTATTGATTTAATTTTTAGTTTGAAATTAAAATTTGAGAGTTTTGTGTTTGATGGAATGAGTTGCCTKTGAAACCCCGAAGTTGTCTGAGAGTCCTCAGTACAAATTCAGCCATAGAGGAAAAAAGGTTTCCACTAATATCAGAAGTAAGTATAAACTTTATGGGGAATCCCATCCCTACTCCCTCAAAATCCCAAAAGAAAATGCTGGGTAGAGTAGTAGAACTGCTTCAACCTCCACCTTTACACACAGCATATACTTTATATTACAGAACAGAAAGCTGAATTCAGGAAAATCTAGATTGTTACTTTAGCTGATGACTTCCTGCATTTACATCAGCCCCTTTATAGTCACAATAAATTTTGAAATGTCTCTCCTCCAGAAAAAGACACAAATTCATAAAGCTATTTTGTGAAGCTGTGTCCAAGAGTAATCAATTCATCCTCATGCATTTTCTCCAACTAATCCCAGTTCTGATACCTGAAACTAATTTCATACATATATTTCATAAGAGTAAATACCAACTTGAAAGATATAAATATTGAATTGTTCTATTTACYATTAACTGTTATTCCTGTAATCAAAACAATTACTAACAGACATAGAAAAATAAATGCTTAAAACTGTCAAATTTTGTTAGCTTCCTAAAACATGCACTGTTCAAGAATTTATATTTTTTTAGCAACAGTGAACGTAGTCCATATTATATTACTATAAATCACTTTGTACATATATATACTATACAAGTATATTATACATTATACTTATTACACATGCAACTTATCTGTCTTGTGTTTTACACTACCATCCATTAATGGATGCAAGAAAAGAAGAGGAAAAGAAGAAACAAGGGAATAAGAAAAAATTATCTCAGAAATTTCATATGAACATAAAGAACCCATCTTTCAGGTCAAGCAGAGAGCTACACTTCAGTCTAGATGCCTGGAAGTAGAACGTACTTATGTATTTATTTTTAATTCTCAATCTTCAAAATGCTCTGAAGTGAAACAATGAACAACGGCCTTTCATCTACCATAAAATCAGCATCATACATATGCATTAAAAAGTATGGCCACAAGGTGTCTCTCAATACTCAGCATTGAAAACTACAAAGCTGAAAATGAAATAAAAAAGAATCTCAATTAACTTTGTTTTCTTAAAATTATAATTGATATGTTTCACCTCACTTATTCTTAGAAACATTTATTTCCACACTGGACTAATATTTTGAAGATATTTTAAATTTACTTTGTTCCTCAACATCATGAACCCTTATATAAAGAAATCCAATGCGAGATTTCCAGACTCTATCTGTAACAGCATCATTTTCCTGTAGTCACATATTACCCCAAAAATCTGAGCCCTCTTGATAGTTGGAATTCATATATACATAACTGAAATAATTTATTTACTGTTTTTTGATTAAGTTAGTTTTCAACTATTTACCAGTACTAGTTCTGTTTCACGATGAAAACTGCAGGAAACTTCTACGTAGAACATGAATTTGCATGCGGAGAGCACCTTATACATCTTGTTTTTTTCCAATATGCTCTAGCTATATTCTTTATGTTCTTAATTACCATTTTAATTTTTCCTTTTACAGGTTTATTAATAGTTGTGGGTTTTGTTGGCAACCTTCCACCCACTTCTGTAGTCATTTTAGTTTCATAAATAACTGTTTTCATTTAATGTTTATTTTTCCCCTAAGTGTGGAAATCTGAAATTTAAAAAAACTGGACCATGTAGGAAAAATAATAAATAGGGCTATGACTGTCAAACCAGTAAAGAATTATTACCTGATTCTGAACCAATGAATTGTAGACCTGTACAGTACTCTGAAAGGATAGAAGTCTCTTACAACCATCACCTTGGATATATTCCTTAGACAAGAGATCTTGGTGGTTACTTCAAGGAATATGCTCCCTAACGGAACAAAATCTAAGAGAATACCCGAAAATAACTATTACAGCTGTTTTGAAATTACATGCCCATGGAGCAAGAAACCAGATGTGTTTTCAATGCTATGCTGCAGTACAAACACTTTTTTACTATGCTGTAACTATTGAATCAAGAGGCCAGGAAATAATTTCTGAGTGTAAGGGATCATTAAAAGAATTATAAGTAATACTGGTGAACCTATATGAGTATTTTTAACCCATGAATCACTGGGACAAATTCACATTTTCTTATTGCTTTTGGTTCCAGAACCTTGCAGAAAATCCGCATCTGCAAAAAGTTAAACACTGTGCTGTGTTTTCTCTATGAAACTCTATTTTGTGCTGTATTAAGTTGTGTCCTTACGGCTTACTCCAAAGCCAACAGTCTCTTTCCCATTAGCTTCAATATGTTTTTTCAATGAGATCCGTCAACTGGAAACCAACTAGGACTCTGTTCGATTATTCAGCAATACTACAGTTTAAATGAAAACACAGCAATACAATGCTAAAGGTTTCAAACTCTTTTCAGATTTCTGATTGTTGTCCTTGATAAACATACGTAGCACAATACTCGGAAAAAGTGACCTCTAGAATCAAAGACTTTGCACTGGAATTCTACATTTGATTACAAAATTCATGTATATCAAAGCCAGAGGCACCCTCACAGACAGAAAATGTGCAGTATTTTTCATCCTTGATGCAACGGCCTTTGATTCCTGAGCTAACCGCTTTTATTATTATTACAAAGAGTCTAGAAAGACTTTTCCAAAGCTTTTGATACTCTAAATTCTAGAACCTAAGGGTTTGCCATCCACTACTAGGTTTTAGCATTCTGTCAACAGTTCTCAATATTTTAGAACTTCCAAATCTATAAGCCAATGTTGAACTAACTTCCTACAGTTTTTGTCTATCTTAAAAAAAAGAAGATAGAGAAGAATCCCTAGCATACCAATTACTAAACTAGAGGTCATAAACTTAAACACAGAAATAATGACAGTTTTGCACATGGCAAATTCAAATTTCATCTCATAATGTTAATACTCATAATCAAAATGAATCATACACCATCGCCTATAGAAAATGACAGATCCTCATAGTAGTTAGCAGAAATCAACATGGCTTCTTCAAAAATGCTGCTCAAGGTCATTATTCAGCTAGATAACATATTTTTAGAGAAGCTCTTACAAGTCCTTATTTGGAAAAAAAACTTTAATTCAAATGAAAAACATATCAGAAACCCTGACGCTTTCAAGGTTGATGCATAAGATTTCCGAAGTGGAGATTGAATTTGCCAGTGAAAACTGAGTGGCAGCCAGTAAATACTGCCTCTCAAAGAACCAAGAGGCTGCAAACTCTTTTGGTCACAAGTACTTTGCTGGTGTGCAGGGTGGACTATCTCAGGTCTTGCTGAGTTCAGGCAATCAGCAGCTGTACACATAACATTTTTCCCCAGGTAACAACTATTAGATTACACAGTTATATAACACCCCTATTTATTTTTCTTATCTGAAGATATTTTTTGATTGTTAGGAAAAACTAACTTAATATAAATGTTTTTACTTATCTTTACCTACACAAACTTCATTTTGGTCTTAGTCTTCTGGTATCTATGGGAAACATGGACAATTGGCTAATTCTTTTTTAGAACCTTTGCTAAGCTTCATCAAAATCTTCCAGTATTTAGGGAAGTTGCTGGCCTATGTTCACATCTGTCTCAGCAATTCACATTTTCGCAATTTCTGCCTTCTGTTACTGAAAAGATTCACCAGAGAAGTTGTGCATAAACTTTTGAAATCACATATGTAGTTTTCTTACAGAGGTGATAAACCATCACAATACAGCAAAACTTACATACAGATAAATATTTTCAGTAAAGCTTCAAATATGTTTCATTAGACATTTTTAAATGGTTGGGCAGATCAGGTATCTGCAGGTGGAATACACAAAAGATATATTAGCATTTTGATTTCTATTGCAAGGGGCACAAAATATAAATGTGAGAAACTTACTCGTGAGGTACTGGGCAGGATAGAGGTACGGGGTACCCTGGCTGCACAAGCACTGTCAGAAAAATGACAACTCCACTATATGCTGACACCATTCTTTAATAAAGGTAACAAAGAACTATATATTTTATTAGAATTAAAATGGGCCAATGGCTGATTAACTAATTGTTGATATCAATATAGATAAAGCAAGATACCATAATGCTTATAATCATGTACTGATTTAATATATATAATTTATTAATTTATTATTATATAATATTATATATAAAAATATATAAATTATATAAATTTATAAATTATATAAAATTATATATTTAATATATATAATCTATAATCTATAAAAGTAATCACAGTTTAAGTTCCACTACTTTTGACTTAAGAAAATTAAATATTCAAAATCTTTGCTAAGATCTCCTAACTATTACTGATTATCAAAAGAACAAAATATTCTTCCGCAAAGACAGGATGATGCTGAAAAGTTTTACTTGTCTAATTAGAACTGTTTTAAACGTGAACTATACCAAGAAATATAAATTCTAAGCCAAAATACTTTCAAATCTGAAAATCTTGTGTAAAATTTTTGGAAAAGTTTTCAGGCCATATGCACATCATCTGCAAATATGTCAAAACAGGATCTGTCCTGCTTGTCTATTGTTGTTTTTCTAGTTTTCCTTACAGGTTAGGAATGATTTTACCCAACAAAAGTCTGAAGCTGAATAAAACCACTGCCTGAAATGCATTCCAATTCATCCCACACATTTGGTGTCTAAATGTTCTAGAAATATCACCCTAGTTCTTAATATTCTCTTAATATCCCATTCTAGAGAATGCATTAGAAGTGTTGACAGTATTAATCTCAAATGGCTTTTCCATTTGGAGTATGGTAAATACTAGGACATGGGACTTCTGGGTTTTTAGAATTTCTTAAAATATTTAGTGCACATATTATATATGACTGTTGCTTGAAGAAGAAACAGATTCTGCTTGTTCCACAGCAGCTGGCAACATAATAGCTATATAAGAGATCATAAACCAAATCTTGCTTCTTAGTCAAGTTGGTTGACCTAATAAGTAAAGTTAGTATTTGATAGGAAGGAAATATCCTAGGAAAAAACTTACTCCCATGTCAGTGTTTTTCAGTATGTCTTATTCGAGCACTAAAAATGAATTAGTTTAAGACCTTGTTCTACCAAAAGCCTAACAATTTTCTTTTAATTTCATGTAAATAAAATTTTAAGTTCTAAAAGTTTATGCATTTTCCATTTTTTAGGTTTATTGACTAAAATTAATTCTTTATCTATTTGTACTGATATTGTCGAAAGATGAAGGCCTGTTTGGTGGGATGGGGATGGTGACCATTTAGTTTTTCTAAGAATTCATACTTAAGCATTGAAATTCACAAGTCTCCTATCTTACTATCTTCCTATCTGCACTCTTCCAGCAGCTTCTCACAAGCCATATACTTCCAAACCTACCTCCCCTTTTTTTAGCAATTTTATTTTCATTCCATAATACAGAGCAAGCTCCATTTTTGTTAACTACCAGTTTTCATTATAGTTCATGCACAGTTTATGCATACTCTAGCCTTGTCAACAACATGATGCTGTTACTCTAGTTCCCACTAGCATAATACGTAACTTTTAGTTCTAGTTCTGTCTTTTGGTCAAATGAGCCAAAAATTACTAACATGGTACATGTACAAAGATGTATCCAAATACACATTTGTATGATGCTCATTCAAAATCTCAGTAGTGGGATGAAAAGAATTCTGTTTTTTAGCTTTTCATGTTTTTTGGAAATCTTCTGTAATCATTCTCTGGTGTTTTTGATATAACAATCTGCTAGCAACAAAAAGAGGTTTTTGAAATAATTAGGTTATTCAAAAGAGATTTGGCAAATTTAGGCAAAATTATAATTTTACTGTGATAAAGGTGATATGCAATGGTATCTGTACATCCTAAACCATAGCTGTTCGCGGTTTTATACAATACAATGCTTTTCTCCAGGACAGTGATTTCCAATAAGCAGGGATTCTTCTGAATCTTGGTTGACTTTTAAAATTCCAGTTCAAAGGAGCTTAAGATGAATTCAAAACAACCAGAAGATAAAACTAAATGTTGTAGATATCAAAGCTTCCATATCTTCTGGCCTCCTACTATGGAGAAATGTTGATAATATAAAACATACATAGGATATGCTAAAAACCAGACTGACTATACATGTAATGCAACTTAAATCAGAAAAAGAAATATATGGCAATAAATATTTGGCAGTTCTCTGGAAAAAAATCTGCACAACTTTCTGAAAGTATGCTTAATTACTTTTTAACCTATTTTGTTTTCTCCAAAGCACCTCCAGCTCTCAGTATGTGGTATTAACAGACTGTGGATCAAATTCAATTCACTCATTCTTAATGGTTGCTTCTAATTGCTCTTTTATTTAAAATTCTTAAAAGTGTGCACTCATTTTACTCATCATTTCACAATTCATTTTAATTAGATGTCATTGCAAGCTTCAGCACAAAAATGCTTCTGTCCAGTTCTGATCTACTCTACATATTGTGCAAATAAACTAAAGGAATAGTTAAAAACCCCAACCAAATTTGCCTAAATTATGGTATTTGGGGGAGTTGGAAGTGGAAAGTGGATGACAGCTGAAACAGTGAGCATACATAGCTAAACAATTCCATCAAACCATAATCAAACTAAACTGTATTTGGAAAGCTTTCTTATTTTGAAAAAAAATGAAATTAAGAATATGAACTGAAGTGAAATTTAGTATTTTTCTCCATCTGTTAAGAAAATCATGTTTTCTAAATGAAAAACTGAATCAAGCATTTAAATGTACCTTGGGGGGAAGAAAAAAAAAAAAAAATTGAATGTTTGCCACAGTCTGCATTCAACAGGAGGAAATCTATCAATAGGTAAGTGAACAGAATATTTCATGCAACAGGTGAATTTATTTAATTGCACTTACTCTAATCATGTTTTTAAAGACACAGTGTGAGATAGTTTCCCATATTGCAGTGATGTTTTCTATCAAATTAGGTGTTTATGAACATGTATTTTTCAATTATGACAGATCAAAAACTTCAATTTTAAAAAATTCACAGTCTAAAGATATCCTATACATTTATTGTTTCACAATATAAATAAATAAATTCACATGAATCCTCAGGGAGCAAAAGAAACATGGTCAGTTAATAGTCATATTCTGAAGAAAAAACATCAAGCAACCCTAGAAGAAAGCACATAGATTTATTCTACAGGTTAACTGTGAACTATAGGTTTTGTTCTGAATTTTATTTCAGGAAAGGCAACTACAAAGGGTGTTCTGTGATGGCCTGCATCTTTAAAGCAATGACCAACCACTTAAAAAACCAACATTATCTCCTTCATTTACAACCCCAAAGAATAGTACTTTGAGACTTTTGCAATGATCCTTTATAAGTCAACCGTGATGCTAGAGAAAAAACAAAAATCGAATACAATTCACTGGACCTCAGAAAATTTACTCTGATTAGTTCCTGTAAAAGAAATCAAATATAGTTTCTAACAGAATGTCAATCACTGAACAGTATCAAGTCTGTTTGAGAATAATTACCACGAAATACCAAGTACAACTGATCATCAACAAGCAGCATTCACTGTCAGTGCACAATGCAGAAAACCCACAAATTCTTATTAACTTTTCAATCATTACYCCTCATTACTAATAACTACCATAGCTACACTATTTCCTGACAAATGAATTCCTAAGTAGATAGGATCTCTTTAAATACTATTTTCTAGTCAGCATATGGTTTCCATACTAAGCTACTTAAATTGCATGTGACCAGAACCACTTGCCAGTATGGTTTGGTGCATCCTATAAAGAAAAGGTGCCTGAAAAGTATGATTATTGTCTACAGTCTCACTGTGAACATATTGCACAAGATTATGCATTGCAGCCAAGAAGTAACTGGCACATCTTGGAAAAGGAATGCAAGACCTAGGGGTCATTTGTAAATTAAGCATTTCTTTTTTAATTTCTTGCCTGGAACAATGCCTAGGGCATGAAAGCAGCTGAAAACAGCTGAGCCAACCAAGCTCTCTGAGGGAGGGCTGAAGAGGGGCTAGGGCAGAGAGCACCTACACTGGCTTTATTATTATCTTATAATTTCTTCTTGCTGGAGTGTTCACAAGTGACCAGATATTGCCAGCCTTTGAACCTGTTAAATGACAGAAGAAAATATGAAGAAAAGGGAGCTTTATCCCCTCAAGAAATCTTACGTATTTTTAATATATACCTGAGATTTATTACACATGGTGAAAGCAAGCACTGGCAAAAATCAAAAGTGGTTAGTAGGCCGTGTTGCTGAAGTGGAAAGAGTGTAGTCCTGTTTCCCAAACTTGCGCATATGAAAACAATCATACTGGGTTTGTTTTTGTTTTTGTTTTTCCCTCCCAAATGGCTTTGAAGTTTTCTTTTGAAATGTGTTTCTTTACTATTAGCGTAGCTATTCGATATCCATATATACTTTATGTAACAATGAGATTTCAAGTTGAAATCATCTTACCCAGGGAAGCTATCAGTTAGTAACTAATGTGAAAAGACAGAGTAAACTTTTTCTTTTTGACCTGGATTACATATTAAAAAGGAAAAAAGAATGTTGCATGGCTTTTCTCTCTGTCAGTGTCCCAGAATGAGGTTAAAACTTCAGGAAAGACATGGAGATCACAAATTCTCATGTAAGAAATAGCTAAGAATGCATAGGAAAATGGTTAAATATATTACACTTTTAATACATTCACTTATTTATATTGAAATAAGTTAGTTTTACAGTAATATCAACATTTATGCCAATTTTAAGAAAAAAAAATACACATATGCTGCTACTGACTCTGCAGATTTCTGTGACTGCAGAATCAACCAAATAACTTGTTAGACCTGCTCATTACAGTAAGTAATGTCATAGCCTGACATCAAGGAACCTCTATTAGCCTAATATTGTTCCCATATCCCAGAGAGAAAGAAGTTTCAGTGAATTTTAATGAAATCAAATTTTCAGCGTATTTAACCACATCTTAGATTTAAATCAAATTAACAATTAAAAACATTCTTTTAAACAATACAACTTTGAATTTCAGTTTCTATATTTACAAGCACAAATAAAGAAGACATTTTAAAAAAATGTATTTACCTTAAGATCTGAATTGACTGAATGCAAATACTGCACTACCTTGCAGGAGGCTGCGATAGACTTCATTTAAGGAAAGAAGCTTAATCATATTATAAATATGACAACAGTTTCAAATGAWCTTACTAAGCGCATTTAGTATTTAATAGGAAATTTTGTCAACAATGAAAGGGGATGCTATAGGCAACTCATTATCCTAGTTTATCAGGGCATTTCCATGGAGGATTAGTAAGAAAAAGCATTAAATCTTACATTCACAGTGATGAAATCCATTACTGATTTTAACCCGAATAACTCTGAAATTGCTGAAAAGTTGTGTACAAAAGCATAAAATGGCTTTTTGTTGTTCCTTGAACAAAAACATCAGAACGCCTGATGCAACCTCAGAGATTATTCTAGAAAAAGGTTTGCTAACCCATTTTGCTTCTAGGAGTCCCATTACTAACACAGCACAGCTACTGGAAGTAGAACAAATATTCATGAGGTAGCTTTCYAGTGATAAACAGGATAAAACTAAGCATTGTTGCATATCAGGTTGAAGCTCGTGATAGATAAAACAGAATATATGATCAAGCCCATAGATTAGGGGAAAAAAAAGTCCATTTTATTTTTCACAGGATAGCAGAAGACTGTTACTTGTTACCTCAGTGCTGTAACTATCAGAGCTTGAGAGACAAGCCAACAAATCTGAAATCCTTGGATCAGAGACTGATTTTCAGAAAGACAGTGATAACAGAATTCAATCTATACCATATATTTTACACTTTCTAATTCATAATGAAAACACTAGAAAATTCCAGTAGACTGTATACAATGTACAGGAGCACATAGAACTACAAATAGAAAACAGAACTACAAATCTAAAGCTGTGCAAATACAATTTCTAGAGTGACACAAAAAAGTAACTATCATAATAACAGAAATATACATCAAACCTCAGATGTTTTTCCTTTTTAAAGGTCAGGAAAAGCAAAAGCAAAAAGAAATTGTTTACTGTTTCTGTCAACTTTTTATTTCAGTTTACAATAGTTAATGCTTAAGTTAACTCTAATAAATAGGAATACTGCTAAAAAAAGCTGAAGGCAACATTTTTCTATTGTTCACAATATATTTCTCTGTAAATAGGCCTCTCCAAAACCTAAATTTAAATGCCTCTTAATACTAAATACCACAGATCAGGATTCATTAAAACAGTAGGATCACTCTATACAGAACACATTTTTCTTTAACCCGTCAATTGTTAGGACCACATCATCTCATGAATTTTGTCTCTGACCTTTAAGCAGGACTACTGAATAAAATATCCCATGAAAGAAATATAAAGAGCTTCATTCCATTCTCCGAGAGATAATTAGCAAATATTTTTCAAAAGTAAAAAAATATAGTAATTATATAACAAACAGGGAACTTCAATATATGTTTGACATTTAATATAGCCTAATGTATTTGAATACATATCCTCATTTTATTTTTATAGTTTTTTTAATGGCATATMAAATATTAGATGTTATTAGTAAAACAAAAATAAAATGAAGATTTGCTCTGAAATAATTAAATGTCAAACAAATGATTACACATCAAATATTTGATGAATGTTCTCTAAAAATTGATTTCTAATCATTTAAAAACATTTGACAGATAATTAGAGGATTAGTAAAATTGCTTTCAAATTTTAAAGGCCAGCAAAGAATACAATGCTTTTAACGATTTATTTTTCAGTTCCTCCTGTGTGTTCAAGCAGCCTTCACTTACACTTGCTGTGTCTAGACTAGAACATGCATGATTTGGGCATTACTTATTCTTGTAAGTCATACACTGGATTTCAGATGTTTCTAAACATCTTCTTCATCCATTACAGTGAACACTGTATACAGAATACAAAATAAGGATTGTATTACATTATCAAGATTATTCTCTGCTAGGTATTGCTCAATTTCATGTCAAATGAAATGGCAAGACTGAATGGCCTGCAGTCTGATAATTTTGGGAACTGTGCCAATAAATATCCCTTTATACAAGATAGCTCTTGTCAGACAAACATGATATTATCATTATGAAGCTGAAATTAATCACTCTGCATCACACAGCATTGATATAATACAGTTAGACTTCTGTCAGAGATTTCATTCATATGGTATGGCACTGGGAATTTAGAACAATATAAAAYGAATTTCACTTATTAAGGAGATTAAAATTAGGCAATGATGATCAAAGAAATTAATTGTATATAGAAACTTTGACTTGACAGAATGTCTAATGAGGTTCTTCAGAGATCCAATTTGACCCATGGATATTTTATATTTGTACTGGTGAACAAAAATTTAAAATGTGATCATGCTAATTAAAGGTACAGTTTGGAAATCAGAAGCACTCTGAAGGAATGGTAAAGGCTTGCAAGGACAGGTCAGTTCCACAGTGCCATTTGGCTCACCTACAGGTTGAGCTTTGAGATATCTGGGAACAAAGAACCTAGTTTGTGTTTTGAGAATGGATTTTAAAAAGAACCCTGAAAAGCTCTTACAAGTCATGTGTTTTATCACGTTAATACTCAATTTATTGCATAAGATGTATCTGATTTATAGTATAAGGCCTAAGAACTGATGTGCCAGGTCAGACTGAAAGTCTGTCTAGAGCAGCAGTCTCTCTGAACAGCAAAAGCTTAAGGAAGAGTATGTATCAATGCTCTTCCCCGTATATTCTCCTGGCAACCAGAAATTTGCCATTAAGAGACTTACTGAGTAGCTTGACCTACCCCTAATAACAATTCGCTATTATTTAAATGAATAAGAACTTTCACAGCGAAAAAATTTAAATTAGTGAGGAGAACCAGCATGAGATCCTAGGTCTAGAGCAGTAGGCAGGCCAATTCAGACATGAAGAATGACACACATCAAGGCTATATACGTGTTAGAAATACTTGCTGGAGCTCAAACAGAAATTCAGGCCTTGCTCAATTCTCTACATCACATTATAAACATTTCACAACWGCTGGTCCTTCCTGTCCACAAAAACTATGAATCCATTAGCGCATCTCTGCAGTGTTTCTACAACTCTGACTCGTTCTGTTCAGAACCACACTTGGCTGCAATAACAATGTTTTTTTTCCTKAGAGTTTTAATGGTAGAAAACTGAACAGTTATAATTCCTGGTGACAGTCACGCCTATATATGTAAGCTTTGTCCGTACACCTATGTGGTACTGAAGTTCTTACCTTCGCCAGTAAATATCTCCAGTGTTAGAATTACCAGTGGAGGAGAAAATTCCTACACTTTCAGGTTACCTGAACATAGATGTGTATTGCACATGCTTCAGATAGTGCTATTCCAGCGTTAGGTGTTTAATTACAGGATGGGTTTATTGGAGGGGGAGCGGAAAGTTAAGGGAAAAAAAATCTCTTTATATCCAGCTTGACTTCACTGTGCCTTGTGTCTTTATCTGTTACACTTTGAAATCTTTAGAAATTTTAGTGCAGAAAGTTCCTATGACAAAACACGTGATTATAAAACCCTTTGGTAAGATGCACGTACATTACTGCTGTTACTATAGTCACTTCTGTTAGAAATATTTACTGCTAAGAAAGAAAAAGAAAATTTAGACTGAACAGTAATAGTTTTAATAACAAATCCCCACATGCTCTAATCACTGAAATCTTTGGTGTACTCATAGGTCTTAATATGTTAGCCTTAATTGCTCAGCAAAATGTTGCTAGCATATTACTCATTTGATGATTATTGATGATTGTTTATGCAGAGTTGCTGCCTTGGCAGAGCATATATCTTATTTGATTAGTATCCTTATTGTGATAACTGTATATAAATAAAAATAAGCCTCAAAGATACATGCTGTGACATAATCATTTCAATACATGATGTGCATTTTTATCTTAAACAGCAGCAAGTTTCCTATGAACAGAGAACAAGTATCAGATTTCCTTTAAATCTTAAAAACTCCTTTTGTAGATAATATTTATCAGGTAACAGACACAGAACCAATGAAATATCTAGTTTTTATGGAAAGTAAAATTAAAATAATTTAACTTTCTTTGTTGAATAGATCCTGAAAGAGGACAAATGGAAGTATGTAGGGAAAAGTTATTGGTGATGTTTTGCCACAGACTTCAGTATGACTAGGCCTTCACTTTATTTTTATTATTCCCATTACTAATTTATTTATGTGTGTCAATGAAGAAGCCCTTAAGTACACTGGAGTATATAATTTGTATAATAATAATAACAACAACAATAATATTTTTCCCCAAGATCTATGTCATATTCTTCACTGGAAGAATTTAATGAATTATTCTGTCTCTTGATAGTCATTGTAAGACTCAGGGCAGCCACAAGAAAATTATGTGAACCCTGCTGGAGAACACAATTCTCTCTCATTCATTGCTATGGTCTTCACACCTCTTCCTTCTTATCAGTCCCTGGTTATAAATTTGGTCTGTTATTAAGAGTCATACTTCTTGGTCTTACTTTCCAAGACAATCATCAACAGCTTAATTTGTAACTGTATTTGGCCTCACTTTCGCACTTTTCCTAGGTACTAATTCTTAAGAACTTTTCAACTTCTATTGGGAAAGATTCCATAATTTCTCACATTACACTTTCATGATTCAAGTTCCTTTGTAATATCTAAGAACACTTGGAAGTGTGTATACCATTCAAGTCATACTGAACTTGTTTCTACAGCTTTTCCTGAACAAGGATGACGCTTACAGTTTCATGTTAAAAGAAAAGAGTAGTTTCCCCACATAAGAATTCAAATTCCCTTGGGAATTTGCTTAGAATAACAAGTACATTTCACAAGAACGTATATGTGACAATATTTTATTCACATTTTGTATTATTAGCATTTAAAGCTAAGCTTACAACTTAAATACTCATTTTCATTACCTCTCTCTTCTCCAGTTTCTTTCGYACTTCCTGCATCATGATGCTAAGTCATCACTACTTTCAGTGAAGATGAACTCCTCCATATTTAAGCCGTTTCTTCAGTGTAAAAGCAGAGAGATTTTTCTACTTCATGGAAGCTTCCCAGGGGATTCTACCATGCAATTCTCTGAATAAGCAAAAGACTGCTCTCCTAAAGAACACAGTCCTAACCCTCACTGTTTACCATCACAGCCTTCCTCTGAATACTGAGCTTAATCACTGCAACCAAACTTGCCATTCATGGCAATGGTTGCTTCCAGTTCTTCCCTGTTTGAGCAGCAAGCCAAGTTGGATTCAAAAGCTGTCTCTAAATGCAGCCTATGAATCTCATGGGTTGCCTGAATAATGCTACCATCCCAGAAGATAGAATCATAGAATCATTAAGGTTGGAAAAGACCTCTAAGATCATTGAGTCCAACCGTTAACCCAACACTGCCAAGTCCACCACTAAACCATGTCCCTAAGCACCACGTCTACACGTCTTTTAAATACTTCCAGGGATGGTGACTCAACCACTTCCCTGGGCAGCCTGTTCCAACTCTTGACAACCCTTTTGGTGAAGAAATTTTCCCTAATATCCAATCTAAACCTCCCCTGGTGCTACTTGAGGCCATTTCCTCTTGTCCTATCGCTAGTTACTTGGGAGAAGAGACCGACACCCACCTCGCTGCAACCTCCTTTCAGGTAGTTSTAGAGSRCGATAAGGTCTCCCCTGAGCCTCCTCTTCTCCAGGCTAAACAGYCCCAGTTCCCTCAGCCGCTCCTCAWARSACTTGTTCTCCAGACCCTTYACCAGCTTCGTTGCCCTTCTCTGGACACGCTCCAGCAACTAAATGTCCTTCCTGTAGTGAGGGGCCCAAAACTGAACACAGCATTCAAGGTGCAGCCTCACCAGTGCCAAGTACAGGGGGACAATCACTTCCTTACTCCTGCTGGCCACACTATTTCTGATACAGGCCAGGATGCTGTTGGCCTTCTTGGCCACCTGGGCACACTGCTGGCTCACATTCAGCTGGCTGTTGACCAATACCCCCAGGTCCTTTTCCGMCAGGCAGCTTTCCAGCCACTCTTCCCCAAGCCTGTAGCATTGCATGGGGTTATTTTGGCCGAAGTGCAGAACCTGGCACTTGGCCTTGTTGAACCTCATACAATTGGCCTCAGCCCATTCATCCAGCCTGTCCAGGTCCCTCTGTAGAGCCTTCCTACCCTCAAGTAGATCAACACTCCCGCTCAACTTGGTGTCATCTGCAAACTTACTGAGGGAGCACTTGATCCCCTCATCCAGATCATTGATAAAGATATTGAACAAGACCGGCCCCAAAACTGAGCCCTGGGGAACACCACTTGTGACCGGCCGCCAACTGGATTTAACTCCRTTCACCACAACTCTTTGGGCCTGGCCATCCAGCCAGTGTTTTACCCAGCGAAGAGTACGCCTGTCCAAGCCATGAGCAGCCAGTTTCTCCAGGAGAATGCTGTGGGAATCAGTGTCAAAGGCTTTACTATAGTCTAGGTAGACAACATCCACAGCCTTTCCCTCCTCCACTAAGCAGGTCACCTTGTCATAGAAGGAGATCAGGTTAGTCAAGCAGGACCTGCCTTTCATAAAGCCATGCTGACTGGGCCTGATCACCTGGTTGTCCTGTACGTGCCGCTTGATGGCACTCAAGATGACCTGCTCCATAACCTTCCGCGGCACCGAGGTCGGACTGACAGGCCTGTAGTTCCCCCAGTCCTCCTTCTGGGCCCTTCTTGTAGATGGGCATCACATTTGCTAACTTCCAGTCAACTGGGACCTCCCTGGTTAGCCAGGACAGCTGACAGTCCTTTSCCTGTTGGAAAAGGACCTGGGGGTGCTGGTTGACAGCCAGCTGAATATGAGCGGGCAGTGTGCCCAGGTGGCCAAGAAGGCCAACGGCATCCTGGTCTGTATCAGAAATAGCGTGGCCAGCAGGAGTAGGGAAGTGATCGTGCCCCTGTACTCGGCACTGGTGAGGCTGCACCTTGAATGCTGTGTTCAGTTTTGGGCCCCTCACTACAAGAAGGACATTGACATTTAGTTGCTGGAGCGTGTCCAGAGAAGGGTAACGAAGCTGGTGAAGGGTCTGGAGAACAAGTCTTATGAGGCGTGGCTGAGGGAACTGGGACTGTTTAGCCTGGAGAAGAGGAGGCTGAGGGGAGACCTTATCGTGCTCTACAACTACCTGAAAGGAGGTTGCAGCGAGGTGGGTGTCGGTCTCTTCTCCCAAGCAACTAGCGACAGGACGAGAGGAAATGGCCTCAAGTCGTGCCAGGGGAGGTTTAGATTGGACATTAGGAAAAATTTCTTTACTGAAAGAGTGGTTAAGCATTGGAACAGGCTGCCCAGGGAAGTGGTTGAGTCACCATCCCTGGAAGTATTTAAAAGACGTCTAGATGTGGCGCTTAGGGACATGGTTTAGTGGGCATGGTGGTGTTGTGTTGATGGTTGGACTYGATGATCTTAGAGGTCTTTTCCAACCTTAATGATTCTATGATTCTAAAGGAGTGAAATTGGCTTGGTGAACACTTCTGCAAGCTCCCTCAGTTCCCTTGGGTGGATCCCATCTGGTCCCATAGACTTGTGTGTGTCTAGGTGGTGTAGCAGGTCGCTAACCATTTCCGCTTGGATTATGGGGGCTTCATTCTGCTCCCCATCCCTGCCCTCCAGTTCAGGGGGCTGGGTACCCTGACAACAACTGGTCTTACTACTAAAGACTGAGGCAGAGAAGGCATTAAGTACCTCAGCCTTTTCCTCATCCTTTGTCACTATGTTTCCCCCTGCATCCAATAAAGGATGGAGATTCTCCTTAGCCCTCCTTTTGTTGCTAATGTATTTATAGAAACATTTTTTATTGTCTTTTACGGCAGTAGCCAGATTAAGTTCTAGTTGGGCTTTGGCTCTTCTAATTTTCTCTCTGCATAACCTCACGACATCCTTGTAGTCCTCCTGAGTTACCTGCCCCTTCTTCCAAAGGTCATAAACTCTTTTTTTCCCTGAGTTCCAGCCAAAGCTCTCTGTTCAGCCAGGCCGGTCTTCTTCCCCACCGGCTCGTCTTTCAGCACACAGGGACGGCCTTTAAGATTTCCTTCTTAAGAATGTCCAGCCTTCCTGGACTCCTTTGCCCTTCAGGACTGCCTCCCAAGGGACTCTGTCAACCAGTCTCCTAAACAGGCCAAAGTCTGCCCTCTGGAAGTCCAAGGTAGCAGTTCTGCTGACCCCCCTCCTTACTTCTCTGAGAATCAAAAATTCTATCATTTTGTGATCRCTATGCCCAAGATGGCCTCCAACCGTCACATTAGCCACAAGTTCTTCTCTGTTCGCAAACAACAGGTCCAGTGGGGCGCCTTCCCTAGTTGGCTCATGCACCAGCTGTATCAGGAAGTTATCTTCCACACACTCCAGGAACCTCCTAGATGGTTGAAATCTCCCATGAAAATGAAGGCCTGCCAGCAGGAGACTTCTGCCAGTAGCTCCTAGGAAGTCATATCCGTTACCTCCCCACAGACAGGTGGTCCATAACAGACCTCAACTACAACCTCTCTGTCTCTTCCTTCCTGCTCCGATCTTGAACCAGACAGAAGCTGCACATGTCTGGTTTCACTGTGGAGCTCTGCACAGCCAAAGATCTAACTAACAGAGAGCACAACTCCCTCTCCCCCTCTTCCCTGTCTGTCCTTTCCAACACGGTATATAAGATGCATTGCCTCAGAGATGTAATCTGCCTGCTACATCCACAAGTAGTAAGTATTATATCACATCAAAACACATTCATATTACACATTACTTTCTGAAGCAGTCAGAAATGCCATAAATGCAGTTGATTCTTCCTTTTGATGTAGTGTAGACTAGTACACCTTTTAAAATGCCTTTTACAGTACTATGATTCTAGGAGTTCCTGCTCAAGCTGAAGAGCAGCCAGGAAAGAGGCTAACCAAAACCAGGATACCCTAGCAGTGCAAATTCTGGCAAACAACAGTTCACTCCCTCATGGAAAAGGGCTACTGGGAACAGACAGCTGATTGAACGCGTTATTTTGGCAGGTAGCATATGATCTAAAGATGATAAGACAACTACTTTAAGGAATAGACAATGAGTTTATTAAAAAAATACCCCTGATTTCAAATGTGCTTTTCATAATTAAAAAATAAATCAAAAGAGAATCTCTCCTTACTAGTATCACAAATCTGATATTACTTAATGTAAAAGACACTGACAACTTAAGAAAAAAAAGCAGCCAACACTGTCACATGCTTCATATTATTCTATGTTTAAAGACTTCTTATTATAATGTCTACTCATTATGTTAAAAAAAAAAAAAAAAAAAAAAAGATTCAGGCATTTCCAATGGAGAATAATCATATCTTTCATACAATGACTACACTTCTTGTGGTGACAGTTTTTAAATGTTTCAGGGAATTCCCAGTGAAATTTATTGAGCATCAAAATAACCACTTAATTTAGTGGAATTTTGTTGGGAATTTTTCAATTATTTTAATTATTATTTATTAGTTTACCTTCCTCAGATTCTGAGGAACTATAAATATACATATATGAAGAACTATAGTCTCTGGATGGGTTACAGTATGTGAAATGGTTCTTCGCAATACCACTCATGCTTCTTCAATTACATTTTATAACATACAAGTCCCTAAACCTTCTGGGCAAAAGAAGCATTTTTGCTATCATAATAATGCAGAAAGTAGTCAAAAAGATCAAAGATTCCCATGAAATATACGAGAAGAATTCATTTACTTTTAATTACAATGAAGGTCAGTTTGCTTTATTACAAAGGTTAGAAAACTTCTGTAAGTATCTTCTAAAGCAAAGTCACCTTTTCTACAATCTTTCGCATATATCAACATTTGGAACTACAATCCTCAAACAATTCAAAATTTGATTTAAAACAGATGCTGCGATTCATAACAAAGGTATGTGTGCTGGGGTGGGGATGTAGGGGACAGAAGAAAGAGCAGGGAAATTTGCTATTTTACTGAGTATCCCCTAGATTTCAGTGTGATGCATAAACACCCTTAGAAAAAGAAGTTATTTCAGATATGCAGCCAACCAACCTATAGGCCATCTTATCTACCACTCTCTTAATTTGTACTCTAAATGCTACCTTAAATCACTATCCAAGCACAGGTAAGCAATAACCTGTATTCCAAATAGGTTTAGAATTTTTCTTTTCTCTTTGACACTCTTGTGGTTCCTATCAACATAACAATATGCTTTCTTTTTCATTTAATCCCAGAATGAAGAGAAGAACTAAACATACAGCAGTAGTTTTCACTGAAATACAGAGTTGGACAAATACTTCTTTGACAGATAACTCACATAATATGCACTGCTGAAATAAGCACATCATTTTTCCTAACTTCTTTAGCAACAATTTGGARTGTCTAAATAAGCACTGGTACTTTCAATAGCTTAAAATATTTTTTCTGTATTAGCATTAAAAAGCGAATATTATTTTTATTAAACTAAGAGTTTCAGATTTTGTTCTAAGAAATCTAATGAGAAAAAGTTCAGCATTAATTACCAGTGTTACAGTAGAAACATGGCATCTCCAGATTCAGGTTTGATGTTATTTTTATAATGCAGCAGATACTAACACACACTAGAAAAAGAGGGGCTTTTAAATATGCTAATTTATTAAATATAAGGACATCAATTTATAACTTAGCATAGTTTTAAAAATATTTATTATAGCTCTCAGAAGCATCTCGACAGAAAGAACATACTTGATCCTGATTTAAAAAAAATCTTCTCTAAAATAGAATTTTCTCTACATCTCAGAAATCTGAATTTACCAACTGTAACATCTATGCTCCATTCATAAGTAATAAGTCTGAATTAATCCCTTCACATTCTCTTCAGAGGTATAAAATAAGGTAACGTATTTATTACATCTAAAGACACACAGAGAATCTAAAACCCTCACAAAATTCCTAATTCACAGGGGCCCAAAATATTTAAGAGTTTATCAATATATTTGCCAGTGAGAGAAGGTATCTCATACATACATTAAACTTTCTACAATGAAAAAGTATCTCCTCTATGTTCTGCTATTTAGCTGGGGAGAGAGAAAGAACATTATTTTTCAAGGAATATTAACAAGACACTGTTAACTCTAATCTTTAGACCTCAATTAATATCACCAAATGTAAATGTCACATACAACACTGAATTAAGGAAAAGTTTTGGAAATATTCTCTCAGCAGAAGTACTGGCATATTGCTTGAATAGATGAAAAGAAGTTGTTGCAGACCAAGTTACTTCTGTATGTAATATATTAGAAAAAAAATTGTAAGGTCAACTAACACAATTCATACAAAGACAGAACTGTTAGAATGCATAAAAATGTACACAGTTTCAGCTGGCAAGTACTTGGCCCTTGCTCAAAATACTAGTAATTTATGATCCATATACATATTTTTAAACATGATCAGATTAAGGGGGCTAAACCCTTGTGAGATTCAAATGGCTTTCCCACTTTTGACTCTCAGACAGATTACTTTTTGATTGCCCATCATCAGTTGATTCACAAGGAAAGTCAGATGGTTTTGGAAAGGTGGTAAATTTACAGGCTAGGTCAGAAAGTGGACAGTAGCAGATGCTTAGGGAAAGAGTGCAAAAAGCAGGAGATATGTACTCTCCCAAATTGTGGCAATTGGTGGTTTAGGGACTTCCTGAGCTGCAGATTACATGAAGACTACTGTGATCAATGATCACCAAATCATCCTCCTTTAACTTGTCCAATTCTTTTTGATAAATAACCCCCCTCCAATGCTACAATGGACTTAAGAAATCAAACAATTTCAGATATATAAATGAACTTTAAGCTAACAACTTTACTAATTTAACAATAAATATAAATTATGAATCCTCATCTATCTCACATATCAGGCATTCACTTAGATCCAGTGCAGCACCGCAGGGTTCCAAGCATGTACCAAATAGCTTTGAGTCTGGGAAGGTACTTTTGGGGTCTATCTACACCACTCAGTTCTTTAGCTCTTCCCAAGAAACGTTAAAGATACAGAGAAAACATAAATGGGACTCTCGGATTAAAAGGATTTCATATCTTTCTTTCAAAAGTGAACTCCACCCAATAAAGCATGCCCTGTTAGACTTTATCCATATTGACCTCTAAGTACAAGTTGCATAAAACACAACCTGTTACCAGCTTTTGTTTAAAAAACTAAAAGTAACAGCACTTTCTCTTTCTTCACCATTACTCTTTCCTTTCCTCTATTCAATTCAGCAAATCCACACTTCCCTTTAGAGCAAAATATGTCTTCCCAGAAGCTCAAAAATGCTTCATCTATTCCCATCTTGGACTGTCTCGTAAAAACATCAATTCTAGGATTGTAAAGACTACCAATGTAAATTATTCACTTACCTGTTTTTCAGCTTGTCCATAATCCGATCCTTGGGGTGACAAAAAGTGACAAATATGACCGTTGTTTTTTGCTTTTTCTCGAAGACCCATAGCAGTTCGTACTGTGGCATTTCTGGCATGAACAAACACCATCACCTTAAGATAGAAAGAAACAGGGCTGATGAGAAATAACAAAAGTCTTAATCAAATAATGAAAACACTTTAATTACAAAATATTCCCTATAGGAATGAAAAAAAAAATAGTTAATACATAACATACTGATGAAAACTAACATTGCTTTAGGGAAATTAAGGGGTGATCCTGCCTATATTGTATTTAATATTTTCAAAGAGCTTTTGAGAAGGTTCTCTTTTTTAACTCTTTAGCCTTTAAAAGATAGGGAAAAATTGTTGGCAATAAATAGTTCATTATCACAAAGTAGGGAGATTACCATTGATGTAAAGATTTGTGTTATTTGACACATCCTAAATGATCTGGAAAGCAAATAGTGAGGTGCTAAGTTTCCTGATGGTATGACTTGACTATATGAGACAGCTGAAACAAAAACTGACTATAAAGAACCTCAGGAGGATATTGCAGTCCCAAACCACTGGACAATCAAAGAGAAGAATGAAATTAAGCACCAACAAATGCAAAACACATATGGGGATATGAATTTTAAACTAACAGATATGATTATGGGTTTTAAACTACATGCTATCACTCAGTAAGGTACCTTAGAAACACTGTGGACATTTCCCTGAAAATATCCACTAAGAGTTGAGTGGTAATCAAAAATTATTTGTACCCATGTCTGCAGTAGGCTTTGAATATACAGTTGGGTATCATCCACACAACCCCACTGTCACTTGATTATGGTTATTACCATCACATATGGTATCTGAACCAAGAGACAGTAATGAGATGTTAATACTTATCCCTTTAGATATGTATATGAAGCAATTTAAACTGATATTAAATTAAGATTCACTGAAAGGCACATTTAAGATGAATCATGGCAGTAAGCCCCCCCATTGGTGTAGAAAGGGAAAGGTGATTAAATACCACTTAATTCCAGTGTAATAACAGTTCTGAAAGTCTGTTAACCACATACTGCTGGAAAAGGTACACTATAGAAAACACTCTATATTGTCCCCCTAAGCACTTTGTATTGTCCAGGGTTTGCTTAAATTGACCCCATGTACTTGGTCAGACAACTCTTCAGTTTGATCAAGTATGACGATTTCTGTGTTCTTAAAACTCACATATGGAAAAGTTTGAGTGCCTAGCTCTTGAGTAAATGGCAAACACTGTTTTGCAAGTCCATCTAATTTTAATTAAAAATGCAACCATGGAGTTATAGTTCTGTTTTAAAGTAGTTTCAGTTGAATTTTAAGACTGATATGTCAAATTTCAGAGAATTGCAGGTTTCATTTTGGCCTTTTGGCAGCATCATCCTTGTATCAACTTGCAGTGTGTAACTGAATTATTTTAAATGAAACACTATTAACAAAGTAGCAGTATTTAGGGTATAATTAAACAAGTTATTGCCTCTTAATTTGGAAATTCATAGTTTAATTGTAAATGTACAATGCACATATAATTTTATATAAAAGTAGACATAATAGTTGTGAATTTATATAAATTATAAATTATAATTAAAAACCAAGCAAATTAATTCAGGTGACAATACAGAGAAGACATAAAAAGAGAAACAATGTGTGCATAACTATTTGCTTACTGGGAGCAATTACTCATTACCTGTTTTAGCTTATTTGATACATCTTTCCATCATGAATTGAGTAACACTGTGACTCCTACAATTATTAGCTTTCATCTGAGTAGAAATATTCTCATATACATGTCACAGCAACATACCAATTTTCTCTAACTTAAAAACAACATGCTGGCAAAATCTTTTTAAAATTTCTTCAAAAAGTAAGAGGACCACAACATAACAAAGTACAGTGTATGTCCCTTCTGTCTTCATTAATTGCTTAAGGATTACTCGTCTATTTACCTTTTTGTAATTTTTTTCTATAGAAAGTCTGAATAAAAATACATAACTACTCAAAACAGCAGTTTCCTTTTATTAACAGATACACTATGTCTTCTCCAGTGAATTCTCACTTATAAACTCTGTCAACAGGTTTGACTGAAAAAAATCTTCACTTTTAAAATCAACTTGATTTTATAGTTTACTAGTTTGTTTCCTTTTTAAATGGGGTCATATTAAAACTTGATTCTTTGCTGAACAGATTAAAAATTAATCTTGTGAAAATAGCTAAATTCTGAAAGTTGAGAAACTGAGGAAATACAGTATCGGGCATTAAGGTGAAATTGGAATTTTTTTTTTATCCAGGTAATTTTGAAACTCCTGAATTAGGAAGTGCAAAAACATTTGACGTTTTGATTCCTTAACAAAAAAAAAGAAAAAAAGAAAAAAAGAGAGTCATATATGCACTAAGGGGTTTTATGATTTAACCACAAAATAGGTTTGTTGATTGGTTTTACACTGTATTTTAATCTTTTAGATTCTATTTGATTTCAGTCTTGTATTAATTTTGAAATCGCCACCTATATCTTAAATCTAAAATGGCAACTTTGAGAATGGTGTTTACACAGCATTAATATTAATTAAGTTCAAACATATTAGACTAATATATTTTTGCATGCTTTGACATAATATTGATAAATATCTTACTGGTTCTCCTGACCTTTTTAAAATTCCTAATCAAAGACCAAATGAAGTGTGGTCTGACTGAATTTTTTGGAGTGGGTGGGAGTTATATGGCTAGAACGACAAATCTAAAAGAGCAGCTGCAAGCAGGAATGCTTTTAAGGTTTGAAAGGAACTAATAAAAACAGTCAAATATAACAGCAAGCAAATCTGCACACAAGTGTGTATCTATATCCAATACACCTCTTAATTAACCAGGGTATAATTCTTTATGCCTTGTTTAAACAAGATACAGAGGCAGAGTCATATTAGGAGGTAACTTCAAACTAAACAAGCTACAGTAAAAAAAAAAAATTTAGGTGTAACACTTTGGTGGCCTACACCTATTTAAAAAAAAAAAAGGGGGGTAAAAAGCTGTACTGGCAAATGAGAACAGGTAAAACCCTAAGTCACTACAGTTACACAAAGTAGAGCACAGACTACTAGTCACAGAAAAGATGGTAGTACAAAATAGGCCCTTAATTGAAGAATCTTCCTTTCAATTATTATATAAATGAACAGCAACTGCAATGCTTGTATACAGCCCATTCCTGAAACTGTAAGTGTGAGGAAAATTCCTCTTAGTTCCAGTCATAATCAGGCAGAGCCTTTAGGAACTGACACTCTGAAGTCAACTGTCACTATGATGTCCTGGTCCTGCTAAGGTAATGGTAAGCAACACCAGAAAGATAAGGAAATATCATTTTGAAGACTTAAAAGAAAATTTGTTGTTATTTTTCAGGTTTCTTCCCTGCCCTTAATTCTACCTCACCTTGAAAGCAGATGAAACTGTGCTAAAAGTAGTACACTTGGGGATGAAGCTGTAACATTCTTATTTAATTTTTACTAGTCATACAGAAATACTAGAAACTCAACTTAATATGTACTTCTGTAGGAAAATAAAATCTAATAGCTGACACTTTGCTACAGAATATTATACAAACGTATAAATGTAAGTATATTGTATAACTGAATCTTGGCCACTGAACATTTCTAAAATGACTACATAGCATTACTTTTGCAATACTTTCCTTTCAATTAACATACTTTAAAACACATCACTCAATAATCTGTTTGTCTCAGTAGAAAAGAATCTGAAACCTTTTTCAAAGTCTGGTGTCTTGATTTTATTTGAAATGGTGACAGACTTGAGGATTAATCTAAAAAATGACAAAAAATATTATGTAGCACTATGGAAGACTTACCAATGTAATAGTTGTACAGAATTGGGCGCACATGCAGTCATCTACTTGAGATGCTAGATAAGATACATATGAGCTCAAGAAATGCAGATATTAAAAGCATAGCTATGAGGGGTACTAGAAAAGACCAAAATGCCTTAAGAAATAAGACCATAAAATAAATTAAATTGAAATTTCCTAGAAAAATGGAATTCTTGGCAGAAATAAAATTATACAGTCCAGGGTACTGGGCAGGGAATTGAAGAAGAGAACAAAAAAAAAAAAAAAAAAAAAAAAAAAAAAAAAAAAAAAAAACACCAACCAAAAACTACTGTGCAATGCTCACAGTTAAAAACCCACAAGAATATTACCACTGTAACAGCAGGATCGCTGATATAATATTCAAAAGCCATGAAAACACTAATCAAAATGTTTATGAGAAACATTTTCACATTTTTTTCATGCTGCTGAGAATGTCAACAGTGCTGGAAAAAGAGCTGGAGCCTTTTACGTAAAAACAACTAAAACGTTCCTTTCTCATCACAGCCTACCATAGCATATGTTCAGAAACAATCCTGGGAGCTTTAGGAACTTTGATACTAGGAGGCACTCAGTTTAGATGCCTCGAGAACTGGAAGACAGATGGATTGGGATCACATTGCACTTTATACTCCAAGGTTCCTTTATCTTTTATTTTAACCATTATACTCAATAAATTTCAATAAATTAATAATACTGAAAACTTCTTTCTGATATCCAATACTATATATAAAAATAAACTGTAGTCATAAATTGCATTGACATTCTTTTTTACTCCATTTACCCAGTGAACTGAGGGGTTAATATTTAAAGAGCATATGTTTTTGCTTTCAGTTAGCAGAGGCTCGGTACAGACTTTATAAAACTTCAGTTATGATTTCTAAAGCTTCTGCCTACATGCAGCTGAAACTAACCAGGACAAGTGCAATTCCATGCTGGGTTTTCCACAAGAACTGAAAAACAAGCAGCTTGTTTCTCTGTCAGGGGACTGGAAGATATTTCAAGTGCATCATTAGGAATAGTAGCTAGGCAGGAGAAATCCAGAAAAAAACCTGGAATTGCCAACCCTAACCTGAAGGAGCTGGCTGGGCTACCATGCAAAATATGTAGAAAATAGGATGGTGCTAAACTGGGAAGCCAGTCTTTAACAGACACAGTCTGTATTTAATCTTCCTTCTTACATTGAAAAATTACCTGCCGCATTTTGTATGTGAAACAGACAAYGGTCAATTAATGAATCAAGATCTAGCTTTTACCTTGTTTTATCTAGCATGCTCTGATCAAACCCTGCTCTCAAGAATTAACAATTCCATAATGGGATTTGCTGTGAGGTTAATCATTACAAGAAGTCAGGATTATATAACATGAAGGAAAAAAATGTATACAACATTGTTTCCTCATATTCCCATTTTGCAAGTGAAACTAAGGTTAAGTGTATTCACTATCTGAGTGTGAAACTTAAGATGTGAGATCATACTGCTTACTATATATGACTTGATAAACTCAAAGCAGAGCTCCTATTAACTCCATTGAAGCCATGAGCACCCAATATTCTTAAACATCAGATCAACGCTTCCTATGTCATAATTCTCAAAATTTAGAAGCCCTGATTAGTACATAATTCTAAAGATTTTTATTTCAGCAGCTTCAGCTTCTGTAACCTCAGACATAAACTGTCAGAGGCAAGGACAAAATCTAAATTTTCAGTGAAGTGTTTCTTTGTCCTACATAACAGACCATCTCTTCTTTTTCTATTATTCTCCATTGTATCCATCACATGATTTTAATCTTCTGGAATGAAGATGTGTCCTGACACAGAACCACTTCTTTAACATATTAAATTCTTGCACTAAATGAACTAAAAGAAATAAAGGTCTAATGCATAAAAACCCTCAGAATATTCACTTGTCAAAGAACACATTTGATACTCCCTTAACACCCTTAACACCTTTTATATGGCTTCTTCTTCTTCTTCTTACAGAATCATTGTATGACAATGTCTGACATCATAGCAATCATTCATTCAGCAAGACATAAGTCCTTATTATACAAAAAATAACTAAGAAACACGCAATGTATAACTGTCCTCTACCCAGAAACCTTTCTACACTTCTTACAGAAAGATACCTAATTTTCAGATGTGTAGCACGTTTTCTTTATGAAATTTAGCTCCCACTGTTTTTAAACTAATAAAGCACACTTGAATTCATTGACTTTTATGTATTTCATGATCACATATCAACATCTGACCAAATTTTTAAATTTAAAATGATTGCACAAATTGCTGACAATAAAAAGAGCTTCTCAGTGAGAGGCAGACAGACAAAAAGTCTGATTAAAAAAAAAAGACCACTTTATTAGCTGATTAGAGGTGCCCAATCTTAAGGTTAATGTTTACTTGTAATCTCTGTACATCACCAAATATGTTTGTAAAGAACCAGCCCTAGCTAAAAATTGGCATATAACACCCTGTTGAATGTTTTTCCCCCAATGAAGTTGGTAAACATTTACCAAATACGTTGTGAGGCAGCAACATAGTCTTAAGAGAGTTAATGTAGCCTGTCCTGTGTCAGAGAATATTGTATTTCAGTGGCAAAATCCCTGTGCATTAAATTATGCAAATAAGTTAGGAAAAGTAATTTAGAATAGAAAGAAGCAGTTCCACAGCTACAAGGTGTGTAATTAGATCTGTATTCTGCAGTTCAAAGCTAGCTCTGGTGTATATAGCCCTAGTGCTGAAAGCGTCTGCTGCTGCTCTCCTGAAACCAAAGCTCTTAAATGATGAAAAATATAAAAGAAAGGAGAAAGCAAATGTCTCTAGCTAGGTTACCTCCCCAGAATTTTCTTAAAGTATGAAACAAATCAAATGTTTTCACCAAAGACTTTGTTTAAAAATAGTAACAGGAAGTGCTTGCATTCCCCAAG
Organism: Phoebastria nigripes; assembly: GCA_035582835.1. NCBI lineage: Eukaryota > Metazoa > Chordata > Aves > Procellariiformes > Diomedeidae > Phoebastria > Phoebastria nigripes. The sequence goes on from JAYKAV010003398.1 coordinate 214,051, forward strand.
TGTTGCATACTCCAGGTTATAATTTTTCTGAAATGTTAGTGCATCACAAAAGCACTGAAAAGCATGCTATTATTCAAAATACCTATGAGAACTAGTACTTTTCTGTTATCAGAGACGCGTAACTAGATGCTAGTAGGACTTATATTTTCACTTAGAGGAGAAAGAAAAAACAAGCCACATATACAAGTAACAAAAGTGTCTAAAATCATTCATGAAAATTTATAATCAGGTACTTGAAATCCCTTGAAACACCTTTCTTCTGCCTTGGACAGTAACGATGCTTGTGTTAACTTTTGCTACTGGAAAACGTGCCTTTCAGACTAACATTCTCTATGGTAACTCCAAAATGGTGCATTCATCTTTTTGGGGAAGCACACTGACTCTTTTAGGTATCTTTCCGTCTTGTTATTAGAGTGCTGATCACTCGAATGCTTGAGTTCAGCATCTCTGTTTTACTTAACACCTCTCCTCGAGGACAGAAGGCCTAGGTTTTGCCACCCACTTTGCATCACATCTTTCAAAGAAATTAAGATGAAAGAATGAATTTATTTAATGCAATGTCGATATTAATTATGTAGTTTAGAGACAAGTATATATACTTCATTTTAACTTCAAGACACTGTTTGGCTTCACCCAGCTAAATCCTTAGAACATGTTCTTTTATGTGGTATCCAGTTCTCGACCTGGGTATTACTTCTACTGAAAATGAACGCTTAGGGATACGGATCAACAGATCAATCTATCCAACCATTTTCTCCCTTAAGGTCAGCATGAAACCTCCTCCAAGTATTTTACAAAACTCAATTCCTAATAAGGTTTCAACACTTCTCCCCAAGGAGCGCTGACTGCACCTATTTATGTTAAAAACATCATCCTTTGCACCTCATTAAACAGAACCATCTCCTAGACGAAGTACAACTCAGTAATGTCTAGCCTCATTCTAAGGAATAATAAAATTGTTTCTCTCTTGTGTTGTGATTTCTCCCTAACTGCCAAGATACAGTTCAAAATTTCAGTGCCTAACATTTACAGGACGAAAAGTATATTCCATGCAAAATGTAAATGAAAACAACACACATGGCTTACTAATAGCTCTTGATCAAAAATACTCACTGCAAAATCAGAATGTCTTGATTACCAGATCTAAGTGACAGCATGACAGTGTATAAATGTGATTTCCCCTTCCTCTCACTAATATCATAGTAACTTATGAGGATCACTATCCAGAACTAGTAACTAAAAGAACATCAATAAAGTATATGAAATAAGAATTTTTATAAGGTGACCTATACTAAAGCTTAAAAAGTTTAATGTAGAAATTTTGCTTTTATTTTAGCAGATTTTTGTATTTTGCATATTGAAGTCTTTTCACATATTAAACACCACCATGGGAATGGAAAAACCTGAACAGGCTGTGTCACTTACCAAGGCAACAAGAAAATTTGAATTTATTTTCTAATTATTTTAATTCATTTTAGTACATCTTGTATTTAAAGGAAATATTGATATAATCTGCATGTGTATTAAGATCTTCTTTTACATTACGGAAAATTGAAGGATTACTAAGCTGCCTGCAAACTAGTTCTAATGAAACATTTTATATACCCTTCCTTTTGTATAGAAAAATCTTCACAAGTTAAAAGCAGAGTGCATTTACTCATCATATAAAATTAAATAATGTGCATTAGAATACAGGAATTTTCATTCAAGCTTGAGGGGTCAAAAATGCCAAAAAAATTCAGCAAGAGTCACCATTAAAATCTGTACATTCAAGACAAACATTCAGCAAACTCTGCTGAAGAATACAATACCATACAATATTTTCACAGAAAATATGAACTAATAACAACAAAGAAATCTATAATGCCGCATCAGCTAATCAGTACTGTAATGTGATATAATATATTTTGAACTCTTGATAGTTTACCATTAATTGTTGTCTCTGCTAAGTTTTGATTTAATTATTCACTCAAATAAATTGCTTCTGATCATCCCTGTTTAAACAAAAATTAGGATTTCTGAAAAAACCTCTACAGGATCTAATTTAAAAAAAAAAAAAAAATCTATTTAACATAGCTATTTATCTAATTATATTTCTATTTAGATATGCTAGCTTTTAAGGGTAATAACTCCTATTTAGTTTACAGATATTTTTACTATCAGAATGTGCACTTGCTCTTTTATCTATCTGTAATAATACTACTTTTTAAAGACATCTGTCCTATAATTTCAATTTTTTTATTTCTTTTAATGTGGAAATGTATTTTTTACTTAAGATGTGCCCACCCTAATGAATATTATATTGTACAGTCCCATCTCATTTTTATTATTGCTCATGAAATGCTATGTAAAAAGCTGTGGTAAGGACGTTATATTGGAACTACTTTCCTATCTGCCCTTCCTTCCTTTAGCCTTTTGTATTCTAAATCCATCCATAAAAAAGGCTCTATGATCATACTCATTCTGAAATACTACTATCTTTCTTATTCTTCATTTTCATTTCTCTTACAGTTTCTTTCTTGATGCACCTCCTGTTCTGTCTTCTCTGACTCGTTACAATCTTTATTGTTATAACTCTATCCTAATTCTCAGTATAAACTTAGTTGCTCCTGGTTTTATTTTCTTCCATTTTCCTTGTCTTTCCTCTATCTTTGTGGTATTGTCTCTAGCAAAAGATCTTCCCACTTACCACAGACTTATAAATAGAACTTGTGGAACTATTACCACTTAAAAAAAATTTTGTAGGTGTCGTAAGTATGTAACATCTTTGCCTTTGGTGTAAAAGAAATACATTTGGAATAGTCCCAAATAGTTCCAACAATACATACATATATATTTTAATGTATCTTTTTCTTGTTTCTATATAACTTACAGGCATTCTGAAAACTTACTGTCTCACTGATTTCCAAGTGGCAGGAGATGATTTAAAAGGTGCGCAGAATCCCCCATGAAAGGTAGATTCCACCACAAAAAATGGCCTTACTACTGTTTGTTATTAAATTGACTTTTTAGGATTATATTTAACAAGACATTTTAGCCTGGGGTGACCAAGGAATTTTTCTTTAACTAGAAGTTGATAAAATTTTCTTCCTCACCTTCTGACTTTTTGCCCTTCATTTTAACATTATAACCTCAACTGAGCTCCTGCTAGTCAGGTTACAGACGTGATTTTCTTGTCCTTTTTGAAGATAGGGATGACATGTGCTGTCTTTCAGTTCTCAGGAACCTCCCCTGATCACCGTGGTCTTTCAAGGATTATCATAAGTGGCTCTGTAATGACATTGGCCAGCTCCTTCAGCATATATGGGTGTCTCCAATCAGGCTGCATAGATTTACGTAAGGGTAAGTGTAAGGATAAGTCTTTGCTCTGATCTTTCCCATTTGTCTCAGGGACCTTGGGATTCCTGTAGGCAAATCTTACCAGCAAAGACCAAGGAGAAGAGAACATTGAGTAGCTCAATCTTCTGCATGTCCTTTGTTACCAGGTTTCCTGCCCCATTCAGCAAAGAGCCATCATTTTCCCTAGTCATCTTCTTGCTGCTGCTGTACTTGTGGAAGCCCTTCTTGTTGCCCTTTACACCCCTTGCCAGATTCACCTCCAGTTTGGCTTTCCTAATCCTACTTCTGCATGCTTGGACAGTGCCTTTATATTCCTCCTGGATCTCCTGTCCCTGCTTTACCCTCCTGTATGCTTCCTTTTCATGTTTGAGTTTTGTCAGGAGTTTCTTTCTCATCCATGCTGGCCTTAGGCCACCTTTGCTTGATTTCCTGCACATCAGCATGGACCATTCTTGAGCTTGGCAGATGTAATCCCTGAAAATCAACCAGCTCTCCTGGACCACCTGCCACAGGATTCTTCCAAGCAGATCCCTGAAAAGGCCAAAGTGCTCTCCTGAAGCCCAGGGCTGTGGTCTAGCTTTTTGCCTTGTTCCCTCCATCAGAATCCTGAACTCCACCATCTCATGGTCACTGCAGTCAAGGCTTCTCCCAGCATTCACATGCCCAGCCTGTCCTTCCTTTTTTGTAAGTTCAAGGTCCAGCACAGCATCAGCCCTCATCAGCTCCTCAATCATCTGTGCTAGGAAGTTGTCATCGATGCACTCTAGAAACTCCCTGGATTGCTTTTGCCCTCCTGTATTGTCCCTCCAGCAGATATTGGGGTGGTAAAGTCCCCCAGGAATACCATGGACAGTGAACATGAGGCTTCTTCTAGTTATCTGAAGAAGGCCTCATCTACTTTGTTCCTGATCAGTGGGTCTGTAGCAAACTCCCACAACAATGTTGCTCATGTCTGTCTGCTTGCCAGTCCTCCTCCTAAGCTCTCAGCTGGTTCATCATCCATCCCTAGGCAGAGCTCCAGGTATCCCTGCTGTGCTCTCACATACAAGCAAATTTCTTGCCATCCTGGCTGGACCTTGCTCAAGAGCCTGTTTCCACCCATTGCAGCACTCAATCATGTGAGTTACCGCATCACACCTCTGATCTCAATACGATCTTAGCTCAGCAACTGGACGCAGACCCCTGATTTCTCCTTTTTGTTCCATATGCTGCATGTAGTAATGCACAGGCATTTCAGAGAGGCACTCAGTTATGCTCATGTGAAAACATGACATTGTGTCTTCTGCCACTATGCAAAAAAGAAAGATATAGGGGTTTGGTGTCATTTCCATTCAAAGCTATGGACAAAACAGTTCTGGACCCATAAGTCTGACATTAAGCCCCTGTCCTGGTTTCAGCTGGGATAGAGTTAATTTTTTTTTCCTAGTAGTTGGTATAGTGCTATGTTTTGGATTTAGTATGAGAAGAATGTTGATAACACACTGATGTTTTTAGTTGTTGCTAAGTAGTCTACTAGTCAAGGACTTTTCAGCTTCCCATGCTCTGCCAGGTGCACAAGAAGCTGGGAGGGAGCATAGTCAGGACAGCTGACCCAACTGGACAATGGGGTATTCCATACCATGTGACGTCATGCTCAGTATATAAAAGCTGGGGGAAGAAGAAGGAAGGGGGGGACGTTCGGAGTGATGGCGTTTGTCTTCCCAAGTAACCGTTACGCGTGATGGAGCCCTGCTTTCCTGGAGATGGCTGAACACCTGCCTGCCGATGGGAAGTAGTGAAGGAATTCCTTGTTTTGCTTTGCTTGCGTGCGCGGCTTTTGCTTTACCTATTAAACTGTCTTTATCTCAACCCATGGGTTTTCTCACTTTTACCCTTCCGATTCTCTCCCCCATCCCACCTGGGGGGAGTGAGCGAGCGGCTGTGTGGTGTTTGACTGCCTGCCGGGTTAAACCACGACAGCCCCTAGCATTAAAATAGGAAACTCTGATGATATCAAACCTTTACACTGAAGAACAGTCAGTGTGTATGCAGCTGCACTAATGAGAGGATGCTTCTGAGTAAAAAGTACTTGCGCATATGAAACTTCATGACTCTTCCTTTATACTTATACAACAGTTATACACATTTTCCACTAATGTATGCTGATTGGTTTGTCTGATTTAATTTACATTAGGAAGTTCTAAATTATTAATTACTTTAAAAATTGCAAGCACTTGTGTTTATGATCTTGTTTTATTATATTTTGAATTATATTACATGACCTATAAAATAAATGCTCAGTTATGGAATCAATGTTTAAATATGGATTCTGGACACTAAAGGAAACCTGTTTCAGAACAGTATCATGGGTTCTATGCTATCTTCAATTTTTAGCCTTAGCCAAATACAACAAAATGCAGAGGAAACATGAATAGAGTGAAAATGAAAGTAGAGGGCAAATTATTCAATAAGACAAACAAACAATACTGACTTCTACAGGTAGTAGAAATTATTCTGAATTTTAATTGACAGGACAGAAACAGAAATAGCAATATCTATTCTTGTATAGAAAATTAAGCAAGAATTGCTAGTCTATTACTATGCAAATATATGTCATTAGGCAGTTAACAATTGCATTTTTGCAGATGCCAATGGACTTGAATGACAATTATTATTCAAAATTATAAGCAGCTTTTCACTGCATCTTTTTTTAGAAAAACAACATCATGCAATAATTTGTTTCAAGCATTTCCCTTTGTCCTGTTGTGACATTAACTATTTTGACTTTGTACAATAAAATATGTTTCTACATTATCATAAATTATATTTTTGACAAATATCACTCCAGAATAAGAGGAGACACGGGAGACATGGCAACTCTTATGTTTCCAAAACTATTTATATTTATATGTATACCATCCATAATATGAAAAAATAACCCAGGAGCCAGTAGTGATAAGCAGATTCTATTCAGCTTTACTGAAGGAAAGCAACTTAGAGGGTACTGGAGAAATCTTCATATCTATTCCCATTCCTTCTACTTAAGTAAGAAGATTAAGAAAATTGCCATGTCAACCTCTATATCTTCTGGTTTTGTAAGATCCAGTTACATAAATAAACCTACTAAACAATTAAAGAACAGAACAGTCAGGTTTCCTAGCTTACTTCTTATCAGTACTGATTTAAAAACACAGACCTTTATCCAGAAGCTTCTTTTGCTCCTAATCAACAGGTTTTCTACATCATCAGAGAAGTGAAGAACTGCCTTCAAGTATAGGCAATGTTTTTAATATGAAACTTAATAAAGTGATGAAGAATTTAAATGATGCAATAGTTTGCAAACAACAGTAAACTGTACTAGAACAATTAGAATGTCCCTTGTAAACCCATACCTTATACACCTAGCCCTTCTCAAGGTATCCTCTCCTAAATAAGAATATTATAAATACCTCACAATTAAATACATGAGAGTATACAAATGTAACATATTCTGGAGTCTTCTCTTCAGTAACCACAAAGAAAACTATCGACACCACAGCACTACATATGTGAGAAATCTCATACTCTGGAAAGTGAATAGAAGTATAAAGTCAAAAGGAATTTCCTGATGCATCTTAGTGTCTTAATAATGAATATTTATTTCTCATCCTCATGGATTCCCCAAAATAACTTATTTTCTATAACATCCTATATTACTGTATATTTCAAATTAAAACACACTAATGACATTACTACTGGATTCTCTGGTAACATCTGTTAAAAAGTCTGTGATAGGCATAAGGTCTTGGTGGACAGTAGCTATCTTGTTACGTTTTGAATAATTTACAGAAGTTTTGACAATAATCAGGAAGTTTATTAATTGATACTATCTATTATGTTAAACTAACCACCACTAAGATCCATTTCTTTCAGGGCTACAGAGCAGGAATTTTCAAAAGCTTTGGACCACTGACAATCCTCAACACGTCTTCTGGAGTATCATTTATCCTTGCCATTAAATTCTTACTGAAGAACAATATGAATCTGACAGGGATGCACAGACTTAACTTCTCACAATCTTCTAGACTGGTCTGCAGTCCCATGTTTGAAAAACAGCTTTTAACATATGGCTAGTAAAACTCATCGCATTAGGCTGCAAGACTGGTCAAGCTGCCTTTACCACATTTGTAAGCCATACACCTGTAACTTAACACTTAGGTCATTCACAAAAGGCCAACTGGCTCAAGATTTAACTATTTATTATTTCATTTAAATATAATTTTAGGCTATGAGAAGTTACTCATTTGGAATTAAATTTGATTTTTTGTCTTAATGATCCAATGTACATTCATAATATCAGAAGAATAATAATTCTAAATAGTAGCACTTGCTACCTTAAATAGATGTATTACCAATACCGACATTATTGTGTGGCTGTGCAAGACTACAGACGTAAACTGAACACCTCGTGAACTCATAATTAGTGGAAAGATATTACATTGGTGCTTCTGGTCTACATAAATTCATTGTGAACACCTGAGTACACATATACAGACAAGCTACCAGGTAAATACAAACACATGCAAAAATTAGCATAAGGCACAGAAATATAGCACACAAACATTTAGAAGACTACCTAATTGAAGAATAATGGGTTATTATACAAATAACTTGTTATGGCATCCATTTCCAGCAATTTCCTCAGCTGTTCATATAGGCAGCTGACAAGGTATTAAATGTTTAAAGCCAAACAGATTTGACCAGAAAATACAGAGGAAAATAGTACATACGTATCATTTGACAGTAACATGAAACATCTGGTATATAACATTTTTTGAAGCGTATCTTCTACACAGCACATCAATATAGTATTTTTAATTAAAGTAAGAAACAAAGTTTCATTTATTCAGGCATAAGATTATATTAACTATTATATCCTTAAAATTGCAAAAGGCAGTTATTGTGGAAATGAAGTGCATAAATAAATGATGAAGATGCAGAACATAAAAATAGCGCACTGTCACTGAATTAGGTTGTCTGTGATTTTGTCAAAGAAACCACACATACAAATGGGCCCTAATTATGCAAAAACTGCAAAAGAAATTCTACAGAAAACTATCCAAAGTATTCAAGTCTTCACTTAATCAGCTGACACAGAAATAACATCTGAAATGATCAGTCCTAATTCAGCTACCCTGCCGGACCACTTTACCTTCTGTATTTGTGTATTTTTATATACTTACATACATGTGTGCATATATAAATACAGAAGCAATATATACACATATATATGCAAATAAGCTACACCAGGTGATGAAGTAGAAGCAATTCGTATAGATACAGAGTTACAAAAACTCAGACTGAAATAAACTCTTTAGGCTACACGATGGAAGTCTAGAAAAAAAATAATCTAGATAAAGAATACATTTTAACAAAACCAGTAACTTTTCAGAGTTACTTGTCCGAAGTGTGCTATAAACACTATTTCACCCAGGAAAAATACTTGGACAAGCTTAATTCTCAAGGTACTAAGTTCCACAGAGAGACCTCTGAAGAAAATACTGTTTTATTAAATCTTATCTTATGACACAACTATAAAAGCATTGTGAACAGTTGCAGTAACTAAGCTTATTAAACTTTTATCTTCACATGGCTTCTGCAACCATGTAACAGCTGGAAAACTGATAATAAAGAAATTTAATCCATCATTTTTACAGATGAAATTAATACCTGTCAAATTCACTTCTGACAATTTAATATAATAGATATAAAATAACTACTCAGTGTTTCTTTTTTGGTTTAAGATAGCATTGTAAGAAAAACAAGATGACACTTCTTAGTACTGCAAAGTTCAAGTCAATTATTGTAAATAGAGAACAATTACAGACAAAGTGAATGCTTTATGTGCAATATATAGCACAGAACCAGTTTTGACTATATAAATTCAAGTGTAATCTGTTTCTGATCTATGACATCAAAAATCCTGATTTGAAAGAGTAAAGTATTAAAAATCTGTGCAAAGTGATACTTAGAAATTATTCCAAGATTTTTAAAAAATATATAGCATCTCAATGTTACTTCTGATGAACTAAATGCAGAACAGTGGTACAGAACAACATTTTAATTAAGTACATAAATTCTAATTAATAAAGCAAGCTTGATCTCCAGCAAACTGCATACTAACCACCCAATGCATACACTAATTAAAAATTTAACAAGTATACATGGCTGTATTCTGCACATTAAAAAAAATCCAAATTTCATTTTAAAAGATAAAAGGTAAAGCTTGTCATAGGTATATCAGATGCAGTTGAGACAATACTGCAAAAGCAAAATGGTGAGACAGAAGCAGCCAGCTAAACCTAAGAAACTAGTTCAAATCAGAAGAGCAGAAGCTCAGAAACCAACAAGGTACTTGAAAAAGCAGTTTTCTTCAAAAGGTTGTTAAGAAAACTGAACTGAAATAGGCATAAAATAGGCAGTCTGAAATCACCACTCATAGTGCATCATCGAGAACAGATGGTTTGTATAAGGCTGTTCATTGTTTTAAGTAGTTTCCCTCTACATTTTTAGTCCCAGTAGTAAGATTTCCAGCATGTTAGTTCTAAAAAGGTTGCCATATCTCCGCTGGTTTACAGTTCCTAAAGCCTGCTCCACTCAAGTTAACCAGAGTTGTTGCTAAATATGTAGGAATACTACTACTGCATTCGCTTTTGGATGTTGTGGTAAGGCTTTCAATGGCTATTTACTGTTTCAAAAATCCAGGTTCTTTGCAACAGACAACCTGGCATCTTTGGCCACCAGAAAACCTCTTCCTTGCATACTGAAACCACTTTCTGTAAAGCCATGATGTCTCCTCAGTATTTAAGTACTGACACCTTGAGCCTCAATGCCTGCACAGACAGCAAGGGCAACGAGAACCACAGAAAGATGTCAGAACTTCCACTGAACAGTCATTTTTTGCATGAACAGACAATACCAAGCTCAGTGAGAAAATGAACTTTCAAGGAGTTTCAATGAACTTTCAAGCAGAGCTAGTGGAAGAAAAGTTAAAACAGACAATATGTCATCTCAGAGTTACACAGAAAACTCTCAAAAGCAGTGGGTCAACAGAGACATTCATTGTCTTAAAAAGGAAAAGAGGTTTCAGAAGCCAGGAGAATGCCAAAGGCACTCCAAATTGAAAACTGTAATAAACAGCCAAATTGGCAAACGAGCAAAGTGCATTGGGTATTCATATGGATGAATGGTGTGTAATTTCAGTTGTGGTTTTGTTTTTTTTTTTTTTGTTTAAAGAATCTTTGGTTTATTAAGAGGTAGAAATAAAACTCCAAAAGTGCAAATCAGTCCAAGAGGATCTAAAATCTTTTCAGATAATATAAGAAAATAGTAAATTCAAAGTACAACATGAAAACAAATATTCACCAGCTAATATCAAGCACAGAAGGACAGTCCCAGGAAAGCAGACTTAACAGCACTAGAGGTTCTCACTTAAAGCAGTTTGAAGAGGTAGGATCCGACAGAGAAACCTCCTAATGAAGATCTACATTGTTAGTAATCCTACAAAAAGAGTAGAGTACACTGACTTAAAAAGCACCTGGAAACCTTTGGGACATTTTCTGATCTTACTTCTTCAGTCACGATAAAAAGTTTCTATAACAAAAACCTAGAAAACTCAGTAGGGCAAGCCATCTATCATTACATCTTTCCTCAAGTTAAACAAGAGGAGAATTGTGCTATAAGACAAATGTTATAGCTTCAGTTGCATTTGGTAATTCAAAGTGAAGCCTGCAAATGAGAGATCTCATTAGTTTGAGCAGATGGATCAAAATTAAAGGCTGAATCACCAACTCTTAATTTCCCAGTAGCCAGGAAGTGCTTGAAGTCTTGCAGAGGATGACTGTTGAAAAATCAACATAAAAAGCTTCTCTCCATCTGTCAAAACACATGCCTGTAGAATGCAACTACCTCCTACCAGCCTTAATCTCAAAAAATGAAAACACACGTACATCTATTAAAACACATGATCATATAACTTGAGTCAAGCATCACACTGTAACCTATAATATGACAGGGACACATCAACATGACTTCCATAAGAGTAAATTATTCAGTTCTGGCATGGTAGAATTCTTTGAAAATGAGTTAACAGAACAGTAGATAAACAATGTTGAATTTAATTTATTAAGACATTCCAAAGACTCTGGTAAAGAATCTTAAAAGAGACAACACTGTAAAAGTTTGATGGCCACAGGAAGGTGTACATTAACTCACGGAACTTCAGATGAGGGGAAGTATCTTTCTCTGATTCTGGTACTTCTTTCTTGTGCTTCAGTATAAAACAGAACAGGTAGGTTTTTGGCTCTCTGGAGCACTGCTAATGAGATCTGTGTCTGTCACACATTACTGCCTGAATAGTTATAAAATTCCAACCATTGCCTGAATTCCATAGAGATATACCACTGCTGTGGAAATTTTTTCTAAAGTATTGGGGGGAAGGTGTGAATATATCTTTCTAAGGAGTATATTTAGAAATAACCACAGCTTTGTTAAAAAGCAAACAAACTTTACACACATAGAATGTAAATAAACACAAGTTTCAAGGATAACACAAACTAAGAAAGGTAACAGAGCATGACGGTAACAGACTATGGGGAACGTGGACACAAGGTAATGGATTTCTAAAAACTAAGAAAATCGGAAGAAGGTGATAACTTAAGAAGATCAAAGGCTATTCTCAAAATTGTGAAAAGACACTAAAGAAAACCTTCCTAGTGTAATATTTATCATATTCACTCATAATATTAATCTTCCACTATGGGGCAGGCATTTCAATGTAGATATATCTATGTGACCTTTTTTTTTTTTGCACTTTTTTTAACAACTGCAGCTGGTTTAATGATTAGACAGATCATTTGTCATAGCATACTCATTAAAAGGAAAAATCCCTGATTTTTAATATGTGGTACAATACTACGTACTATAATTAACTGTATTATACAATGAGCTGATATGCTTGATTCTGCATTGTCAAAGACTGTATGCCAGTGTTTGTATACCATTCATTTCAGGATAAGTTTCATAAGTTTCGTAAGTTTGTTTCGTAAGTATCAAGACCAATATGTTTTAAATACTCTGAAGAAAAGTCCAGTGTAACTGGTTGGCATTTAGACGTGTATTTAAGAGAGTTCTACAACATAGCAAAACAAACATTTTCAAGCAAAGAAAATGCTTAACATTTACAATTAATTGAATCTAATGAACCAAAGCGTTCTGAAACCAAATCAACATTTATATAGCAAGGAAAACCACACTTCTGCTTTGTCTGAAAACACACTCCTTATTTGGTTGTTGGTTTGAAACACAGTTTTCAGAAATTGAGATCAGCAATAGTGTCAGCTGCTGAAACTGTAACATTAAGTAGACTACAGTTCTCCACCTGACCTCTTTCAGCTGTAGCTCATGCCTTAAAACAAAACACTCATGCATTCAGCTGCTAGTACAGCAATTAAAACTATTCTCAAGGAAAGCTACAAAAACATCTCCTTATTGTACTTGAATTTTTCAAATAATATTATATATGTTTGCAGACAGTTTTTTCCTCAGTGTGAAGAAAAGAGAGGGGAAGAAAGGTGCAATAAATACGCTGGAACAGCATGCAACTTCCTGCTGGGAATCCAAGATATGTTACTTATTTAGACATACTGATTTAAAGAATCTGCTACTTGTAAGTTTATCTACAGCAAGTGAAAATACAAGCAATCATAACAAGAAATGAAAGATAACCAACTAAACGTACCTCAGTGTTAGGAATTTGGTAAGGTATGTGCATAATTGACAACAAGGAGAAAATAAACTAAAGTTCCATTGGTACTGCCAATAAATTTTGTTAACAGTCTTCACTCAGCAAAATATCAGCATTTCCATATGTAATCTTCATGAAAGTTTTCTGAATGTAACAACAGTAATGGATATCAACAAGAGAAGATAAGTCAAAGAATGGTGTTAAACCGGGGTAGCAGGAGGACTAAGAAGCTGTTGCTGAAATATTTTTTTTTTTTCCCAAGTCATAAACCAACTGTTCATCTTTCAAAGAACACCACAATCTGAATTTTCTGTGAAAAAGGGAAAACATGCAATTCTTAGTGTGACTGTGTGGGAAAGAGTTTTATATATATGTGATTTAGTGAAAAGCCTCTTCAAGGATCACATTGCACTAGTTTTTGTTCCTGCTCTGAACAGGTGCCATACCTGGTACAATTACTGCTGCTCACACTGCTGTATGTGCAAAGTTCTAACAAAAATGAGATGTTGTGTGTGGGTGATTCAGGAGCACAACGATAACAGAATGATAAAACATTCAGGCAAATGAGGTACGCCCACGATCTTAGCGGAGGGGAATATCAAACTTGAAAATTCACTGCAGAAACCTCTATCGTGAGGCAAAATGAAGGATTACTTCCTTTAAAAAGAAAACAAAACACAAACCCCAGGATATTTCAAATGACAGATGCTGAGTTCTTGTGCACCATGTCTTGAACACTCTGCGTAATTCTCATCCCTCATCTCTAACAGGAATCATAGAATCATTAAGGTTGGAAAAGACCTCTAAGATCAAGTCCAACCATCAACCCAACACCACCATGCCCACTAAACCATGTCCCTAAGCACCTCATCTACACGTCTTTTGAATACCTCCAGGGATGGTGACTCAACCACTTCCCTGGGCAGCCTGTTCCAATGCTTAACCACTCTTTCAGTAAAGAAATTTTTCCTAATGTCCAATCTAAACCTCCCCTGGCACAACTTCAGGCCATTTCCTCTCATCCTGTCGCTAGTTGCTTGGGAGAAGAGACCAACACCCACCTCACTGAAACCTCCTTTCAGGTAGTTGTAGAGGGCAATAAGGTCTCCCCTGAGCCTCCTCTTCTCCAGGCTAAACAGTCCCAGTTCCCTCAGCCGCTCCTCATAAGACTTGCTCTCCAGACCCTTCACCAGCTTCCTTGCCCTCCTCTGGACACKCTCCAGCACCTCAATGTCCTTCTTGTAGTGAGGGGCCCAAAAC
>JAYKAV010003398.1:228622-260023 GCA_035582835.1 Phoebastria nigripes
CGTTGCATGGGGTTGTTGTGGCCAAAGTACAGGACCTGGCACTTGGCCTTATTGAATCTCATGCAGTTGGTCTCAGTCCATCGATCCAGCCTGTCCAGGTCCCTCTGCAGAGCCTTCCTACCCTCAAGCAGATCGACACTCCTGCCCAACTTGGTGTCGTCTGCAAACTTACTGAGGGAGCACTCAATCCCCTCGTCCAGATCATTGATAAAGGTATTGAACAAGACCGGCCCCAAAACTGAGCCCTGGGGGACACCGCTCGTGACCGGCCGCCAACTGGATTTAGCTCCATTCACCACAACTCTCTGGGCCCAACTGTCCAGCCAGCCAGACACTAGAATTTGAAAGATATGGGAAAGGCTAAGAACAACTAAGTGCTGTATTTTTTTCTTTTTCTAATCATTAAATGTACCTAAGTCTAAGGTCTCTAAAGTACTGACCTACTTTGCCTTGTTATTTTAAAAAAGTGACATAAATATACATTAATTACTTTAAGGGATATATAAAGTACCAGGAATTTTCACCTTAGCTAGAAACTAACATTATTTAGCCAGTTTAGATTTTCTTGCATGCTGTTTCTAKAAAGTGTTTTCAAGATTAGAGATGACCTCTGAAGTGAGATATCTCAAAATAATAATAAGATTTAAAAAAATATTTCTTAATACATTGTTATGATGATCAAAACTAATTTCTTTATACGTGTTCTGAACGCACACCGAAACAAAAAATAAATACCTGGTGTCCAGCCATTATTTGCTTCAGCACATTTTCGTAACATACTTCATCCATATGATTCAGCTGCTGCACCTGAAAAACAAACATCATACCTCATATTAAAAGCATTTCTATCTTTATATATTTTCTACTACGTATCAAGCAATTTACAGTGGTCCATGAAAAAAAACGTGATTATGCAATTAAATTTATAATATACTGATTCCCATTCCTAACTATCTTTTTGGTATTCTTAAATTCACAAATAGAACATGAAAATAAGTAAATAAAATACAAATAAGGTCAGTGGATAGAAAATTTATTATGTGACTTTGTTGGGTTTTTTTAATGATGAAGGAGACATAACCCAGTTCTATTCTTTACTTTATCTGTTTCATATTAAGGAATCTTACTTCTACAGGATRTTGATGAAGTATCTATTTAATACATCATCTTACCTAACATTAATTCTTTCTATTTGGTACTATAAAAATAGTTTTTACATTGCAGATATACATATCCAGGAAATTACTGATTGTCAGCTTTTGTGCCATAGAAAACAGAAATTTCTTCATAGTTGGGTCATGCACAGGGAACAGTGGGAGTACCATGTACAGTTATGGATAAATGTTTCAGGAAGGTTCCAAAATAAAGAGTTCAGTTAAAACAAAAAGTATTCTTCAAGCTACTCTAAAGATACATTTTTTTCAATTTCTTTAATGTATCACAATATAAACAGCATGTATCTACTTGAATGCACCTCAGTATTAAGGTTGTGACAAATCAAAATAAATAAATGAAGTTCAAAATCAGAACAATCACTCCATTCTTCATTTGTGCGTTCATGGGTGGAAAGAAGATAGTTGTTTTATAACCAAATTTTTTTTGACACAAAGAAATGTTTTACAAGAGCAAAGCATGTAAGAATGCAAAAATGGAAATTTAGTACTTGGAGTTATCTAGAATAGCTGAAAGTTGAAAACCACAGCTTTAGAGGGAAGAAGAGAACATTCATATTTGGCATCGTGCAAGCTTAGTAATAAAAAGATGAGACAATATGGACATGTGTGCAAGAGACAAGTAGCCAGTCTAATTATTCTGAAAATGAGAGGTTAGCATTTTAATTAATTATTTTTTCAAATAATAATGAGTGAAAATCATTAAGGAGAAACATATATAGGCAGTGCATAAATACAAATGTGGACATATATATACACACACATACATAAAAACGTAACTTTACGTATTCTTTGCATTTATACCTAAAGAGGAAAACATAAACATGAATAAAGAAAAATAACTGACATTAAAAAAAAATCTGATATTAACAGACCTCAGACTGAAGAAGCCAAACTTTAGTCTTGGTCCCATATGCTCTAAGAGTTTCAACATACAGAGTTTTAAGAGCTTTCCTGGCTAACTTCTATGCATAATAAACACACCATGCTGTCCTTGCCTTTGAAAGCTTGCCTACAGTTTGTATGTGATTCTGCAAATCACCTATCAGTTCCAAATTTTTTGGAAGGTTTTTTTGGATGAAGGGTGTCAGGAACCTGTGGCAAAGCATCTACCTAAATAAACTAACAGCCTTCTATCTCCTTGCAAGTCAGTGTGGATATAGACATAGTATTTATTGCACTTGCTGATGTTCTGCAAGAACTACTTTTGATTCTGGGGGTTCTTACATTGCTTTCCTCCTCCCATATAGAGCAGAAGGATGTTGATATTGGCAATAGTTTGGCAGTGTTAGTATTAGCATTATCTTGAATAGAATCCTTTCTCAAAGAGGCTTAATACTTTTACTTTTCATTTGCTATAAAGTGTATTATCTTGACTGCAAAATGTATTTTACTCTCTGAAATCTGTAATGACATTCTTCTGAAAAGCAAAAAGACAAACTCCTTGCTGCGGTATTACCAAAACAGTTGTCTTTGTCTGCCAGGTACTTACATTTCAGAATAACTACTACCTCTTAATATTTTCTCATGTCCTCATGGTTTTTTTAGAAAACTTACTAAGTTTTTTTAATAATTTCAAATTTTATAAGATAATTTGAGTATTTCTTTGATTTTTTAAATCACAAATGCATTCTAAAGTGAGTATGAAGAAATTGAGTCTTTTCTTTTTCCTTACCATACAGTGGAAATAAACTAAATATTCCAATCAAGTATCAGGAAAAGATTAAAGAAAAGCAACAGCAAATAACTGTGAAGGTACTTGAAACAATTAATGAAGGTTAAAATATGCAAATCATGGTAAGCACCATATGGTAAACCATTCTTGTGTGTATAGACTTGAAATGGCTCCCTACAGTTGTAAAATAAGTTTCTTTCCTGCACTGCAGATGGAATGAACTACTTAAATAACCTGGTAAGAAAGGCAATGTCCATTTTTACAAAAAAGAAAAAAAATGCTATTCTCAATTAAGCTATGAAATTAACTTTTGATTGAAAATGTTTTGGTTTCTATTCAACTAAATCATAGCAGAATAAGATTTTCTAAAAGTTGAGCTATAAAAGCTTTAATTATCAGCTAGTGAGATGCATAGGAAATCTTATGGAAAAGTGTTTGTACTAATTCCTGTATTAAAATAAGAATTATAATTTACATGTCAAGTGGCACTGCACTTATGATTTTTAATAAGAATATTATACCTGACCACAGCCTTAATGCTTCCCAAAATGAGCAAGAGCACAAAGAGTAAAGAATCTTATTTAGGGACTACTTTAATGTGTTTTCTATCAGGTGGGCACGTATGATAGTTAACGGCTTAGCATGCTGTCCTGGTTTCAGCTGGGGTAGAGTTAATTTTCTTCCTAGTGCTATGTTTTGGATTCAGGATGAAAAGAATGTTGATAAGACACTGATGTTTTTAGTTGTTGCTAAGTAGTCTACTAGTCAAGGACTTTTCAGCTTCCCATGCTCTGCTAGGTGCACAAGAAGCTGGGAGGGAGCATAGCCGGGACAGCTAGCCCAAACTGGCCAAGGGGGTATTCCATACCATGTAACATCATGCTCAATATATAAATAGGAGGCGTGGTCCAGGAAGTAGCGATCGCTGCTTGGGCATCGCTCAGCAGGTGGTGAGCAATTGCACTGTGCACCACTCATTTTGTATATTCTATCATTATTATTATCATTATTTTCCCTTCCTTTTCTGTTTTATTAAACTGTCTTTATCTCAACCCATGAATTTTACTTTTTTTTTCCCCGATTCTCTCCCCCATCCCACTGAGGGGAGGGGGGAGTGAGCGAGTGACTGTGTGGTGTTTGGCTGCCTGCTGGGTTAAACCACAACACATGCTAAGGTTTTCATCAATGAATTATATCCAACTAGTATTAATGTATGTCATTAATATATATATCTCCAGATTTCATAAGTGAATATTTTTCTTACAACATTCCTTATGCATCCTTACAGCCAAACAAGAAGCACCTGTTTCTAGCAAAATGGAAAACTGAAACGAGAAAGGCAGAATAATAAGCTGCTACAGTGACTCTGCAGTTGAGGGTGATGATTTCTCCTTAATCAAGCAAAACTTACTAGCGAAGCGGAGGCAATGCAAAGCTAGATACCATTGTATCCAATTGCAACAAGGCCTATTTACAATTATTGTAAACTGAGGAAATATGATTCTTAAATCTTTCAATTATGTGTATCTTTATACAGAAGAAGATATGCTTCATAAAACACCTGTAGCATAATAAACCAGTACCCCCCTACACATACATACGTGAAGCATGATCAAAACAAATAGCAACCCTTTCTTTGGCATTCATGATTCTCTACCTTATTGGTTGTCTTAATTCCTATAAAGGTTTGCCCCAGCGGTACAGGTCGGAAACGGCCATCAAAGTAGAATAGTCCAATGCAGGGATTGACGTGTAGAAATGTAGCAACATCAAGATAATTGGGTAAGGTAGCTGAAAGGCCCAAAATCCTAATCATACTCTGTGTTGATTCAACCTATTAAAAAACAGAAAACCTGTAAACGATCCAAGTGTTATAAGCCAAGAAATCAAGCACAGAGTTTTAAAACATCCCTTATAAAACAGTAATGTGAAAGAAGCATTTAATACTTTCTACAAAAGGAGAACAATAGATGTGACTTAGTGATTACCCTGTATTGAAGAAACCAAAGCACTCTGCAATTCCATCAAATCTTGCTTATTCATCTTTCTATTTTATTGTACTTTTGCCCTCCAAAAGGTTAGCAGTCTTTAACTGACATGGAGGAACAATAGCAGTAAAACTGGCTTTGTTAAGAAGGGATAGTCCAATTTATAGGCAAAACTAGGACAGATAATTTGGTATCATTTCTTCCTTAGTCCAAATCACACCACAATTCTGAAAAGAAAGAATAATGTAATTCATATCATTCCTCACTCTTGACTTTTGCTTAGACCTTTCCACAACTCTCTTAGGCAATCTATTTTAGTTCATTACTATCTGCATTTCTCCAGTATGTAGCAGTACTTCTGCAGAGTTGAAGATATTGAAACACCAAGAAGTCACTCTGTTACAGACATTTTCTCTCTCTCTCCTTTTTTTTTGTTTTTGTTTTTGTTTTGGTTTTTTTTGTTTGTTTTTTTTTAAATGCCCCAAATGTTTGCATTGCATGCCTTCCCATTTGATAAGGGACAGAAATGGTGCTTTACAATGAAATACTCTGCTCCATATAAAATAGCCTGCATATTATATGTATTTCCAGGTAATTTTCAAAAAGAATGAAACCAGCCAAAAGACTTGAATGAGGAAAGTATGCAAGAATTTTCCCATTTACTTCTGGAATATTAAGAGCCATGTAGGCTGGCTCACAACTTTCTTACTAGCRTAACTATTTAGAAGCAAAGTTAACAGTAATTTTCATCAAAAGGCTTTTTATACACTATAACTGAAGCTATACACGAGGTTCTCAACTCGCCTCAAATGCATAAATGTCTCATGATGAGTAAGGCTGGTAACTTCTACCTGGCTAGGTCCTGTTCAAAACAATATGAGGTTTTACTTAGAATACAGGTGTTTGAGTTAAAGTGAAAGGAAGTGCCATGTAATTAAAACAGACGAATTAAAATTTTTCAAAAAAGATGATTAAAAAGTATATGAAGAGCATTCTCAAGGAAGATAAAATACACCACACCATAACACAGACCTGGCAAATAACAAGCACACCAAAATAATAAACCAAATCCCAAAAGAAACCACCCCCACAACCCCACAGACATCAAGCAGATGAAGTAAATCACTATGTTGTCTGGTAATGGACATGTCCCATGGCAAAACTTTGGATGTTTAAACTGTGGACGCAACCAACTAAGCGACACAGAAAATCTGCTGATTGACCCTTCTGCACTTATACAAAGAGCAGCTTTGCAAAGGAAAGCCCACATAAAACAAAATCTTATATGTAAACGCAAATTTACTGCCTGCTGGGACAAATGAGAGATTTCATTTTCAAAAGTCTTCCATCTGCAGGGAACAAAAGCAGCATTCACCTTTAAGAGTACAAAGAAGCATTATCATTTCTTACACATCTTTTTATAGCTGGATTATGTGATGACCTAAGGGCTATAGTCAACCTTAACCACACAGTTTTGAGGTGTTTGAGTTGGTTTTTTTTTGGGGGGGGGAATGGGGGGCAGAGCAGAGCAGGGGAGTGGGTGGTTTTCTTTTTTGTTTGGTTGGTTTTGGTATGGTTTGGTTTTGGCTCTGTCCCCTGGAGCACCACCTCCTTCTGCACTGACCTTGGTGTCTGTGGAATTGTTTCTCACACTTTTTTCCTCACTCCTATCTCTCTCGCTCAACTGCTGCACAGTGTTTTTACCCTTTCTTAAATAAGCTTTCCCAGAGGCGCCACCATCTTGGCTGAGGGGCTCAGCCATGCCCTGCGGTGGGTCCGGCCTCTCCTCACAGAGGCCGCCCCTGCAGCCCCTGCTGCCAGTGCCTGGGCACCTGCACCTGGTACAGAAGTTTAATTTACTTAATGTTTATACACTTTTTTTTTTAAACTTGAATCTGTAAAAACAGTAACCACTTGCTGATATATTTATCCTGTACTTTGTTCACAATCACCTGATAATAAGTACAACAATCTGAAAGTGTAACTGAGCTCCAATCTGGAAAACATTATTTGATTTTGCTAAATTCATTAACAATTTTTTTCAAATCTCCTAAGAGCCTGAAAGCATTAGTTTGAAAATGTGCTCAGTTCCATCTGAAAGGTAGGAAAGCATTTCAAGTATTTAAACAATTAACAAGAACTCTGCTTAATAACCATGGAAGTATGAATTTTTACAACAATTAACTAAGTTGTTTGTTCAGAGTTTTCTTTCAAAATATAAACAATGCCTGGAGAACAGTTGCAGTTTACTGAGACTTGCCACTTTCAAAACCTTTGTAAAAAGAAGTCATTTAACTTCACTGATCTGGCAGTTGGCCCTGGAGTTAAGGAGCTGACTGAAAACCCTGAATTACAACTCCACATGCAAACAGCAGCAGAGAGTTAACACAAGCAAGTAATTAAAATTACTAATATGCATAGCACATTTTTAAACAAAATATATTTTTGTATCTTTTATGTTACACTTTACATGTATTTGTGCAGATGTATATAGTGCCTACATAATTTTTTCACTTTATAAATCTAAAATCTACGAATTATTTGGACAATTAGTTTTCTGTTCAAATCAAGCCACAAAAATCAAGTCAGAGTGCTATAAGAAATCAGGCAATAATGTCTTTTGCTCTATAGTGACATTTTGTTAGTCTTCATAATTAAATAAAGACTATTAAGACTCTGAATCATTCCATCAATATCTGTAACTTCTTTCAAGGCCATCCAAAGAAAAAAAGTCTTTATTTTTTAGCATCTACTTTTATATCCACTTAGCAACACAAAATATCAATAATTAATATATATTAAAAAAAAAGTTCGAGAAGCAAAAAGAGGTACATTTACCCTAAAAGACAAAATGTATCACAACAATTCTCCCATTAGTTTATGGTCACATCAAACTCAAACTGTAAACTAAAACCCTATGTGTCTGCACATCATCCCATATATACACAGAATGAGTTTTGTTTATTCTTTTAATTATACATGGCAATATACAAACAGCAGTGACCAAAACTGTGCTAAACTTAAAAGTTAGAGAAACAAAATTACCTGAATATGCAACCATAACACATGATTTATTTTTGCATTTTCTCTATGATYATAATTCAGTTTCAATTATTTATCTATTATTCATCTATCCAAGCACTATCCAGACTTTATTTTTCATAATGGTTTTTAGAATTCTAATATATTTTTCAACTACTTTGCTGACTTTCCCTTTAAAAGCAAGCATTAATATGTTTTGCTCTCAGATGCTTCTAAAGAAAAGTAAGTCTTGAAAGTGTGCAGATGCCCTTTGTAAATACAGTCCATTAAAACATTAATATTTTTCATGTGCTGGATCACTTATTATTTGGTCTTAGAAGTCCCAATTACAGATTGTGCCCTCATATACAAGATGCTATGAACACATAGTCTTTTCCTGAAATTGCAGTACAAATTACTGAAAAGACATTCTGGATGACAAAGTTTTCTGTTTACATTCCCCATCACTGGCTGGTGGTATGCAGCTAAGTGCGTTTTCTTCACTACTGGCACACAATCTCAAACATTTTAATCTTCATATGTGTTTAATCATCTCAGTAAAAAYATAAGCACCATTTGGAACTTAAAGGCTTTCTTTGGAAAACTGAACTGTCACAGTATTTGCACATCATGTTCTTTGAAAGCTTTACTATAYTTTATTGATTTGATATTACACTGGAAGTAAGAAATAAAATTGCCATAACTATATTTAAATGACATATCTAATTAGTATATCTAATTCAGAAGCATTCACGATGGCATGTGGAAAATTGAAAGCATGTTCACCATACACATTCGCAGAACGCGATTATCACACCATGAAATTCCATGTATACAGAAAAAATAAACAGAAGATAACTATCCAGCACCGATTTCCACACTCAAGCATCATCTGTGTTTACAATGTAAATGATAAAGGACCAGGTATGGGAAGTGCCTCTCTGGATTGTAAACTGACCACAGCAGGATCATTTTCTTCCTAATAGGTTTTAAGATTTGCATATCATCTCATTACATTACAACCACCACTTGAGAGCATACAGAGTATGCATAGAGATACTCTTTTATCTGACTTCTAAAGTTCTTCCTGAACTTTGTGATCTTGGCAGTCTTCCCATTTCCATGTATTAAAATACCACATTCACAGAATGAATTACAATCAAGCTGGAAAGCATATCTCTGATTGTTCAACTCGAGCACAGAATTAAGTGAAGCAGACAAGTTTACATATTCTAATCTGTGAAGAATTGTCCACTGGTTAGAAATTAATCTGATATTCAGATGACCCAGGATCTCTTCAACACACCCTCTACATTCAGTCTCTATGCCCTTTAGATGTACACTAAAGACAAGATACACAGAAAATTAGACACAAGTGTTTCTTAGTTTTTAGTCTAGATGTGCAAGAAGATGAATTCTTAACGTAGGTTCCCGAGTTCCCTGCTCAACAGTGGTAAGAGTGAAGTACTGCATACAGGGATTCACATTAGTTATTAGTTAGATACCACCCTACCCCAAGAATGCCTCCAAGTCTCAGCCTCTCACAAGATCTATGTTTTTCACATTATCCAAAAAAAAGGAGAAAAAGAAAGGAAAAAATGGAGGAATTCTTAGAACATTTAAAAAAAAAAAAAGAATTAAAGGTGTTTCAAAATGACTAAGAAGGAAGTTTGTTAGAATGTTTCACCAGTGTTTACTTGTTTATTGATATCTTGTTTACTGTCTAATGAAAGAATTAAGAAGTTGTCGATCAGTCCACATAGGTGGTAATTTCCTAGTTTTAGGAACAAAAATGGAAAAAACAGTAAAATTGCAAAATCAAAAGTACATAGTAAAAATGCAATTACTAATACTGTTTTGAAGATTCTACATAGGACATTATCTACAACTCAAAACACTCTGCACAGAATGCATTTGTTACTAGGCAACCATCTAGTTAAGTAATTTTATAAATGAGTTTTACTCTGCTTCCAATGAACCCTGAAAATACTGTGATCCCAGTCCTCCATTTAGAACATATTTAAAAATCTAGAGGTAGTGAAAAAATGTAACCATGCAGCAAGCACTATTAGAAGCCATATCGTTTTCCCTCAGCTAAATATTAAGTATGCAATACTTTGCCTTAAGAAATGACATTTTGAATATACCTACTAAGAGATTTCATGCCCTGCACAGTGCCATGTCAGTTTTTCTTGAATGACAGAATGCCTTTTCATGCTATGCTTACTGTTTTGTTCCCAAACTAAGAAACAAAAAGAAATATGAACCCTTCTACAAATCAGTTTAACTGCTTTACCATATTATGAAAGAACATAAAACATATGACAATCACTATTACCTTTTAAACTCCATGGATATATCATAAAAATGGAAAAATGTTCACATATCAATAATAAAAAATGACATGCAGAATGACTTCCTGGCATCACTTCCATGCAAAGTAATAGAAAAGCTTCTGAAGATTAATTCAAATATCTGATACATAACATTTTCCAAACAAACAGAGATTAGATTTTGTTTTAAAAAAGTATGTTGTTTTAAAAAAGTCTTAATTTTACAGAACTACAAGGTTGCCAGAAAAGATAACAAGATAGATCTAGACGCATGTAAGGCATTAGACATACGGCTGCACAACACACTGTTTAAAAAAAACATCACAGAACAGCAAGAAAACATGTATTAAATTTATCACAAGCTGATGAACTGACAGATTTTAAAGAGAATGTATAATTGAAAAACAGCAATTAAAAAGGGATGCCTCTAATTGCTTTCTAAGCCCGACTCTATTCAATAATTTTATCCATGATATGCAGTAAATAAAAAATAACTGGTGACAGGAAGAGCAGGTGATTGGCAGAATTAATATAACTGATGTGTGCATCAGCCATACAGATAAATATAGGTTGATAGCCCCATTCAAGCTAAATTTCTTTTAATTTAGCTCATTCTAAAACAGCTGCAAAACGAGACACTATTCTCAGGAA
This sequence comes from Phoebastria nigripes, assembly GCA_035582835.1. Lineage (NCBI taxonomy): Eukaryota > Metazoa > Chordata > Aves > Procellariiformes > Diomedeidae > Phoebastria > Phoebastria nigripes. Next base: position 239,463 of record JAYKAV010003398.1, read on the forward strand.
ACATTCTTATAGCAACAAGTGAATCCTGCAGCAACTATAAAGAAGTTTTTCTGAGGACTTAATGAACAAGCATCTGAATGCAAGCTCCCAAGATGATGTGTTAGCGAATTAAGTACACGCAATTCTTAGAGGTATAAAAAGGATAGAACTGAGTAATAGGAGGAAAATGCTCTAAAAATACAAATCGCAAATATAAGAAAGTTCAGCGAAAAACGCCCCACAACACTTATAGTTGGAAACCAAAAAATTATTGTTGAAGTAATTTCAGTAAGCTTGTTTGGTTTCTGCTGTAATAGAAAATGCTGAGAAACTTGATCAGCCTATATAAGGAACATCAAAGGGACAGAAGACCAACAGCAGTCACTCAAGATGAGAAATGAAGAACCAAATGAAATGCCAATGCCATTATTTACTGATGCATTCTAGTTCCAAAAGACACATATGGGAACTACAGTGGGCTATCATTAATGACAATATATATAGATCTAATCAGCTGTTCTTAGGTCATTAGCTATCAGCCTTGTTTTTTTTTTTTTGAAACTGCTCAGATTTTCTTAATCAAGAATGGGATTCCAAGCACACAAAAATTCCTAATTTGATAACAATCAGGCATTTGGCTTTGGGTGAGAAACCTCTGAACTTGTTTGCTTCTGATTTCTAGTAAGGAGGTAAAAGAAGGAAACAAAGGGACAGAAAAAAAGAGGTAGAGGAGATCATAAGGAACTAGAGATACTGAAAATGCATCCAGAACAAGGAAAACTACATGACAGCTGTAGAGGGTAAGTCTCTTAAATAAGGTGTCATGAGGAAAGAAAGAAGGAAACATGAGAATTTCCAGGGGAAGGAGAAGAACTCCATCATCTCATGGTCACTGCAGCCAAGGCTGCCTTTGATCTTTACATGCCTAACGAGCCCCTCCCTTGTTGGTGAGTATGAGGTACAGCAAAGCACCTCTCCTCGTTGGCTCCTCTATCACCTTGAGGTGGAAGTTCTCATCAATGCACTCCAGGAACCTCCTGGATTGCTTGTCCTGCTGTGTTGTCCCACCTACTATTGATCTAGCAACTTTGTTGATCTAATACAAAAAAATAAAGCAAATGAAACTTAAATCTGAAGAATGAGACAGTGATGAGAACAATATTTGCGTGTCTAAGATGGGAGCTTTGGTTCCCCAAAAATCTGAGAAATCTTTTACTATGGATTTTCTTTATTTAATTTATCATTCACATAGTTGAGAGAAGGTATCAAAACTCACATATCACTCAAGTATAATATTCAGTATACTTTTTGTGAAAAAATACCCGTAAGCGGCAAAGAAGTAATCAAAATCTCTGAATAATTATGACAAAATAATTCAGTGTCCTTTAAAAGCAGTCAATTTTTTCTTTCAAGCTAATAAGCTTAGTAGATATTACAGAAGTGTGGAAAGTTTGATTTAAAAGTTTAAGCATTTCAGTTTTACATCTGCGTTATGCTCTAGACTAAAACTTTAAATATCAAAGCTATAAATTGGATTCAAAGAAGTTGTTTGATGTTATACCTACAGTATATAATAGAGCTCAAAGCTATTTTCCCACCAAAATGTTTAGCAAAGTCAATTTAAATCACTTGCAAAAGCATTCTCTAAAATTTGAAAAGTGCAAACATGCACGAATATGCTGTTCATTCTGCTATGAGTAAAACTGTCAGCAATTCCAATATATATGCTCCTTCCAGGTTTTAAAAAAGACTGATTCTGAAAAATGCCGTAAGTTAAAATGAACATGTTAAAGTTTTACAGTAAGTGGTGGGACTCTGTTCATCTGGGGGAAAGTACAATCATAATTCAATTATTTTGAGGTACAAATCAGGACAGACCTGCTAATGCATCAGGATATTCCTGTTTTGAGAATGTATTTGTACAGCTGTATTTGTACAGCATATGAATACGGATCTCAAAACATTCTTTTCTGGCACAGTTGTAGGCCCAAGTCGCTAGTTAAACACTAATTCTTAAAAAGACCACCCCCCCCAAAAAAAAAAAAAAAATCCATTGTCTGTTTTTCTATTGTCTACCATCTAAGCAAAACAACCCTCAGACACTCCAACAAAACAAGAGAGATGCTTTTTCTATAAGACAGGATAATAAGCCCCGCAAAATGTAAAAGGCACTAGATTATACATGCTGACCTGCACAGGAATCATGACATTGTCTCATAAGATAGTCTCATATACAAGCTAGGGAAGTATGATCCAGATGTAACTATAGGCACACACCATTACTAGGGTAGCTATTAGTGATTTATTGAAAGTCTGAAGTAGTTCAAAGGAATTTATCACGGTTCTATCCTAGAAGTGACTGTTCCAGGTCAGATCAAAAATCCAACTACTTCAATACACTGTCTCTCACAGTGGCCAAAAGGGACAGTACAGAAACTGGGAAAATGTCAATAATATTTGCCAGCATAGCCCTTGGTTACTACAGCCCCCAGTCTGATCTAGTGACCATTAATCTGCAATGGATTTTTCTTTGAATTACTTGTCTAATCACTTTCTGAATCCCTCCACTACAAATTAGGAAAAACTAGTCAATATTGCTGATGTCTTAAACCAGTACACAAATCAGGTAATTGATTTCAGCAATTACAGCAGTGGTGTAATTGACAATAAGGATATTTTAGATTGATGTTGTCAATGTTTTTTTTTTTTGTTTGGTTTTTTTTGTTTGTTTTTTTGTTTTTAAAGAACTGTACAATTTTTCTTACCTCCTGTGTGCATGAATATTGGATGAGTATGATGTTTCTACAGATATCAATGAAAAATATGTACTAGAACCACTTTCAGAAGGGCTGGAAAGGAGCTTAATGTTTCATTCAGAATCATCGAAGTCAGAAGGACATTCACCAGGGATGGGCTGAATATCCTGGGTTTAGTTCCTGCTCCAGGGACATTTATTAATTTGTATCAAAGTGCAGAAAACAGAACAGGGAGCAGGGACCAGAACCAAAGAAATGTAACCAAATATTTTTTCTTTGCAAAATATCATTAAAACATYATTAGGTGTGATATTTTTACACTTAAAACATCTGTAATAGTATTTTCACTAAACTCCAGGGAAATACTTCTGAAATCAGAAATTTATGTTATCTTTTTTAGTTACCAAATAGAAGTTCCAGTAATTTCATAATTAGTTATGGATGTATACTGCAAACTTCATAGAGCTATGCTTGCAGGTCAGATGCTGCAGTGTAACATTTCAGTGTAATTTTTAATACTAACCCTCTTATTATTTGTTTCCATATTAAAAAGCTAAAACACTTGTCCAAAACATCTCTGTCCCCAAGCTCTCTGGGAGGCTTGCAATTCAAAATATTTTTGTCTGGAATTGTTTTCTACTGCATAATTCTAAATATTTCTACAAGTAGTTTTGTTTTCTGCTTAACTGTGGGGGTTTTTTAGTGTATTTTTATACTGTAAATTTTCCCTCTCTTCAACTATCTTCTTGTAAAGATTCATAGTGGTCTCCAATACTGCCTTTCTTATGAACTTAGAATAAATAAGGTCTTCAGAAAGGTGGTGAGACAGTTGATTTCAAGATTTGTGTTTTGTTTTTCTTCCCAACTGTCTCACTTAAGGAAGGGTTACAAATGAGTACCTTCAATTCCAGATGAATTAAACTCCAACTTGGTAGGTAAAACAAACCTTGAAATCCTAGAAGATTAAAGTACCCTAGAGAGCTGTTTTTTAAACAAGTGTTGAAGCAAGATACTGCTATATTACAATAAACACACGAAGGGTAGGATTCAGTACCCAAGACATAATTGCCTCAGATTTTATATTCCTTAAATTACCTGCACAGGCTTGACAGACACAAAAGGAAAGGATCTATGGGAGATTTGTGTCCAAATGAAGCAGAAACAGGATGACAAGCTGAATAATGTAGGACAGATAAAATGGCTCTAGACATCTATTTTGGACAGCTGAAGCCTACCTTACAAGTCTCACAAAACTTCGCATTAAAAAAATGAATGAGTCTTGCAGTCTGACATGAAGACAATGACCATCATGGTCACTGCTAAAAGCTGAGATACTTTACTTTAAAGACACCTAAGGAAAACAAGGTAATCAAATCCATTTAAGAAAGAAAACACAATATCAAACAGGTTAAGGTTTAGTGCCCTTGAGGTAGTCTAAACTTTACAAAGCCCTACTCTCCATGAAAAAAAAATCTTTCCAAGTTTAGCTGCTTCTAAGGAATTATTACTTATGTTCTTTATACAGGAACTTTACACTTTCTGTACTGGATTACAGCAGACATCCATTTTATTCTGTTCTTAGAGGAGCTGGAATCAGATGATTCAGAGAGCATTAACAAGGTTAGTGTAGCCTTACCAAGAAAAAAGCATCTTGAAAGCTAAAAGGCTTTAAACATTTAACATGCTACAAATAGAGCCATAACAATACCAATTGTGTTTATTTTTAATTTGTTACAGATTATTTGTATTGACATACTTCAGCTCTGCATGAAAAAAAAAAAAAAAGGCACTCTATCCGCTCCTTACCATTATTTATTTATCCTAATTCCATCCTTTTTATTCATCCCTAAATTCCACATTTTATTTTTCTTTTAAATGCACATCTCACCATTGAGATCAATCTTATTTATTGCCTAACTCTGAATGCTTCTTTTGTGCAAGATTTAAGAAAAAACCCCACACATTCATCCTTTTCTCCTTTTGTCATTTCAAATCTCAGTATTTAGAAAGCAGCACTAAAGCATGGGGGAAAAAAAAAGGACCAATTATGCTAAAGTAAAAATTACATAGTATTTTTSTAGCAGTGCTGAAAGTTTTACCTAGATTTAAGACACTACTCTTCATTAAAAAAAAAATTTTCTCCTAGGAAAACTGCTAATTAAAAATCAGCATTCCTGGTAAGAAAATACTTTCAATTTTGGTTATGTTAAAACATTAACCTGATTAATATTTGTTTAAAAACGTTTAATTTTGTTGTTACTTGTACAGTAAGTAAATCATAAGTAAAGAAAGAGCTCTGTAATAAATTATGCCTCCTAGGAATCTGATAGTTGATATAATACAGAAGAGAAGGTAGAAGACAAAAATTTTTCTTCATTCTTAATACAGAATAGCTATAAAATAAATTGTAAGCTGCCTAAGCATTTTGATTTCATTGTTTAAGCATTTCTCCTTTTACACTGAAATCTATCTATTCTTGACCAAAATAAAATTCTTTTGAAGCTTTTTTCATTCTTACCTGACGTAAAGTACGTGCTACTATACTTTCAAGTACTGGTCCTCTGTCTTCATGCAACAGATGAACTTCGTCGAGAATCAAGAGTTTTACCAGCTGAGAGAGGGCTACATCACCAACACTTTTTCTTGTCACTACATCCCATTTCTCTGGAGTAGTCACAAGCATCTAGAGCAGAAAAAGTAATATTCAGCATTTACAAAGAAAAATCCGGATTCAAATTTATAGAAAAACAGTATTTTAATATACAGCAGAGTAAATGCAATGTAGAACTTAACAAAGCTATCTTAAGTTTTACCTACTTTATATATTGGAGGCCAACACAGTTTACTGCATCTACGTGTGTTGGATGGCCATTAGTAGGATTCAGTATGGAAAACCATATGGAAATACCAACTAATCACTTCAAGCTACTGTGCACCATTTGTATACATTTTCCACATTAAAACAATTAAGCAGCTATCCAGAATCAACTCCTCATATAATCATGTGAGTCATTTAATGTATGTGTCCCACTAAAATTATCTGTGATAAAATATTTCTAACCTTCACCACAGCACAGTAAACAACTAAGACCCCCCTTATACCTAAGCTTGAACTGATAGTTCCCAGTTCCCTATGAAATGCTTTCTCCCTAAGGCATACTTTCAAGTTGTACATTTTGATATCTTGATCCTTGCACTGGCAAAACAGATTAAACAACTTCTACCAGTCCTGGAAAAGCTAACTTCTAAACTTTATTGTTTCATGCAGATACATCTGTTGTAAGTCCCTATTATGGTCCCATTTCTTGTATGCACTTGGAATGGCTTCTCTTTTTGCATAAATCCCTAAGTAATAGACTATCAAACAGATGAAAGTGAGGTACATTCAATCTCCCAACTGCCAAACAATTGTAGTACCCTCCATTCTCCACAATAACATACTCAGCAGTCACCTCATGTGACCTCAACACAAGAATTCAAGGAAGTAGCATTTTTAAATTTAAAATCAGACATAAAGTGGTCAGTCTAAAGAAAGCATCTCACTCCTCCCCCCAAAAAATTCTCAGCAGCTGTTTCAAATAGAAATAGAAATGCAGATTTCTCATATACTATTCAACAAAAAAAAAATTCCTATTTAAGTGCCAACTGCTATGTATAAAACCCCCGTAGAACTGAATCTCATCCACTGAAATTCAGTAGTAACTTGCCTGTAAGTTATGACTATGATTTAAGGGCAATTATTTATTGCCTATTCATAACAAATCTAATGAATCACTATCTATCAAARCTTGAGGTTTCTGGGACAGGCACAAAGCTTACCTTACAGTGTCACTTATTTCACAAAAAAAGCAACTTAGAACTATTAAAATAAAGGTTACTCTGTAACTTTGCAGTTGAAAATCACTCAGAAAATAAAAAGGAAAATTCAGATTCTGTTGTTTCATAGGCCCCAATATAAAAGTTTAGAAATCGGGCAAATCTTGTTCAGGTGAGATCTAGAGCAAAATGAATGCTTTAATGAGTAAAAGAAGACGGGGATTGTTTGATTATCTTGACTGAAATGAAACTTTTTAAAAATTCAACTACCAATCATTGAAAGATATTAAGAAGTGGCAAAATGGGGAAACTTCTAACAGCTTTGATAAATAGGCATGATATTAAAAGAAAACACAGGCCAGTGATCATGAACCTGTAAGTGGTTCATGTTTATAAATAAGCTTATCAACTTGTGACAGGATCTAGAGAACAGGACACTTGTTTGCTAAAATTCTACTGACATTGACCAAATTCCAGTCAACAATCTCAAATTACCTTATCCTATAAGAGGATAGATATAACAAGTGTTAGATAGATGAGCAAACTAGGTTTATGATAGAGCTTTTAAAATAGGAATTCTAAATTACAAGAACTTCCTACTTCTATCAGTATAACTTTATTTGACAAAGTATTTTTAACTAAATTGCCAACTTTTTCCCCCCAAACATGTGGGGTAGTTTCTTCTGACAGATTTTGATTCCAAGGTTATTTTAATATAAATTTTAGTATCAAAGCCTTTGACTCTTAAAGCAGTATTACATTCATACTTTTCCTCTCAATAAATATTTTCCTGTAATTCTACTTAAAGAAAAAAAGAACAAACAGTAATAAATAAATTTTAACATTTAGTATTTGATGAACCCATGCTTCACAATACAAATAAGAATTGAGTCTACAATCAGGAAAACATGCATCTGATCAGTTCTTTCATAATAAACATGCTTTATGATTGGGCTTTCTCTTAACTTTAGATATTCAGAAATAAAACACTAAGATGACACAGAGTTCAACCTTATAGATGATAACGCTTCTACAGCAAATATAATACTAGTAAGTCCTTACAAAACCTTACACACACAACAATTGTTTTCTTCTAGTCAGCATTTGCTATATTCTAAGCAGCCATGGCAGAATACTAAAGAACCCATAAATTAAAAGTGTTGACCAGGTACTACCAGTATCTGATCTCAAATTTGACCAGATAATGTAAACCCAACAGAACACGTAACTCACGCCATTTTCTTCTCAAACAAAATCCTATCTGTGAGAACACAACATACAAGTAAGAAAAATGAATATTGCTGCACTAGATCCCAGACTGACAAAAAAAMCCCCAAAACAACAACCATCAAGACAGGTTAGGTGGCCTCCAAATGTGGTGCTGTATACAAATGGTACACATTAATGTCAGTACCAGAACCAGTTTCTTATCACAGAAATTATACAATRGAAGTGGTAAAAACACGGGGTAATCATGAATAATGCTTCAAGGCCCTGGTTAAGAAAAGCAGACACAGAGAGCTAGCAGAGACTTATAAAACCTTTATGAAAACTGCTAGTCCAAATTTGAGCAAAAGCATTTCTCCCCATCTGAACATTCAATTACCTCAGGTACCATCAGCATAATATTAACAGCTTTTAGAAAGCAATCCATTTGCTGCCTCAACATTTTTGAAACCCAGCTTGACAGACTTCATAGCTACAGAATCAAAGAATGGTTGAGGTTGGAAGGGACCTCTGGAGGTCATCTTGCTCAACAACCCTGTTCAAGCAGGGTCACCTAGAGCTAGGTGCCCAGGAACATGTTGAGACAGATTTTGAGTAGCTCCAAGAACGAAGACTCCACAACCTCCCTGGGCAACCTGTGCCAGTGCTCGGTCACCCTCACAGTAAAAAAGTGTTTCCTGATGTTCAGGCATGACCTCCTGTGTTTCAGTTTGTGCACATTTGCCTCTGGTCCTGTCACTGGGTACCACTGAAAAGAGCCTGGCTCTATCCTCTTTGCACCCTCCCTTCAGGTATTTATATACATTGATGAGATCCCCCCTGAGCCTTCTCTTCTCCAGGCTGAACAGTCTCAGCTCTCTCAGCCTCTCCCCATATGAGAGATGCTCCAGTTCCTTCATCATCTTCGTGGCCCTTCACTGGACTCTCTCCAGTAGGTCCACGTCTCTCTTCTCCTGGGGAGCCCAGAACTGAACACAGTACTCCAGGTGTGGCCTCAGCAATGCTGAGTAGAGGGGAAGGATCACCTCACTCAACCTGCTGGCAACACTTTGTCTAATGCAGTAAGGGCACATTGCTGGCTTATGTTCAACTTGGTGTCCACCAGGACCCCCTGGTCCTTTTCTGCCAAGCTGCTTTCCAGCTGGTCAGCCCCCAGCATATACTGGTGCATGGGGTTATTCCTCCCCAGGGGCAGGACTTTGCACTTCTCTTTTATGAGGTTCCTGTCAGCCGATTTCTCCAGACTGTCGAGGTCCCTCTGGATGGCAGCACAATCCTCTGGTGTATCAGCCACTCCTCCCAGTTTGGAATCATCAGCAAACTTGCTGAGGGTACAATCTGCCCCATCATCCAGATCATTAACGAAGATATTGAACAAGACTGGACCCAGTATTAACCCCTGGTGTACACTGCTAGTTACTGGTCTCCAACTAGACTTTGCACCACTGATCACCATCCTCTGGGCCCGGCCATTCAGCCAGTTTTCAATCCACCTCACTGTCTGCTCAGCCAGCCCATACATCAACAGTTTCTTTATGAGGATCATATATATATGAGGGAGACAGTGTCAAAGGCCTTACTGAAGTCTAGGTAAACAATATCCACTGCTCTTCCCTCCTCTACCTGGCCAGTCATTTCATCGTATAAATTTATCAAGCTGGTCAAGCATGACTTCCCCTTGCTGAAGCCAAGCTGACTACTCATTATATGATCTTCCTGTCTTTCACGTGCCTGGAAAATATTTCCAAGATTAGCTGCTCCATCACCTTCCCAGGTGTGGCTGACTGGCCTGGCATTCCCTGGGTCCTACACTTGACCTTGTTGAAGACAGGAGTGACATTTGCTTTCCTCCAGTCTTCAGTCACTTCTCCCAGTTACCATGAACCATTAAAGATTATCAGGACTGACATCACAATGACATCAGCCAGCTCCCTCAGCACTCGTGGATGCATCCCATCAGAGCCCATGGACATATGTATGCCCAGTTTGCTTAAGTATTTCCTGATCTGATCCTCTTCCACCAAGGGTACACTTTACTTGCTCCAGACTTTCCCCCAGTCGCTGTGACCTGGGATTCCTGAAGGCCAGTCTTGCTAGTAAAGACTAAGGCAAAGGAGGCATTCAGTACCTCAGCCTTTTCCATGTCCTATGTAACCATGTCCCCTGTCTCATTCAGCAATGGGCCCACATTTTCCTTCGTCTTCCTTTTGTTGCTTATCTTGTTGTCTTTGACATCCCTGACCAGATTCAACTCCATTTGGACTTCAGCTTTCCTAACTTCATCCCTGGCTGCTCGGACAATTTCTCTGTATTCCTCCCAGGTTACCTCTCCTTGCTTCCACCCTTTGTATGCTTCTTTGTTGTGTTTGAGTGTGTCCAGGAGCCTCTTGTTCATCCATGCAGGCCTCCTGGCATTTTGGGCCGACTTCCTATTCATTGGGATGGACTGCTCTTGAGCTTGGAGGTGATCCTTGAATATTAACCAGCTTTCTTGGGCCCCTCTTACTTCCAGGGACTCTTCCAAGCAGATCTCTGAAGAGGCCAAAGTCTGCTCTCCTGAAGTCCATGGTTGTGAGCTTGCTTTTTGCCCTGTTCCTTCCCCTCAGGATCCTGAACTCCACCATGTCATGGTCACTGCAGTCAAGTCTGCCTCTGATCTTCACATCCCCAGTGAGTCCCTATTTGTTGGTGAGTACAAGGTACAGCAGAGCACCTCTCCTCATTGGCTCCTCTACCACATGGAAGAAGAAGTTCTCATCAATCCACTCCAAGAACCTCCTGGACTGCTTACATCCTGCTGTGTTTCTTTCAAAATATTAGGAAAAAATGTATCTTACAAACCACATGCGTTTATGAATACTTTTTTCCTCACTTGATTTCCACAAGATATATCCTGATAATATTTATTTATTCTCCTCAGAGAAATATTTTTCCCTGCACTGCCTCACAATATTGTTCCAGTTCAATTGTTTTACCATCAAAATATATCAGTCTTTACTAATTACCAAGAATTACTCCTAAAGAGACTTTATATTACAGAAAAAGATGTTCCTGTCCTGCAATATTTAAAACTTAACACAAGACTCACTGAGTCACTAATATCACTGAGAGAGTGGTGGTGTGTGTGGGATGTTTCTTTAAAATATTACTGGGTGCATTTTGTTAGCAAATACAGATTTTTCAAATGCTTGTACTCCTACAAAATAGTAGGTGTAAAAATGTATGACCATAATTTATGAACTGAATTGTAACACTACTACAGATGCAACTGTTACCACTTTAAAATGAGCCATGTCAACCACAAAAATTAGCAGCTGTACTTCCACAGAACATTAATTAGCAAACAGTGAGGAAATATATTTAGCAATGCATATTAAGACTTTAAGGTGTGAAATACTACAAATGCAAGCTACTTAGCTAATTTGCTAAATCTAAATTGGCAATGTTCAGATCACAGTCTTTTTTAAAGTTAGTCATGTTATCAGGTTATATATTTAAAATGGTATCATTAATTCTTCTGTTTCTGAGTGACGACTAAATATGCATTATAATGGTCTTTTACTTTGATTTTAATTTAAAACAGCAATGTTACTCAAAGTAATGACCTGAATTAAAAGCTATACTTGATACACTGTCTCATTTAGTAAGACCAGAGATCTCCAGAGAATGTCTTGCCAGAAAATATGATTGGTTCTTATATTTATTTTGCAGATAGCAATTACAGTTGAGAAAAAAATTCCTCAAAAAACCCACAAACAAATCAGCTTTGTAGTCTTAAACCATAAATTGAATTCAAATATATAAAGTGCTCATTAAAAATATCAGCTAAAAGAAAATGTTGACTATCAGCAAATGGTAACAAAGCTGCAGATTATTTTTTCAATTAAAATAATAAACAAAGCAGTATTATGATCCATCTCATAATTAGTTTTAAATGCRGTAGTGGCATTTCTTTTTATAATTAATTTTCAGAGACCACATATTCTATCCACAAAGTTATAAACTCAAAACTCAGATTCAGCAAAAGGATTCTGCTTTCTGTTTGGGGGCAAGGGAAGGACACAGTAACCAAGTTTTGAAACATCTTTTTAATATTGTCTTTTTTTACTTTGACTTGAGTTATCAGCACACTGAGCGTGTTCATTTATATTGCTATTTCACCACTTCACCTCTTTCAGTATTGAAATAGCTAGAAAATAAAACGTCACATTTGCTTAATGAACTGCAACTCATGCAAGACATTTCAATCTGTTTTTTGTATTAGGGTATGGCTGAATAGAAATGGGTTAACTGTCAATATTTTTACTGTCAACTTAAATTTCTCTCTGCACATACCAGCCTCCTTTTCCAATGCTTTTTGGATTATCATTAGTAACTATTCTACTGACTACTTCTTCTAGGGAAAACATGGGCTTATCACAAAGAGTCTTCTGTCTTAGGTGAGCACTGCCGATCAATTTCACTGTTACACCAAAAAAAGATAACAGTTTAAAAAAAAAAAAAATTACATCTTTCAACCCAAAATGATTTCATTTAGCTTTGGGGTTATTTAACATATCCCTACATTACTTTACATAATGTTCAGGTAAGAACTCAAAAAAAAAAGTCTAATTACTTCACTTTGAAAAATGAAGTCAAAAGGGATGATACTAACTGATAATTTCAACGTCAACTGACAAAATTTCAAGTGACTGTGAAAATGCATTTTTCTATAATTGCATGATTTGCTAACTATTTTTGTCAGTTTCTCTTCAGTTCCCTTAGAAGCCAGACTTCATGGTAAGAGGAAGTTACATTTTCACCATAGTTTCAGAAGATCAACATGTTGAAAAATGCTGGGTTTTGTTATTGTTGTTTGGGGTTTTTCTTAGTCTGAAAAGGCTTATGGTCTCACTGAAATCAAATGATCTTCCATTAATTTCTTAGAGTCTAACATTAATTTCTAGCAGTTGGCACAGCCTGCAATCCTTTGAATTTGTTTGCTGCTTTAAGTTCTCCCAAACACATCTTCCACATGACTAGTATCTGATTTCTGCCTGAATAATTCTGCATACACTCTGAGACTAGAACAACTATGGTAATCCCCTCAAATTCACACTCCCACAGGTCCAATCCACATACGAAAATATTTCAGAACAAACTGCATAAAATATTTAGCTATAACATCCCATACTACAAAATTCACTGCTTTTAAGTTCTTCAAGACCATTTTCAAGAACCGTTTTCCTCTTTAAGCCACTTTGGCCTCCAAGTATGTCTGCCACTTATCTGACCTTTTGTCCCTTTCATACATACAACAATAAATCAAAACTCAGAAAAAAMCCCCACAGATAACTTCCTAATTACTATGATTTCCAGAAAAATTAGAAAATACAGAGGTCATTCTTGTTATCTGCCAGATTTGTCAAATCAAAATGTAAAAAGAACTGGTTGACCCGGATCTCAGGTTAAACGTCAACTGGGATGATAGGAGAAAGGGACTGGTGTTCCATTTTTGTTTTAGACAACATACCATTCTGATTACAAAAAAGAGGGAGAACAGTTGGTTGTGAATCATCAGGTTAGTAAATTAAATTCTCCCCACCCCGTTATCTTGAAAGTGGATTCTCAAAATAGTCTACCTTACATCTGTTCAAACCTTTCTGGAAGGTAAGGCATCGTTAGTAAAGTAGGCATGCATGGCAAATTTTAAACATGATCTCATTTTAGGTTTTTGCTTTATCAGACTTGATAACAACCTAAATTTTGGGACTGACAATGGGTTTATATAAGTTTGTATATTGTGATTGAGTAAACACCCTACAAGCCAAATCATACCTTCGGCAATTTCTCTTCAAACAGATTTTTATAAGTTTTTATTCCTGATGCACATGATAAACAGAATACAACTATTATTTAAATACAAGACTTTTGAATGAATTGATGAAATGATTACAAAGGAAAGACATTGTTAAATTTCTTATGGCAGAGATTTTATGGACATTCCTGAGAATAAAAATGAAACATTCCCAACAAACAGCAGGAACAGAAGATTGAAAACTAGTCTGCTGTAGTCAGCCCCATTCAGAAAGTATATCTTGCTGCCAGTGAGCTGTTCAATAAAATAATTTCTACAAAATGAATATGAGTAAATGCTTTTGTGGAACTACAAAATTGGTAACAATCATCAGATTTTAAGTCCAAATAAAGAATTGCCAATCTTAGAGGCACTAGAATTAGCCAGTAAAACAATCCCAGAGGACTAACCTGAATTGAATTGATGAATTAAAAGCTCTGAATAGAAAAGTAACAAAAATGGCAAAAGGTGTACAAAATACTGAAGGACCAAACCAGAGGATGCACAAAACAAAATCTTTTGAGAAAATCTCTTACAACTGCACAAATAGAGCAGTTGCTCCACCTCCCAAACACTTCACTCATCTTCATGTTAGTATTCACTTCTGTGTTTTAATTTTCCTTCTACTGTGTTCACAAATGAGTTATGAGCAGTAATTCTTTATGTAAAGTGTTTYCCAGAATCATAGTAACTTAAAATGTTTGATTTTTTAATTTTTWAGTAGGCTCATGCAAATGTTAGGCCAAGAACTGTTAGAGATGGCAAGCCAGTGTGCAACTGCATGTAGAAGTTTTCACAGAAGGTGGGGAAAACATCTTTTTGGGGAATTTTTCAGAGAAGCAGTAAATACCTGTCATCAGGAATAAAACCCACTATCAACAGTGGTCAATTTTAACATTTAGCCGTGATCATTACTTAAAAGAACTTAAAAGAACCAACCACAGCAACAGACTTCGTTCTCATCTAGGCAGGAACAGGTAAGTACTCTGCCATGGTACACAAAATTTTTCTCCTACAACTCTACTACAATTTTTCAACTACACCTATAGCTTACCACAGATTCCATAAAATCATCATCCTGTAGGGCTATAAGAACCTTACTACACAGGTTCTTATATTGCACTGATAAATGCAGTATGCAAGTCCTTTCTGGTAAAGCGTTATATTAATACTCTCTATTATTTGTTTACCCCCATGCCCTGTGCATGAGCACACAGTATTTTAATATGTGGTTATGTAGCTTTCTATAACATAGAAGGTAAAAAAGTACCTTGTAGTTAGACTGGATAGTGTTGATATTCTGAGTATTAGCACTATTCCAGAAATAAGCCTGTACACTGCCATACTGTAAGCAGAGCAGTAGTAATACGAACTAACACGTAGTTTCAACATCTTTCCTTAACATAGGATGTAAATATGTATGCCTTTATTATATCAGAATTGTGAAAATACATACAATGGTACACACACATACTTTCAAACATTTGATCTGTAAGTTTGAATTCATATTATTGTATACACTGGGCATTAATATCTATCATTCTTTCTAGAAAGAAACTGTAGAATAAGCTCAAGATTATATGAACAAATCCAGAGGCCTCTGCATGAGGAAAGTATTGCAGATGTCAAATGATCACAATAATAAAGCTTGTTTGCCATGGGAAGTTTCCAAACTGAAATCATCTTCCCAAAGCTGGATCAAGATCCACAAACATTTCATGACCGTATGTCATCGCACCCCTGCAGCACAACAGAGACATTTTCGTATTTAACATACCTATATGAAAGTACTACTTCCTCTTTGCTTTGAAATCATTAGAATAGCTGCTAAATAAACAGCAAATACTGTTTATATTATCTTTCTCTGTGAAGTTCACAATATTGTTTCTCAAAGCATTGATTAAATCAACAAGAAATACACATTCCCACTGTAATTTCATTCTTTATTTACTTTACCCTCTTAACAGCCATTTCTTTTTCATTTTGCATTAACATTTCTTCGTACCTTTCCCACTTTCTATTAAGTAACCCTCTTACTATTTCAATATCCTTAGGAAAGGAAAAAGAAAACCAAATCTTATTATAAAAAACACCTGATGCCTGTGGCTATGTGAGCATCTGTCCTCTAAAGGCTACCTCCTGTGCTATGACCAATGATGCTGGAGTTACTCTTTTTGTTGTTAGCATAAAAAAGTCTGATTGAAGATACCTCAGCCAAAACTAAGGAGAGGTAAGGATGCTGAAACAGCTAAAATATAGCCTGGAAATAACTGAAATATATCTTCTCCATTAGAAAATGCATGTTAGGTATTTCAGAAATTTGCCTTTTAACAACATAAAACAATGATTAGCTATGACTAGAAATTATTTAATCATTTGCAGATTAAAAAGAATTATTTTACTGAAATTAAATGTGATGAAATAAAGCATCATTCCAAATATGGGAATTCAGTAAACTTACAAAAAGTAGTATTTTCTGAAATGCCTCGATGATGTTGGAGAAGAAACAATTTTAAGGCCTATTTCATTTGTATATACAGTTAAAGAAAAAACATAATTCATGTACGAAATACAAGCTCTAAGGATCTAAAAGCTTTGGAAAGCACAGTACCAGCCTCTTTCTATGTTAGTGCCTGTAGCAAGTTTGTCTCCACCACAGTGATTCATCATGGATGGATAGCAATAAGGAATTCTGGTCTAGCCACTGCTGCTTTCTTGCCAATATTCAAAGACACTCTCTCAAAGATCTACTTCTGTAGATTTCAATTAATATAACTTCCTCATCTTTATTGTTTTCACCTTGCTACTGGTCTTCTCTCTTCTTCTCCCACTCCTTTACACACATCTATAATTTCCCCTTACCACACTTGAAAACAGCATTTAAGAATATGTGGCTGATCCTAGAGAAAGCTTTGCTCAGTCACAGCCAGCACTCCTCATCTTCTGACAGCTTTTTGGCAAAGGGGCATGGGCAACCAACACAGTTTACTCTATTCATGCTATAACTATTTACCTTGGTGCTTTGTTCTGGCAGCAAATTCACTGCGAGAGCTTTACGTGAAAAATGGGAGAACAATGGCAGAAATGGGAGACACAGAAAACCGCACACAACTACACACATCCACCCAGAGCAGCCTCTCAGTAGAATGCAGCATATTCTGCAATTCTATAGGGAGAGCTGCCATGCTAGGGCTTTGTACAATTTGGAAATATTTCCCTTCTAATCAGTGATGCTTTGGAGCTTCTCACAAATTTTAATATTAGATACCTGATATCACACCCCATGAGGGACACTTTACTACTCTGGCACTCTCTGAGGTAAAAATTCATCAAAACATGTTACAAGAGCAGCAGCTTGCAAGTCACTTTCATAATGCTGCTTTTATTCCTCTTCTTATTGCACTCTTATTCTGTATGATTTACTCAAGCATTTCACAAAACCTCATGTGAGCTGGAGCTCAGGCAGGGAGTGGAATAAAAATATAGAAAGTAAAGCAGAGGGCAGCAATTCAAAAAAAGAATTTGAGGTAGGAAGGTAGGAAGTAATAAATAATGAATACAAATATTTTGGTTTTCCTAAATCAGAGACAACCACCTGATGCTGCGTTTTACACAGTTAAAACAGAATTATGTCTCCAGTAAAGCAGATTCCTTACAGTACAAAGATATACACAGATGAACAGTATGCCCATTCGGGTGAATAGATGATGCTATATCAAATCTTAACATGTATTTGTGGTCTAAAGTAACGGCAATACAGGACCACATATACATATATATATATATATATAAAAGCATCTTAGAAACACTCAATAATAAGACTATACTCACAAAAAGTATCTACGTAGAAGATTGAGTTTTTCATGTTAGAAAGACTTACAGAGGTGCATTATATTGATGCATATTAGCAGCAATTAGTAAGCCACCAAAGCTAACACCAATAATCAATCAACAATAAGTCTAGAAATCAACAAGGGAACAACAAAAATTGTAACGGCTGCCACTCAGAACTCATTAAAACAGCAAATGAATTTTTAACTGAAGAAACATAACTTTGTTCAGCATGTTTCATTTTATAACTTAATCCTAGGAACTCATGATGATTTGGTTCCTTTACAGAACCCAGCTAGTCCACCTAAAGAAAAGGCACCTGATTCACAATGTATCAGCACACTGCCTTAGCAGAGCAAGATACTTATGACACATCTGACATGTACTGTTGGACTGACTTTTTTTCAATATTTTTTTATTTGTTGTACACTCAGTTTCACAGTTACGATTAACAGATTTAAGTCCATACATTAAGATTTAAAATTTTATGCTTTCAGCACAGTCCTGGATGTCCCAGCAATTACAAAATTCATTTATAAATTCCAACACTACTTTTAGACCTCAATACAATGGACTCTGACAGAGTCAAAATAAACTGGAATCAAACCCAGTACAACCAGTCAGGCTGATGAATAGGATAGAAGAATTACTTTTTGTTGCTGCTGTGAAAGCATTGCAGTTTTTTATATTCTTACTAAAAGAATATAAAGCTTCACATGTGGAGTAGTTACATTAATCTGAGGAGAAACTATGGAAAACAATATACATTAGGATCACAATAGCTGTACTGAGAAGTAATATGATAAGAGCACCTGCTCTCTGTATTTTTTTTCTAGGAAAAAACAGTCTGTTTAGAGTCAGTACAAACATTATTTTAACAACCATAGTGAGGAAGAACAGCTTGCACACTTTGTGTGAAATTTAGCTCTAATATTGTAAAATATATAATTAGCCACTCAGCCTTCAAGTTTAAATAATTATCTAAATATTTTAAAGGAGCTTGATGCAAAACATTACGCTCTTTTCCTCCTTGCTGTTAATCAGTTCACTAATTATAGTTATACTAACCTCTGATATACTACTGTCAGGTCTGATTGATGCCAATAGCTCCCTTAATCAGATCTGACAATTTTCAGCAAGTACCTGTCTCTTGAGACACTGCATCCAGCCTGCTTGTTTTCAAGTCTTCCCAGTGTTATTTTGCATTTTCTTCTCCCCCAGCCCCTTTTTCATATAGAACAGAGATACAGTAGAATAACAACAAAACATGAGTGTAGAGTTCATTTGTGTATGTTTTTAAACATCATTATAGCAATATTTGGGCTAAAGTTGATAGTTTGTTTACTGGATAAGAATTTACAAGGAAAAACTAAGTACAAGAACATTTTTTGGAAATACATTGATGTTTCTGAGAAACGCAATATTGTTGCTTTGTTGGTGGTTTTTTTGCTTGTTTGTGGGTTTTTGTTTTTGGTTTTTTTTTTTTCCTTTTTCTTTTTTCTCTCAAAGCTGCAAGGAAAAGGGTTTCAAAGTCATTCCCCCTCTGTTCTACAGGGAAACTTTAGGCTTGGGTTGCGCAACTTTAGGAGACA
This sequence comes from Phoebastria nigripes, assembly GCA_035582835.1. Taxonomy (NCBI): domain Eukaryota; kingdom Metazoa; phylum Chordata; class Aves; order Procellariiformes; family Diomedeidae; genus Phoebastria; species Phoebastria nigripes. The sequence continues at coordinate 258,500 of JAYKAV010003398.1, forward strand.
AAGATAAAAGACTACCTCAGCTACCAGTTTTTCCAACGTATTTATACTGGCACACTTTTAAGGGTCATCACAATGGTCCTGCACATTTCATTAACTGTAAATATAAAAAGTTCAGAATAACTTTTGTTGGCATAATTATAACCTTTTATTTATTCATTTATTTATTTATTATGTTAAGATTAGCCAGAGTGGGGGGAGAAAGAGTCTGTGGTCCTTTTCCTGGTACTTGGGGGGGGAAGAGATCAGTGATCAAGTACCTGTTCTCTGGAACACAGAAATAACTTTTTCTCTAAAAGTGAGGAACTGTGCTTCAAGAAGCAGTTGTTCTCGATCAGTTTTTTCCCCTCTGTTCTGCTTCTGTAAAGCATTACCCCAAGACATGGATTAACCCAATATTATGTGAAAAAAGACCAGATTGCAACAGTGACATTTTGTTCCAAATATCCTTTTTAACACACCTTTACTCAACAGTTTCTTTTTTTTTTTCACAGATTTGTATGCAAGAGGAAGCAAGTCATGTTTTTTTTTGTCTCAAACCAGGTTTTTTTTGAGAATCAATGCAAATCACTAACTCAGAGGCATACTAAGCGTAAAATGAAGAAAGGTTTCTTGGTTCAGCTGAGATGCTGATGTTAAACAGATATTGCATTAAAAGCCAATTTTGTGACACCTGTTCACAAAATGACAACCCAAACACCAATTCATTTGCTTTCATGCAAATGTGATTTCATGAAATTTGCTTTCACGTCTACACTCCAGAGAAAATTATGTATACTAATATTAATGATAACCAGTGTTGAAGGTGATTGCAACAGACCTACTGTATGATTGTCAGATTTATATTCTCTAGTTATATTAACTAAAAACTAGCACACCCTTTGGATTTCAGCAGGATCCTTTAAGCACTCAGAGGAAATACCAACAGTTCGCTGTTATAATGAAAGGATCAAATCAAATCCCTGAGGCCCGGGTTAGAGACATTCCTAGGAAACTCCCTGGTCTGGTATGGCCTTCTGATTACTACCCGCTATTGGTTATACAGGCTGGCAGTGATGAGGTTGCAGAGAGAAGCCCAGAAGCGGTCAAAAGGGACTTCAGGGCACTGGGGCRATTGGTTGAAGGATCAGGAGCACAGGTAGTGTTTTCCTCAATCCCTTCAGGGGCAGGGAAGAATACTGAAAGGAACAGGTAAACACACCTGATTAATATGTGGCTCAGGGGCTGGTGCCATCGGCGGAATCTTGGCTTTTTTGATCATGGGGAGGTTTACACGGCACCGGGCCTGCTGGCGACAGATGGAGGTCAGCTGTCTCACAGGAGGAAAAGGATTCTCGCTCATGACTTGGCGGGACTCATCGAGAGGGCTTTAAACTAGGTTCGCAGGGGGAAGGAGATAAAACCAGGCTCACTAGAGATGAGCCTAGGGGTGGCATGCCAATGTTGGGGGCGAAATCGATAGCCCAGCTCAAGTGCATCTACACCAATGCACACAGCATGGGCGGCAAACAGGAGGAGCTGGAAGCC
>JAYKAV010003398.1:270189-299349 GCA_035582835.1 Phoebastria nigripes
AAAAAAAAAAGGAGTACAATGCTGAAGGCACACATTGATAACATCAGCCTGAGAAAGCAATGTAGTCGTCCCAGCAACAAAAACAACAGAAAGAATGCAGACAACAATTCAACTAAGCAACAAGGTTATTAACTGAACCCACTGAAAAGTTATCCAGAAATCTCTTATACAAGCAAAATTTAATTTGTTTCTTAATCATTTTCATCATCAGAGACAACCAGGAATCCTACATGTGAAGTCACAGAGTATACTGCCTTTATTTCTGAGGGTTAAAGAATTCAGTCAAAGAATTAACATTACAGGACCCAAATTGCCTCTCTGCTGTTTAACGTCAATTTTTTTCACCTGCTTTATTATTTCCCCAAGTTGGCGTAAGGAAGGAAGAAAACTGTGGGAAAACCATATACTTCATAAAAATGGCACCCATGGAAAAACTCCTTCCTTGTCTTTAAAGGGTCAAGAAATAGCACTGCAATGCTAACAAATTGAAAACTTGTTCCTGAGGTGAGCTGGATGGGCATAGTGACATTACGGAAGTGCGCCCAACCTGGAAGGGAGAGGGCTCCAAGTATTTTCTCCAGTTTCAGATTCTAGTTAACACAGGTTCACCTAATCCAGATTACATCTTCATTTCCCTTTTGTTATTCCCTATTTTGGATGTCTGAAGAGGATACTCTTAGAAAAATGACTAGCTTTTTTTCCTTCTGCTCATCCATCAAAACCCTTTCAGGATTCCACTTTCTCCCTCCACAAGCCGTGGATAATGAATTCAGCCCAGCAGAGGACCTGGGTGTCACTGGTCAGCAGACTGCTATCAACTGGGAGCGTACACTGCTTACCGGTAAAGAGACTGACAAGATCAGAACCTTAAAAAGCAGTATTTCACATCTTTAAACACAATACAGTAGGTATTTGCATGTATACAAAGACACATCCTTTCTGATTTTATTTTAATAGTCTTGCTTTCAGAACTAAACACTAATTAAGAAATGCACTTAACATTTACAGAAAAAAAGTTTAGAAAGTAAGACAGAAAAAGATCTGTAACAGTTTGTGGAGTCCTATCAAGCCTCACTGCCTCAAAATGATCCTAGATAGTGTTTTTTTTGAACACAATTTGCCCTGAAGATAGCATGGGCAATGAAGCAGGGAACAAGATTTTATTTCTCAGACTGTGAAGTCTTCTGAAATGATGGAAATTCATATGGAGATGACAGTGTGAAATGGAGATGACTTTGGGATACAGAAATCCTACTGTATAAAAAGATTTTGATCCTTCTTGACTCAGCCATACACTTTAGCAAGCATTTCTGTTCTAAACATTTTGGTATATTTCTCTCATTTGAAAGGTAAGGTTTTTACCTCATTTAAAGGAAGAAAGACTCTCTTTTTAAACAGTGCATAACTTTGAAAATTCAGAAGAAAGGAAAATTTCTTTCAGCAACGTTGTACTACTAAGAAATATTCTGTAAGTTCCCTTCCTCTTTCTTTTTTGTATTAGATTTTGATGTCCTCTTGATAAATTATATCTCCCAGTCCAAATGCTGATCAAAAGAGGATATTCTGCTCCTGAAGCCATGGATGTGCGTAGAATTCAGCACTACTTTTCATTCTAGGCATATCGGAAGAGGCAATATTAACCAGGCTCAACTCTTCCTTTGAAATGAACAACTTGAAAAGAGGAGGGCTTTTCTGTATCTGTGAGCTTTATAATCTCTGGATCACTCCTGATGGCCACTTCATGACAGTTTATCCTCTCCCATATGAAAAAAGATTCATAGATTTTATGGCACCTAAAGCATCCAAAGTTTCTAGAGCAAAGAACCATTCTGTTCCTGGAAAGAAACAGACTGGAGTCTAAAGTCAGCAGTAATACAGGTGTTTTCAAGAACTGCAAGCAAAAAAACAATGGCATTTAATTGGAGATGAAGGCCACTTACAGAAGACATCACATCAACATCAAAGTAAGCACCTACCGGGACGGACAAAATATACCACAGAAGGAGAAAGAGATTAGACAGTTATGAAGCACCAAGAGATGGGAAAATAAAACAGTATTCTCTTGCTTTAAAGGCACTTAGATTGCATAGTAATTTTTTAGCGTAAGCACTTCATATAGTTTTCACAAAATGCTAATATGAATTTATTCACAAAATGGTAATATGAATGGGATAACAACTGACAAAGTCAATCAAAAAAAAAAAAAAAAAAAAAAAAAAAAAGAGTGTTCTTCTGTATTTGATTTTTGTTCAAATGCAGTACAATACGATAGCCTGAGAATTGTGAAGGGAGAAGAGCTGTTAATATTCTGAATTAAAAAAATTCATAATTCTTGGTCACCATATTGAAACATTTTTGTATGAGTATGGTGACATGCATTGTAAGATGAYATCCCTGCATTCAATAAAGGAAAGTGAGAAATAAAGTACCTATATATTCTGTTTGATAGATACCTTATTAATCAAGAAATTTTGAAGGCTACTTTATCAACAAAGACAGCTTAGAAATAGAAACGTATTTGTGGAAAATAGACTTTGGGAGGAATAAGAAATGCAATACTTTTCCATGTTTTAATTTCACAACGTAATGTAATTTCATATATTTTAGCATTACACATGTAACCAAAAGGCCAACCTACTTGCAATTAAGGGCATGCTGCAAAGCCCACAAAATCAGGGAGTCATTTCAATTCTTCTCTGGTTTGGGCGTAACTGAAACATGAACTAGTAAATTATTTTTGCCTGTGTTGATCACGTACATCTGTCAAATTCTTAGCCATATATTTGGTTTACTACATTTTAGCATATATAAATTCAATAACCAGTTTCCAGTATCTTCATGCATATCAAGCCAGGCTAGGAAGGCTTTTTAGCACACTATTTAATAAAATTTCGTAGTAGTAACGCTTAAGAATGTTTCTTTATAACTGCTCCCTGAAACACCACCCCCACAGAACTCATTAATTCCTACCAAAACCTCTGAAATGGACAGAGAGAACGTCAAGAAAAATAGCGTTAAAAAAGTAAACTCACACCACCAAATCCTGTTTTTAAAGATTTTTCTTTCATACAAAAATCCTTTTTATTGGAAGAACTGGACATTGAAAGTGCTGCTTACATGGATTTATGGCATTTATCACAATTCAATTTACTTACATGGCTTCAGAGTTAAATGGGTCCTGCAGTCAAAAAGAAACCCTTAATGTCTAACATGATTTAGTGATAAATCTGTCATCGCTAATTTTTTTGCCAATTCCTGAGTGCAAGAAAAACCCCTTTGATTTCAAATACTCTCTCATCCTTTATCTCCTTTTCCTAATGTAAAGATGTCCTAATTTCTGGTTACACGTAAACATAAAAGTGCATGCAATGGGTGGGTAATGTTTATTTAAAAGAATTATGTAAATGAGTAACTACTGTAGAGAATCACTATCTCATGTACCTACTATACGCATAAGGTCAATTACTATATATGCATATTCAGCTTCTAACAGTGGGCTTTGTATATGCATGAAATGGGAAGCACATATATAGCAGAATATCATAAAATATAATGCACTAAAAATTAACAAAATTTATGTATTTCCACTTCCATAGGAAAAGTAGCAGAAATCAAGTTCACTATTTGCTTTTACCTAGAAGCATCTCTATACCTTATTAAAGTGCAGGAAATGAGAAATAGTGTATCAGAAAAAGAAAGCTGTAGATGAAACAGAAGGCACCTCAAATTTATAGCCCTCTTTTGCTTCAAATAGTTTCAGACTTGATTAGTTTTATATTGCAGATAAGAACTTAAGAAAAAAGCATTATTCCATTTTATTAGTATCAGATTCCAATAGGGAATAAAGCCTATTGGACTTTATATCAGAGTCTATCAGCTGACAGAATGTATCAGAGTGATCATCCATAYTACTCAAAGGTCCTGATGCCATTTGCCATTCTCAGAACTACTTGCCCTATTCAGCTCTGATGCTTTTGTGGGCTCTGCTTCACTTCTCACTTCTGCCTTGCCATCACAAGTACAATTAATCAGCTAATCTTCGAGATGTCAAAATACATTCAGTCCTTCAGGCTATTTCCTCTCCTCAAGAAAAGCATTCTGTTCAGTAATCAGACAAATGTATTTGCCAATGCAAATACAGCTTACACAAATTCTCTTTTCATTTGCAACACTGATGTTTTCAAAACCACTATCAGTACTGTTGTATTACTCATGCTCTTCAATAAGAATTGCCCTTTTGTTCTTAAACTACTCTTATTTCCAGTATAAATAGCTAGCTAAAGTTAAAAAGAAGAATAACCAGCTAATAAAATTTGCAATAAGCTAACAAAACATTTCTCTTGGATTTAAAATACCAAAAGTAAAATTTCAATGAAAGCAGTAACTTTATTTAAAAAAAATCCAAAATTAAAACTAGCTGTGGTGGGTTGACGTTGGTGGCTGCCGATACCCACCGAGCCACTCTCTCACTTCCCCTCCTCAACTGGACAGGGCAGGAAAATAAGATGGAAAAGCTCATGAGTTGAGATAAAGACTGGCAGGTCATTTACCAATTACTGTCACGGGCAAAACAGACTTGACTTGGGGAAAATTAATTTGATTTATTGCAAATTAAAAATAGAGTATAATAGTGAGGAAACAAAGACAAAACCTAAAACACCCTTCCTCCTAGTCCCCCTTCTTCTCAGGCTCAACTTCACTGCTTTGTTCCCAACTCCTCTACCTCCCAGGGGATGGGGAATGGAGGTTGCAATCAGTCCATAACCCTCTGTCTCTGCCATTCCTTCCTCACACTTTTCCCCCGATCCAATGTAGGGTCCCTCCCGCAGGATACAGTCCTTCACAAACTGCTCCAACATGGGTCCATTCCATGGGTCTCCTGCCAGGACAAACCTGATTCTGTGTGGGCTCCTCTCCACGGGCCACAGTTCCTGCCAGGAGCCTGCTCCCGCATGGGCTCTCCATGGGCCACAGTTTCCTTTAGGGCATCATCCACCTGCCATGGTGTGGGGTCCTCCCAGGGCTGCAGTGTGGATATCAGCTCCACCATGGTCTCTTCCATGGGCTGCAAGGGAATCTCTGCTCCGTCCCCTGGAGCACCTCTTCCCCCTCATTCTGCACTGACCTTGGGGTCTGCAGAGTTGTTTCTCACACTTCTTTCTTCACTCCTGTCTCTCCCTCTCAGCTGCTGCACAGTGTTTTTGCCCTTTCTTAAATACGTTTTCCCAGAGGCACCACCATCTTGGCTGCTGGGCTCAGCTATGCCCTGCGGTGGGTCCATCGGAGCCGGCTGGCACCAGCTGTGTCTGGCATCTGCAGCCCCCCGCTGCCAGTGCCTGGGCACAGACACCCCAAAAACGAGCACAATGTGCTTATAAGGTGATGAAAAAACACTCTGCTTAGTTATTGGTGTTCTTTTTTCCTTAATTGAGATCTTGGAAATCATTCCACATTTTTAAGCTGCCCAACGTGTTCGGCACTTGGCAAATGAAAGTGATATTACTTCTCAAATCTAAAGCTTTGAAGGATGGTTTCTTAGCAAAATGTTAAGATAGTTTTTACATAAACTGTGAGCAACGTTAAGAATCAACTCTGAAAGCAACGTGATCTTAGCCTACACAGGCTAATGAGCAGAGAACAAATATGACAGCTAGATGACTGTTTTCTAACTGACAATGCAAGTCAGGTTTAGCAGGACTTTCTTCACCACCCTGCCCCCCCCCTTTTTTTTTTTAAACTGAGCTGCATGAATAAAAAGTCTAATCTTTTACTTCGTGCCTCTGCGTATTTCATTGACGCAGGACACTACGGCAAACAAACTGAAGCTTTGAATTTGATTTATTTGAACATCTTGGAATTTTTCAGAGTTGTGAAATTACAAAAGTTTATGAAGAAGGCAGTTTTTAAAAAAAAAAAAAAAAGAAGGGTGAATGCTACTTTAGGTTTCCCACTTCCTGTCTGCATTAAGGAGAAATGTTTAGAAGCACTTTAGGTGGAAAGTAGACTAAGGTCAGATACACCGTTTGCTTCCAATAGCTCTTTAATCAGACATGCAATTAATTTTTATCAAATCCACATCAGAAAAAAAGACAGAGATATTTGAAGGCCTGCAGAAACCTAAAAGTTTTAGAAATGTCTGTTTCTGTGAAGGCTGACAGGCCCATGTTGACAGGCACAGCCTTGCAGTTCAGTAAATGTATAAATCTCTTTTTGTGGGCCTTGAAGTACTTCAGTAAGTACGTAAACACTACAGAAAATCCAATATCATATTTTAAATGAATAACCTTGCTTTCTGTATAATCAGTTTCTTGATCAACAAGAACAATAACAAAAATGGAAATACTTTCCTCTATTAAAAAAAATAAATCTATATTCCAAGAGAGTTACACAAAAAAGTATTCAATAGTTCAGAAGTGGCAGAATCAGGACTATTCACACAATAAAAGTTTGATTCATTTTCCCATAATATTTATTTAAAAGACAATAAATTTCCTTATCCTGCTCTCTGAATCCCTTTAACTCCAAGAATATGAGAAGGAAGGAACAGAGATATATAGAGGTTTATAGGTTGGGGAAATTAGCCTGGTTTCAAAATTTGACCAGATTTGTTTTCAACTACTACACAATTTTAGCAACACAGAAAGCACTGCTAATCTGGCCTTAACACCAAGACATATCTGTAGTGAGCAAGCCTCATGACAGTCTGGCAGTCTTCAAGGCAAAGCAAGGGGCATAGGACCAATAAAAGAAGTTTGGCTTATATCTGCAGGTCTGAGGCACAAAATAAAGCAAAAACATGACAGAAAATTTATTTCAACTTTAAAATGTCAGTCTCATTTATATGTACTTATTTGAATTAAGACGCTAGCTGTTGACAGGGATTGTACTGTAACATATCTCGCACAAAACTGCTGAGGTACTAGTTTAAGGGTGAGGAATATTCACAGTAACTGAAGATGCAATAGAACAGTAAAATAACTTTCCTTAAAAAGAAAATAAAATATCTTTAACAGGATGTTTTTTTTAAATTATTTTTAAAGTTTATACAAGTGGAAAAAATTTTGATAAATTTTCACTGTGCTATGCAAGGATCTTAATTTTGTTTCATGTTATGTATGTATAAAACATTAAAGAGAAATTATCTCCTACATGTTTTTTGATGCCCACTACCTTTAAAAGTTACTAATTGTTAAGGCCAGAAGGCATTTCTGCAACTCCCTAGAGGCTACCACTGTTTTGTACAGGTTAAGGTATCAGCTTACAATACACTGTGCCCAGTGCAGTGCAGTGCCTTCAGACTTGGTGATTACATTATAAATTGCTATTGCAATTTATTGCTCCAATCCCAGTTGTATTCTCCAAACTTTCAAAAGATAACTACTACTACTATATTTGTTGCAAACACAAGGTCAAAGATAACTGATCTGAAAGCCCACAAGTTGATTATGAAGTTGTGTTACATCATTTTCTAGACTGTATAAAGCAAAGACTGAGTAGCTATATATATGCACACTCAAAAAAGTCCTTAAGGACAATCACCCAAGTAATCCATTGCCTTCTAACAAAACACTTCATGTTATCTTGAACGCTACCCAGCAAAATACACAATTTATTACTTATCAATATTTTCCATTTAAACATTAAGATTAACATACCAAAACCAACTTACCAAACAATAGATTATGGCTAAAGTATGCTTAATATCATTGTGGTTTAAGTGATGTCTGAGAGTTTCCTAGATAATAGTATGTCAGTATACGAACATGCTTAGATAATAGTAGGTCAGTACACAAACATGCTTAGAATAGAGCCAATAGGAAAAATATCAACTGTAGGGAAATAAACTTCCTTAGACTGTTTTTTAATGAGGAAAAGAAAGCGAAAAGTTAATGTATCTTTATTTAGACAATGAAAAAAGCTTTAATAATGTAAGATAATCTCTCTACAAGAACCAGTACAATAGCTACGGTTATTTATTTTTTTAACAAGTTTATTTTCTTCTGTTCCCAGGTTCAGTGAAGCACTTATGTCCTGGTTTCAGCTGGGATAGAGTTAATTTTTTTCCTAGTAGTTGGTATAGTGCTGTGCTTTGGATTTAGTATGAGAATAATGTTGATAACACACTGATGTTTTCAGTTGTTGCTAAGTAGTCTACTAGTCAAGGACTTTTCAGCTTCCCATGCTCTGCCAGGTGCACAAGAAGCTGGGAGGGAGCATAGTCAGGACAGCTAACCCAACTGGCCGACGGGGTATTCCATACCATGTGACGTCATGCTCAGTATATAAAGCTGGGGGAAGAAGAAGGAAGGGGGGGACGTTGGGAGTGATGGCATTTGTCTTCCCAAGTAACCGTTACGCGTGATGGAGCCCTGCTTTCCTGGAGATGGCTGAACACCTGCCTGCCAATGGGAAGTAGTGNTAAGTAGTCTACTAGTCAAGGACTTTTCAGCTTCCCATGCTCTGCCAGGTGCACAAGAAGCTGGGAGGGAGCATAGTCAGGACAGCTAACCCAACTGGCCAAGGGGGTATTCCATACCATATGACGTCATGCTCAGTATATAAAGCTGGGGGAAGAAGAAGGAAGGGGGGGATGTTTGGAGTGATGGCGTTTGTCTTCCCAAGTAACTGTTACGCGTGATGGAGCCCTGCTTTCCTGGAGATGGCTTGAACACCTGCCGGTCAATGGGAAGTAGTGAAGGAGTTTCCTTGTTTTGCTTTGCTTGCGTGCACGGCTTTTGCTTTACCTGTTAAACTGTCTTTATCTCAACCCACGAGTTTTCTCACTTTTACCCTTCCAATTCTCTCCCCCATCCCACCAGGGGGGAGTGAGCAAGCGGCTGTGTGATGCTTAATTGCTGGCTAGGGTTAAACCACGACAACTTATTTACATACAAATTATTTGGTAATGGACCTTGGATCTATTCTGTCTGGAACACTAAAGTGACATGTTAAATATTTACACTTACTCCTTTTCACAAAAACACGAAGGGAGATTGTGTCTTACAATTTTAACACGCATCCCACATCTTAACACTTAGATTAGCAGTAGCTTGTGGCTTTCACCGCACAAGATGTGGGGAGCAGGTTAGAAGACTGATTGAAGAGTCAATAAAACAATTATTTTGATTTTTCTTTTTAAGGAAATTTCATTATTGGTAAAATTGGAAATAACTTTTTTGAAAAGCTTGGCTTCTGAAGTACATGTTGGAACCATAATACTGTTAATGAATGTTCAAAGTATAGTATGGAGTAACATGGAAGTAAAATCACCTCATGTATAATACCATAAAAGTATGGAGCAGCAAGAGACATGGATGCCTTCCGGATGAATATAAATGACAGCATGGAAAGCACACAGAAAGTTATTGCTGAAAAATTGTGCTACAGACCTTTTTAATGGGCATATCTTTCAAAAACGTTTAAAATATTTTATTCCATCATAAAAGGAATGAAAATTTAAATTACTCATTGCTTTCTTTTGGCTAGCATTTTCATCTTTTAAAAATATTTGTAGAAAAAGTAATAAAGGCAGACCCCACTGTACATTAAGGGTGGATTCCTAAGAAGTGAGACAGTTAGCAATTTGTCAGATAAAGCAGTTTTTCCTCATCAGAATAAGCATTACAGAGGCATGTAATGACTTACAAAATACACATATTTAAATACACACAGGCAAAGTATGAAGGATGAAGCATGCAGGATGGAGAGGAAGGAGAAAATTATCAGGATTGTCACTGAAGTGCTACTTCTAACTAATACCTGACAATCACCTCATTTTTACATCTTTCATTGTGACTGATTTGATTCACCTGAGGATGAAAATGAAAATGGTGAAAATGTAACTGCTCAGAAAAGAGGCAGAAGACAGCCGTCAGAAGATTTATATCAGGCCTTCAGTTTACTAGAAGAATCAGCTGAGATCTTTTGAAACAGTGATCCAGCCTGAAATGCCTGCATCTACTTCAGTTGATGATCCTGCTCCTGCCTTTTATCCCCCATACTATATAAACTATCCCTGTGCATTTAAATGCATGCATCCACCTGCTATAACATTAATTCTTACAGGAAAAACTGCTTTACTGTTAAACACCAGCACTTCATCTATTACACTAGTAAAGGCTAGAAAGCAAGGTAATGATTGGCAAAGCAACTCTGAAACTATAAATAAAGCAGCAACACATATCAGAGTATTCCTGTCTGAGAAATGTATACATTAGAGAAGCTGACAAGTAAAATACAGTTTTGAAGCAAGAATCAATTTAATATAGGGTAAAAAGCAATTACAGAAACCTGCTTGGACGAGGTGGTTTAAAGTGCGTAGTTGATGAAAGAAAGCTCATTGAGTTTTCATAGGAAACAATATATGCAAAGAGCAATGAGCAAGATCCAGCACAAGTGTGTGGCCTTCCCTCAGTTTATAATAAGGCTACATATTTTCTGTGCACTTTGATAAGCAGGGTTAGAACAAAGCCCACTGCTGGGCTCCAGAGTCTGCAAGAACAGCAGCAGCAATTACATTGGTAACTCTTGGATTGGTGTTCTCTCTCCTCTGCACCTCCTACAGTTCTGATTAATCGTAAGGAAAGACTGACTAGCTACGACAAACAAAAGAAAACAAAAAATGAGTATTTCACAGTCCCAGAATTTTTGAACTTTATATATTTGTCTTTTTAACCTTTCCAATGTTTTGAAGAGCAAAGAAGCAAAACTATTATTGATGCAAAAGCAAAACTGAAATTAATCAATGCTTTAACTATAGTTCCTTTGAAAATCTAGGAACTAAATTTTGGGTCACAAATAACATAATGGTTTCCAAATTTTTCCTCTTCTGGAGACCACTTTTCTTCCACCTCCATTCCCCAAAAAAGTTTAGAAACTACAAATACACTACACTTCAGATTAGTGTTTCTATCCTATGAAGTACATACAAAACTGTAGAAATCCTTTGAAGACGAGTAAGTTTCAGATTAAAAAAAAAAAAAAAAAAAATTCAAAGCAATGAGATGAGTCCATGGCAGGAAAAAAATTCATTTTTACCTAGGTCCTCCCCTTGCCATTTCTTCTTGATTTTTATACATAAATCTACTTTAGCCTCTTCCCCAGAAGAAAATGGAAGAATTATGCTACTAGTGGTATTTTGGACTGAAATAGGAGAGCATGATGAAGCAGACAGTCTTTCTACACTTAAGTTACTATGTTGCTCTAAATTAATACTTTGCAGATATTAATAATTTCCCATTACTAGAGTAATAAAATTTCAATCCATAAACTATTTTCCATACACGTTTCTTAATGCCTGAAATATTGTTTTTTGTGGTGTGGTTTTTTTTTTTCCTTTCCTTACTTCTTTACTGGATATAAGCAGAGTTTTAGTAATGAGGTGAGATTTTATGAATTACATTGCAAACTAGGAGAGCAAGAGAAAATAGCACTTTTCCATTCTACATTCATTCTGTTCATCGAACTTTGTAGTTACATTAGTTACATTCAGAGCAGGCTTTTCCACTGTCACTTCAGTTTTGGCAGTGATTACACATGGTCTCTCACTATTAAAACTCTGACCTACTTGATTATGTGCCCTAGCTGAAAAGTATTGTGAAAACAGGAAGTAATTTTAAATGATAATTTGGTGTATGTAAATAATTCCAAATATTAAAAGTCCCTACTGAAATTTTTTTTATTTTGTAAACCCAATTTTTACGCAGATGGTGTTGTAAAGTACTTCTGATAAAGGACCAGTGATATTGCTGTTACTCGTTGATATTGGATTGTTATTTATTGGTTACCACAGCATTGTGACTGTGTGCATCAATATGTATGCATATACATCTTCTAATAAAGACGACTGCTATCCAGGACTACCTACTAGATTACTGCAGTGGTCCTCTTTATTATTAATTACACATAGACATCTTTTCTTGTCATGTGAAGAGTTTTCTCTAGTCTTATCATAAAAATGTAAAATACATCAAAGCTAAGACTGGCAAAATATAACTCATCTGAATCAATAATTACTACAAGTTACATTTATAAATGTTCATATCGATAATACAACCAAGTCTTGTTCTGTCTCTTGGACCAGGCAGGAGGAGGAAGGGTAATTACAAGGAACTTTATGGAAGAACAGATATAAAAGTATCTCAATATTTTGGAAAAATGGTATTTCACTGACACAAACAGCATTTGCCTGAAATAAATGTGACAAGAAGTATCTGCTAAAACAGAAAAATCTCCATATGCGCGATACTATTTATGAGGCTAAAAAAGCAAATTTTATTCATTTCTATGAAAGTTCAAATGTTTAACCTAGCAATGTCTTATACTTTTCCTCATTTGTCCTTAAAAAGGAAAAGTAACATCAGCCATTAACAGGAACCTACAGCTTTGTTAACTTTTTTTTTTAAATAAAAAAAAAAGGTAAGCATTATTTTGACATATTTGCAACAATGTTGTTACAGCATTTCAAATTTATTTAGAATTTACTATTTGCAGACCAGACCTTCAACTTTTCAAAGATGGTTATTATCAAAGAATGCCAAATCTGAAATTATGAATGTTAGGTTCTTGCAAACACATACATACAACACTTGGTTTATAATCCTGAAAGGGTAGGGGCACAACCCACTAAGGTTCACAAGCTGGAAATCAGGTAAGATTTTATACAAAGGTTATACGGAAGTGGGGCACCGTAGCAGTAAGTCTAAATGGGAGAAACCAAAAGGTTTAATGAGCCCATTGCTTAAGATATTTCAGATGTATTAGTGTTTTAATCACTTTGAATTGAAAGTCACATTTTGGAACAAAACCAGTGTAATTACAGACTCAGTAATAACATTTCAGCTGCTTCACCAATACTTTTACAACGAGTTTGAAGAAAAGACCAGTGTTCCTATGAAAAGGTATGAATACACACACAGAACAATATTTTAAAATATTAAGCATACCTGTGTTCGCAGAATTTCACCTTTTGACAGTTGCATATCACCAGTCAACTCTTTCACAGTAATGCCTAGTGGTTCCAGACGCTTGCTGAAGTAATTCGTCATTTCAGCTGCCAAAGCCTTCATAGGAGCAACATACACAATCTGCACCAAAAGGACACTTGCTTGATAAATGAGCAAACCCCACAATGTCGTTTGTTCCATGGCAACCATTACAAATCACAATTTATTGTGAAATATGATGCCAGGCGCATACAGTGAAAAATCTTAATAGTGATATATGAAAAGTAGTTATCTTTGTTGGATAAGTGTGCAGCTGTTAAAAGGACAATGGATTTTGTTTATACAGCCTCATCACTTTGAAAATTGGTTCTGCATCAAAGCTAAATGCGTTTTCATAGCTTTTTACTTGCATAATAAGATTTTTAGAACACAAATAAGAATAGCTTTAACAATACTGAAGCAAATCAAAACTAGCCTTATCTTTGACTTGGAAAAGTGTAATACCCTTGAAAACTTCCTGATTTCATATTTCATGTATAACATATGATGGGTTTTACTGTACAAGTTAAAAAGCTGTCACTTGGTTCATTAAACTCCTACCTTAAACTCATCCTTTTTGATAACACCATGCTGGACATGCTGGCGAATTTCATGAAGGACTGTCAGCATGGCAATGTTAGTCTTCCCGGCTCCAGTGGGGGCACAGATTAGCATGTTCTCATTTGTGTTGTAGGCAGTCTCGAAAACTATAGATTGGATTCGGTTTAGTCTTTTCATGCCTTTAAAAGCAAGCTGTCCAATCTGTTAAAACAAACAACATGCATATTCTGGATTTTTCATATATATATGTGTGTGTGTGTGTGTGTCTATACATATATTAATCATAAGAAAAAAAACACATGGTAAGAAACCTTGGGATACTTGTTGAAATACATTTATTATTCCAAGGCTTTTATTCTGAGGCTACCGCTCCCACCCAACCCTCAAATATTGAATCCATAAGGAAAACAAAATATAGCAGGATAACATTTGTTAAAATTAATCAAAATCTTTAGCCACATGCTATTTCAGCATTTAATTTGTTTTTAATCAAGARTGTGCAAAACTAATATACAGTAAAATAACGACCTATTAGAAATTAAACATCAGTAAAACAGCAATAGTCAGATTAGAAGAATATACATCTTTAAATCAAAGATGACAAACTACGACTACTCTAGTAGAAGAAGAGGCAGCAATACACAGGAACCTGCTGAAGAAACAGATTATTTTAAAAATTATTTATGATTAATTTTGTGCAATAAAGTTTAATTATGCAAACATACACACAAATTCAGTAACAACCTTCTCTTTGCTTCTGAGGAAATCTCCATCTTGCAATTGTTAATGTCCAGACCTTTCTCCAACAATACTTCCAGACCTTTCTCCAACAATACTTCCAACAAACTGCAGCCTCCAAAAGGAACATAAAACTTGTATGTGTAGTCCCAAATAAACTTCGAGAATGTTTTCAAAAATTAAATTACATAGTTAATACAGGCAATTATAGTTATTATAGTTTAATGCATGTTTAAATCTTATGAAGTACAAATCATCAATTATAAAAATACTTTGTTCCTCTTGGTCTCTCTGAAAAATGAGATTTTCACTAAGAAAGAACTGCTGTAGACAGTTACAATTTCTGCATTTGAAGATCCTAAAACTTCTGCAACTGAAGAACAGACCCTTAAGATATAAAATTAATTTTCTAATAAACTTGCTTTTTCTTAGTTACTTTTCACAGACACTTAAAAGAGACTGAAGAACACAGAATTATTTCCTTTCTACAGATTTAATTACCTGCACTGCTTCTACTAATAATCATGAAAAGTATCTTACTGATATTTTTGGCCATTATAATTTTTATTTTAATTGTAGGAAACCACAAAAGTACAAATTCACTGTAAAGAACAGTCCTGAAAGCACCTTCTGAAGATCTCCCTTTCCATTATTCTGGGTGCTTTAGTGAATTTACAGTCATCTGCTATGGTAATAGCCTCTCCAATACTAATAATATTCTTTGCAGTTCTTTCCAATACTAAGCAAATTATCTGAGCAGGACCCAATTTATTACTACCTCAAGTAATGCAAGCTTAGGAATGAGGGCTTCACCAGCTATTCAAATCAACTATTTTATTTAACTTTGCAACAAACAGCACTAGGTCTATCATTTTGCTGCAGTTTCTTGGTAGTTGCCTCATGTGAGAGGCTGAGATGTAAATTACAAATTTAGGCTAATACACCATTTTCACAATACATGACAACGCTCTACTCTTAAATGTAGAGGAATGATGTACTTAATGACTGGCTAACTGTAGTTTTATTCTAGAGGACTTTAAATATTAAAAAACAACATTTATTGATATAAAAGTCAATGAAAATGCTATGCAATCAACACACTATTTCTTTTTGAAAAATGTGGTTTTCAATTCAGCAGTACCTTTGTCTTAGCAAAGCTTTCACATTGAAAACTTCTTGTGCAACACTAAAAAACCAAGTTCCATCCAAATCATGGATTGCATTTGTATTTATAGGATTGTCACATCTCAAATATATTCAAATATCTATTCTAAACTGTTAAGTGTCTTTGGTGAAGAAAAAAAAAATGTATATAATGCAAGTATTTCCAGTACTTTTCATCAGGTTTCTTCAATGTTTTAAATGACTGAATTTCAGGATTACAACAGTTCTCACTATTAATGTTCTTTGTTCTTTCACAATTTACTCTGCTTGCAAGATTGCAGGGGGAAAGCGTATTTGTTTTGCACCAGGTTTTGTATAAATAATGTTTACTTGGTGTATCGTCTTCAAAATTMATTTCATCTTCATGAATGAGACTATTATAGAGCGTTAATGGGTTTCCTGGAGACCTGCTGATTACATTAGTGCTATCAGGGTTCAATCAGCTATTTTTATGGCCTCCTTAGTCATTTTAGGTTTCTAATTTGCCTGTTACTTCATTTTGAGATTTCTTGACAGGTCTTTGAAAATGGTTATATTTTTCCTTTTCCCTTTCCCCTCCCATTCCATCTAATTGGTTTTAGAAGCTATTATAAAAACCGTAAAGTTCACACTGATAAACACTGTTTACAGTGTTTAAAATAAAGAATCTAAGAGAGAGAAACTCACAGACACAACTGGTGATTACAGAATTGAACTAACAAAACACTACATTGCACAATATGTATATTATTTAAAGAAGCAGTTTTTAAACAAAAGCAGAAACATAGTTGTCTAAATGAAGTTCAGTGTAAGTATCCTCAGAAAAGAATGACAGGAATTTTTCACAGTCACATAGTTGAACGYGTGTTCATGTGCTTTACACATACAGGTCTCCTTACAGTTGTGTGATTGTTAATACCCTTAAATAAAGTATGTCTTTAAGTACTTCTCAAACTACTGCCTGTAGGAGTATATTGTTCCAGCTTCTCTTAATCTTTAAGTGGGCAGTGTAAGACATCTTTTTCCTCTACATTTGGAAGAAATTACATACACTATAGTCCTGGGACATGCAATTGTTAGCAAAAATAAATAAATATTTAGATAAATAAAAATAATTTCCTGTCCCTTCTCCTATTGAAAAGTAGTAACACCATGGATTAAGACTGACTTGGTAAGCAGCGATAAATAAACAGATGTTCCAGAAGCACCAGCGGAAGCTGTGTAACAAGTTAGAAAAACAAACCTCACCTTGTTTTCTGGAAAGATGCTAAGCCTACTGAAAGAGGAACATTAAGAGTGGAATAAAGATTAATAAAAAATAAAACCCATAAAAGCCTGGTTAAGAACTAGAAGTATTTTTTTTAAATAATGGTATTCTGACCAGAATCTAGACTTTCACTCAACACACTAATTAATTTTCAAGCAACTCAAAAGAAAAATGTGGGCACTGACAAATCAATACACAACATTCACAATCACAATACACAGTTAATGCATAATATTCTTTGAATGGTGACTCTGCAGGAACATACTAAGGATTAAAAAAGCTACAAGAGAAAGGAATTCCAGAGAAAAACAGTATCTTAAGACCTCTTCAAACCAACTCCCCATTTGGTTGAAATAAATATCACAGGTTACCCTTCCCCAAAATTTCATTTTATTCCAAACAGCATGTACAAGTGCATAATCCAAAACCAGTAGTTCTGCCCTTAAAAATCAGTAAGAAAAAAAATGGACAGCAGACAGAAATGCAATAGTATGCACAGAAGTCCACAGTCTGACAAACATACTAGAAGATTTGCTTTTTTAATTTGTCATTTGCACAAACTACCTAGTTTGAAAGCTGAAAACCAGGGAAATCCCTTCTTGCTTAAAGGACTGGTAGCCACTGGATGGCAGAATCTGTTTTTTACTGAAGGTGAATGAGATGCAACATTCTTCAGCTTTCTATTCCACAGCTGATTTATCCCTAGAATTCTACACAAACCAAAGGAAGTTTAAGCAGAATATAATCTGAGTGCTATTCTCAAGAAACACAATTTCATGCCTAAGATAGTGCCATTTTTACATAAGCATGAATCAATGTGAAAGACCACTGAGAAGCAACTCTTTCCACAAACCAGATGATACTCAAGGCAGCTCTGATATGAATGTATAAAACCTTTTTTTTTTACTTCAGTAAGCTTTTGAATTCTTTCCCAAGGAATTTACTATTACAACTAATGCATTTATGAGTAAACGAGTTTACACTTAATGAAGATATTCTAAATTAGTAATTTCATTAAAAAGATATTTGTGTGTTGGTGCGCTAACAGCAATTTAAAAATAGGACAAAACTGTTAAAGTCATTAAAGTAATATTCATGAATGAGTCCATACGATTCAGTCTGCAGGCAAGCTACAGCTCAGAAACACAACTAATTTAACAACATGGCAGTAACAGTGTCTGTTCTAAATAGCACAGGCCATCAGCACTTTAGACAGTGTTTTAGGGATGCAATTCATTAGCCACACCTTGTAGTTCTACAGAGTTTAATAAATATGATACAGAAGATACTCACTTTTTTCCTAAGGCATACCTGTGAAACCTGCTGTGGTCTATCTATGGTCTATAGCACTCTCCCTCACCCAGAACAAAAGGGTGCTAACTACAAGTTCCATTAAAAGCTGAGGTCTTCTTTCACTCTCTTTATCACTTTATGCATTAACACCAGTTGACAGAAACAGGTTGTCAGATGCAATTAACCTCAGTACCACAAATTTTCACTTGGTGGCCCAATGAGCTCTTAAGTCAACTTCAAGGTACAATGCCAGCATTTTAGTAGCAGCTTCTAAATTCAGTATTGGTGTGCACAGACATAGCATAATATGTCTTATCTAATCTATCCAGAGCAACACTAGAAAAAAATATAACCATATTTAATTCTTTGCAATTTATCCAGAAAATATGTGTGGGTGTTATCTCCCTTAGAATTATCATATTTTATTAATTTATCTACAGGACATTCTCTTTATATTCCTCATTCTAGAAGAGATTTATGCCTTGTCCACATTCATTTTTCCAGTTTTCGTGTAATACTAGACAAATATTCTCATGGTCTGAAATACAGAAACGTTAGTCATCTGTACTAACTTCCATAGCACAAAACCACCTAAAATAAATGTTCTATAATGATGACTTCTTCTGTTGTACTATAACAAAATAATAAGATTACTACCCATTTATCGTAAAGATTATCCATTGCACTCATAAACCAAATTTAAACTTTCAGCATTTTCCCTACTCATTGGCTTAATTTTAATGTAGATATATTTTAATCAAAGTACCTTATATATTTCAGGTGCAACAAATCCCATTCTGCAGTCAGTTGTTCTATTGCACTTTCAGTTAAAAAGATAATTGATCTAACTGGTAATAAAATGGCTAATCCATGCTGTTTTACAGAAAATCCATGAAATTCAGGAAATGAAGTTCAGATGTCCTGACATATAAATAATCTCTAGGTCATCTTTCCCCTTTGCTGTAATTTGGAATGTTGTTGGTTAGGACACATATCTATGCATATATACTCATACACACACACAAATATATATTTGTGTATATATGTATATACACATTTTAATAAATACATTCCCACTATCCCTCCAAATTCTGAACATTTAGTAGTCCCTCCTGCTTTCTAATTATGCATGTATACACTTAAAGCACTTTTGTGCCAGTGTAAATCCTATTTTGTTACTGAAGGTACACTCAGAAATAAATATAGATGTTTATGTTTACCTGGGGACTTCCACAGCCTCCCTCTCCTGATGATACTTTTCATATTCTGCTACTTTCATGGAGGTGGTAGCTCATGAGATTTAGGAACAATAATAAATAAAAATATAACTATATAAATACCATAAAGGTAAAATTATTTTTACATTATCTTAGGAGTACTATTTGAGAATATAATTTCCTACCTGCCCCAAAGACTGAAATGTTGTCTTTCGAAGTGCATATATACATTTTAAGCAAAGGCTCATAACACGTAAAAGAAAAACTGCATGATGTTTGGATCTGCTCCATTTAGCACCAAATCATATCAGTGAGATTTCATTGGACTTAGGGGGACAATTTTTGTAGGAACAAGTAGCATACACAAAGATATGAAAATTATACAAGCGTACCAAACAGAGCTTAGGATTGGCTTTGGGCCATAATCAGCATTACAATTTCTTCAAGTAAGTACAAATTATGTCTCATCCAAAGTGTAGTACCTGAAGAGTTATGTGCTATAAAGGAAGCTTAGAGTAAAACACATTAGACAGATGCAAGTAACAAAAGGCACCAGAGAACCAGCAGCTGGTTTCAAAGCTGTACGTGCTACAAGTGACTAGACTAGAACTAAAAGCAATTCTTGCATGGTATGGCTGTCCATGTCACTATTAGTGGTAATCACAGAATCATTTACGCTGGAGATCATCGAGTCCAACCCCCCTGCTCAAAGCAGGATCACCTACATCAGGTGGCCCAGGACTGTGCAGTTGGGTTTTAAGTATCTCCAAGGATGGAGACTCCACAATCTCCCTGGGCAAGGTGTACCAGTGTTTGACAACCTCACAGTAAAAAATTACTTTCCTGTGTTCAGATAAAATTTCATGAGTTTTAATTTGTGCCCATTGCCTCTGGTGCTGTCACCAGGCACCACTGAGGAGAGTCTGGCTCCCTCTTTGTTAATCATTCTCACATCAGGTATTTATATACACTTGTAAGATTCCCCCCTGAGACTCCTCTTCTCCAGCTCTCTCAGACTCTCCTCACATGAAAGATGCTCCTGTCCCTTAATTAGATTAAGAAGCCAGAAGAAATTCCTAGAAATGACACATAATGAACTATAAGGGTAAAATTATACTCTGACATCCTATAGAACACAGAATCACAGCCCATGAGACTTTCCTGAATATGTTTTTAATTTGAATTAAACATCATCTTTTAAAAAAAACTATGGAGTCTTGATTTTTAAAAGTATCACCACATTCACTGGTTAATGCAATAGGTATTTAAGTAGCAGTAGCCATCAGAAACCAGGGAAATTTTCATACTTTCAAGTTATATTAGTGTCATTAAACTCAAAACAAACACTGAAAAATTTTCCTAGATTCCGACAGAGAGTTCACAAGAATAAAAAAGTATCCTGGGCGGGGAGGTGGGGTGGAAAATATATATATATGTTCATTATATATGAAAGGATTACCTCTGCTTAAAGCTATCATAGCACACAAACTATGAAAACTGTAACAGTTTTACTTTATTTGGAATGCTGCTTTTAAATCCTGATTAAACATTTCCCCTCCAGACTTTCAGACTTCATGTTTGCCAAGATACTGAAACTGTTATTTTTCTGACAGTTATTCAGTTCTCAGAAACTTGAAAATTCTGGACATCTCGTAACAGCAAGTGCTCTTCAACAAACAAACTTTCATTAGAGAAGAACCAGTCWCCATCCACAGGAAGTCCAGGACAGTTCCATTAAAAAACAAATCGTAGCGAAATCTAGTAGTATATTAGTCTCCTACTAACTATGCTAACATAGGCACTCCTTGAAAAAAACAGCCAATAAAAAAAAAAAAAAATCACAGAATAAAAAACCCCCATGTCTGTCTGTTTGTTGTTGTTGTTTTTTTAAATCATCAGTCCTACCATCTGCTCTGTTGAAGAAAGAAGAGAGATCTATTAAAAAGCAAGAGTTTTCAGGGAAAATATTTAACTTCATATATGACAGCTAAGACCTAACATGCCTGAAGTAATTTCACCAAAAATCCTTTTAAGTCTGTAGATACATTGCCACCAACATTATCAAAACTATTCTCTTGACAAGTTACGCTATACAAATAACTGCAGCAGTCATACCTTTTCTATAGGTTTCTGAAATATTCAACCACTTATTGTTGTATTAAAAATACAACATTGAGAAATATTCTTTGGTTCAATGTATAGATTAAACCCAAAGACTTCTGCATGTATAGAGCTGTCGTGGTTTAACCCTGGCAGCACCTAAACACCACGCTGCCGCTCGCTCACCCCTCCGCTCCGGTGGGGTGGGGGAGAGAATCGGGAGGGCACGAGTAGGAAAACTCGCGGGTTGAGATTAAAACAGTTTAATAATTGAAATAAACCAAAGTAGAACAGTAATAATAACAGCGGTAACAACAACAACAATAGGATATACAAAACAGGCGATGTACAATGCACCCGCCGAGCCGACGCGTTGCCGAGCCGACACATGCCCGAAAAACGCGCGAGCCCGTCCCGGAACCCCGAGCCCCCCCCGCCCCCCCCTTACTTTTTATACTGAGCATGACGTTACATGGTATGGAATACCCCATTGGCCAGCTGGGTCAACCACCCCGGCTATGCTCCSCCCGCCAGCTTCCCATGCACCTGGCAGGGCATGGGAGGCCGAAAAGTGCCCGGTGCAAGCACCACCCAAAACATCAATGGGCCATCAACGCTCCTATTATACCAAACCCAAAACAGAGCACACCCTMCCCAGCTACTGGGAAGAAAGTTAACTCTGTCCCAGCCGGAACCAGGACAAGAGCCAAAATCAGTTTGATGGAAATGATGGGAAAGCACCACAACTCCAAGGCTCTCACTGCTCCGAGTTAAAACACTGAAACAGCTCGGGGAATCTCCTCCCCTCACTGGGAGAATTGTTGTGTTCCTCAGCCTACTTATAATATGACAAAAGATTATAGACAGAATGGTTATATCCTCTGGTGATTTGATTTGAGGAAATGGATAACAAAGTGTTTCAGAAAGATTTTTCCATAAAAGTAACTATTTCTACAGCACAGCAAACGTACATAAATTTTGGCAACCAGACACACAGGTGAGATTCTGATTTCAGTGACAATATTGTAAACTCAAAAGTATCTGATGTCAAGAGAATTATTCCAGATTACAGCAATGAAATGGAGACCACAACACAGCCTCCTCTTAGAGCTTTCTGATGCCGTTTGTGAATTACACACAAAATTTACCTTGAAGTAATGCGGCTAGTAGGAAAATACCAAAAGGAAAATTGGCAACAATGTGGCATTTCCTAATAACATCAGAAGTTAAAATTTTATGAGGATAGAAGGATTTGAGTTTAATTTGCTCACATTTCATCCATATTAACAGTATCAAATAAAGAAGGTTTCTTTCCTTTAAAATTTAAAAATAACTTAATGCTATACAAAGCTAAGAGCATGGAAGAGTGAAATACAAAAATCTCTATGAAGTTTAAAACATCTAAAATATTGTTAGCCTTAAAAGCAAGGTTCCTCCTGGACTGCTATGTATTGACACCTCCACTACTACCATCTCCCTGACTTTTCTAGATGGAGCAATGAGGAAACTAATGTTTATCTGCCACAGCCTATTCTACAGGTTTTGGGTTTTTTTCAATTCAGAGAACACTCTCATAATTTCTTACACCTGTATACAACTAAAACAGACTCCTAGCCCTGCTGATGGTATATTGCTCCCTTAATTTATTCCCCTAGGAAAACACAGTGCATCTCTAAAAGGAAAGAGAAGAGAAAAAAAAAAAAAAAAAAAAAATCACTGTAGAGGCACACTGTCTCAAAAGTAACTGTAATCAAAGAGTTAATACAGAAAACCCTTTTCTAGTTGTTCAAGAATATAGACACTGAAAGACAAAGGGAGAAACCCAACAAATAAGAAGGAAAGATAACGAGGGCATAATGAAAGGAATTACGTAATTCTGGCCACCGGTGAGAAAAAAGTTACTCTACTAACACACAGCATAAAAACTGAAGCCCTTTTATACAAACAATATAAAACAGTTTTAGCTAACTTTTCCCAAATAAAGAGATTATGATATGATATGGAAGTACACACAAACTACTTTTTGGAAGTTGAGTTCTTGCATGAATCACCATTTCTGAACTAGTTGGCAGAATTTTGAAACAATCATATCAAGAGAGATCTAATTTATTCTTTTCCTTCCATATTCTTGTTGCAGTTTTTAAAGAATATGTCACTAACTTTAAAAAAAAAAAAAAGAAAAAAAAAAAGAAAAAATATTTCTAAGCAGTAAGTTGTGTTGATGAGGGCATACATTAATCTCAGAAAAGGTCTGGCTACTGAAACTAGCCTAGTCAGATAACTGGAAAATCTAGTAGTGATGGAGAGTACTGACAGAAAACAGCAGATAGTTTTTGGCCAAACCTGAAAAACGGTGACCATGAGGAAGAGACAGACATCAGACAAAAGGGATCAAGTCCAGACCCTCCCACACCACACAGACTTATGTGAATGATTGAGGTATGGGTCAGGATAAAGACACAAAACTTTCTAAAGGGCTGCATCTGGGCATTTCCATTCAGGTACTCTCAGGATTTAGATTAATGGAAAACTAAGACACTGAAAACTGAAGAATCACAAAAACTGAAAAGCTGATGAAGAAGATAGTTCTTGCTTTGCAAACAGCACTACAGGTTTAACAGAGCTTTCACACGTACTTTGAAAAGGATACATGCTGCAGGTTACAACTAGACTAGACTTTTTGTTTTGCTGCTATAGTAGCTAGTGATAGGCAAACCAGTCTTTTTTCTGATATAGGCAAATTACTGATGCACAACTTGAGAGAGGCATTCTTATTTAGCTTAAAGATACATTTGACAACAAGCCAAAAAGCCTCCATCTAAGGAGTATGCATGGCAGGGAAACAGTCTCATGCTTAGAGGTCCAGAAGGACAAAGGTTCACAGGTATCAAAAGCAAGGGGAAGAAGAATCAGGAACACAGGAAATTAACTCCTACATAGTCTCAGATGACTCAGAAAAAATCTCCATCCTTTTCAGATTCAGGGAAAAAAAGCAGATAAGGAGGAATATTTGTACAGAAGTTTCCTTCATTACATTATGTTCAATGATAAGTAATTCCTATGAATGGCTACATAAAATCTTCTTCCTCTATATTTTGTTTCCTGCAAACGAAAAGTCCCTATTTCCCTACTCCAGATTAATTTTCAACATACTACAGAAGAAAGAAATGGTTTCTACTATTATCGTTGTTGTTATTATTATTATATAAAGCACACCTATTTATTCATATGCAAAGAAAAAATAACTCTACTCTTACTTGATGTGTTCAGTTCCAATATTCTAACTGAAAGATTCAGTGGTAGGATAATTCCAATTTTCCAATTAGAATTCAGGAAAACTATTTTGTTAGAATAAGATACAAAACACACACACACACACACACACAAATGTTTCCCACTTTAAGAGACTTTACATTACTTGTTGCTCCCTGTTGTTCTGCAGCCTCAAACAACTACTACTCTTTGAAAATTTTAAAACTTCCACTATATTAGCAGTTACTGTGTGATCTTGAGGTTAATGGAAACTGCAAGTCCGAGATGAATAGCCTATCAGATATAAAGTCAATCTTTTAGTCATGTAGCTCCTCTATCCCAAAACCTTTTAAAAACATTTAAAACTATCTGGTGATTTCTAGCTGAATCCCTTGATGGACAGTCTCAGTCCCATCTCTATTACTGAAAGACCTGGGACATTCTTATCCTAGATAAGAGATTAATGTCTCAAGGACAGTACTGAAACTTGTGCTAATTAAAGACAAATATTAAAATCAGACAAACTATAATTTGTCTAAAATACTTCCAGTGAGAGTTAATCTTTTAAATGTTACAGCATACACTTCCCTCATCTTTGAAAATTCTCACTTCGAGATTACATTTCTTAAAAATGAAAAACAATTTTGGTCTTGAGTATACTTTTAATTAGAATTTAAAATACTACCCTGCATTTCTCTTTAAATTGAAGACCAATTACTCCTAAGAACTAAAGCTTGCCTTCAGGTATGCTATCAAAGCAAAGCAGACTACTGCATTCTTCTTCCAGACTCGTACTATGAAATTCCATTGAGATATGGCTATCCCCTAAACAGGATGCAGCAGAAGCACATTATTCACTCTCCAGTCTTAATTATCAAAATGACTAAAACTACTTTGAGTTGTTTTCATTAAAAACTTTACAGATCTCTGCATGTGCTTTATACCAAAAAGTCTCTATATTCAGTCAATGACATAAATGTACCTCCCTAAAGAATGAAAAATGAACATTTAACAAGTTGCCTTCTCAATTTAAATATTTCACTTACTATGATCATTCAATGAGGTCAACAAACGTAACAGCTGCAAAGTCACCAGGTAGATATAATTGGATTTCAAATATTACAGTGATTAAGTACAAGAAGAAAAAAATGCTGTGAACCAGAAAGCTGGATTTCTTTGAGCTACCTGCAGCTGCACTGTGGCAGAACATGTCTACCTGAAATGCTTCTTGGATTTTTATTGGTCATTGGTTTTACACTACAAAATTTGATACATAAAAGTTACTCAATTTACAGTCAGTTGAACATCACAATTTGGAGCCTAAATATTGTCTTTCTTTGAAAGCAAATTTAAACCTGTCTTTAAGAGCAGGGTAACAGCATTTCATATTATTATATACCTTTAAAGTATAGATATCTTTCAGTATTTTTATTTTTAAATACACCTTAATTAATTAAATACTATTTTATGCACACAAAGGCATCAGTTCTAACTGTTCATGTCAAAATGAATATTTAAACTGTTAACGTAGAAGCCACTTCAGGATAATATTTTCAAACTATTTACTTTAGCTTGCCCTTAACATATGACATAAACTATTTCTTCCTAATAACACCTAACAAAACCCTGAAAAACTAACAGAGTGTTCTGAAGGGTAATTATAGTTGAAACTAGTAATAATTTTAACACATCAAGTAAAAATGAAAGAATGGCAAACAGAAGAATATTCCCAGAGGAATAACTATTGCTGTCACAATCTTTCTACAACTCAATTTTCTTCTTTATTTCAGTTAATTTCACACTACTGCTAACCAAGAAGGCAGTACTGTTTTACAATATAAATGTTAAATGACTTTTTCCTAAATTTTAGAAGGGAAGACTACAAGCACAACCAGTCTTTTCTTCTGCAAGAACACAGCTATTTTGTTCTCCCAAATCCCAACTAAACCAGCAGCATTCACAGAAGTTTTCTACCTGATCTACCATAGGAAAATAAAAGGTAGGTGAGCGATGATGAACTTGTGTGGTAAGGTCACCAATGTGTGGGAACAATAAAAGTTCAAGTATCAAAAGAGAAAAAGTACAACAGTTTTAAAAAATATTTGGGAAATTTGTCTAATGACTTCTGATAGTAAAACATATTTTTGTGTGCACATTACCATCCACAACGAATCAAATACACTGCAATGAGAAAAGAAACATATACTCTCAGAAACCCCCCTGAGATCCATCTCTCAAACTAAGCCAAACAAAAACTGGAAACCTGCTCTTCTGTAGCATAATTTCTTCCATACTGACTGCATCCTTTAGTAAGACACTATGCACAGTATAGCTGAGACTTTTAGCTGCCATATCTGGGTTTGTTTTTATTAAAACAAAAACATAAAATAGTTATGAGAATGAGAAGCTTTCACAGACTCCTATTGCTCGGAAGTGGTGCTTTTTTGCACAAAAAAACACCCCAGATTTTTTTTTTTTTCTTTTCTGTAAGTATTCAGAATTAGTTTCATTGGTTGGATCTTTAAAATTAAAACCCTGACAGGTAAAAGCAGGTACTTTGTTAGATTACTTCTAGCTACAGGCAGATGCATCTATTCCCACAGTGGCTCAGCAGGTGCTTTTCAGCAGCTGGTGCCCTTTACTGGTTTGCCTTTGTAAGTGTTCCCATCAGATTTTCAACCATTTCAGAGGCAGCACTACACAATGCACACACACTTGGCAGCTGTGTAGAAAATGAAACAGGCTTAACGTTTTATTCAAATCAGATGCAATCAACTTCACCTCATGTTAATATTAAAAAGTGCATTTCCCTATTTGTATTTACTATTTGCATGAAAAGGAGCGACCAAAATCCCAAATAACTGTAAGAATATGCAACTCTCACATGACAGTATCTACTAAATATTTTTCAGCAATCTTTGCTTAGTATATCATACACAGCCATGCTAGTTTAAAGAACAGACTAAAAGAAATGAAGTTCTCTATATTCACCAGTACAGATATTCTCGCTATTARACTTTGACCCATGTTGTCAATTAATTGTTCTTGTCTTCAAACTTATACTGCCCAAGAAGAGATAACTCAGATTTTACAGAGCTCTTTTCAATAAAAAAAGTTGTACATTACTAGTACTCTGAATAAACAGACTATCTATAAATGAGAAGAGTTTCAATTAAGTTCAAATAAGTTTCAATTACAACTTCACTAATGAAAGGACATTTGAAAATACTGGTTTATATTCACAAGGATTTTTTCTTGCTGTATCTACATTTATCAGTGTTTTTCACATATGTTTTCATTAATATCAAGCCTTTGAAAATAAAAATGTGCGTAAAAACAAAACCCAGACTGACAAAGAAAGAGCACATTTATCAGTTTTTCATAGCATCCTTGCCACCCTCAACATCTCCGGTGTCTTAAATGTGGCTTGTTCACGTAACACAACCATCAAGCTTTTAAGATGTTAAAAGGCTCTTATATGAGTATGTAAACAGATAAGCCAACACCGAAAATAAATAAAGCTATAATGTATTATACAATATRCTATCATAACAGTGTTTAGAAACTGTTGTTTAAAGAAAAAAGACAGAAGTCCCGATAATCTTAARAAGAATAAAAGCACAAGACTACAAAATGTCTTCAACTAAACTGTACATGACACTAGGACAAAGGCAACTTAAAGAACAAATAATCAGATCATATATTAAGCAGTCAATTTTAAGACACTAGAAGACAGGGAAAGGCATTAGGTTATAGCTGAATAGCAAGGAGAAACCTATTGGCCAAAAAGAAAAAAAAAAGATAATTTTTCATCTTTGTGAAAAGTCATCTGAAAAATTTGGGTAGATGAGCTAAGACAGGACATACTGCAAAGGAAACCTTCATTCAGCCTGATTCTAAAAGAATCAAACTTTGCCAGTGTCAAACCAATGCAAATAAACCTGCTGTGAGCCTACCAAAAGACAGGTTTATGACAGAGGTAGACAGAGAACACTATTTTGGAATAAGAAAAAGGTTATATTGCAAGTTGTTGCATTGCTTGTTTTTTTAAATCAGGGAAACACTGTACAATCTGAAAATGTGGGTGCAAGTGGTTATCTATGAATTTCTCCAATAATTCCAGTAACCCAAAATTTTAAGAAAGTATCTGCATTACTTCCCCATTCTTATGGGACAATAAAAAAAGCCTGTTTTCATTAAACTTCTCTGGTGAATGTTTTTCCAAATTGTATAAAAATAATCTGCTTTTAAATAATCACATTACAGTGATTTGATCCACAATATCATATGTCCTGGTTCCGGCTGGGACAGAGTTAACTTTCTTCCCAGTAGCWGGGGGGGGTGTGCTSTGTTTTGGGTTTGGTATAATAGGAGCATTGATGGCCCATTGATGKYTTGGGTGTTGCTGGGTGGTGCTTGCACCGGGCACTTTTCGGCCTCCCATGCCCTGCCAGGTGCATGGGAAGCTGGCGGGGGGAGCATAGCCGGGGTGGTTGACCCAGCTGGCCAATGGGGTATTCCATACCATGTAACGTCATGCTCAGTATAAAAACTAAGGGTGTGGGGGGGCTCGGGGTCCCGGGGGACGGGCTCTCGTTCGGTTCGG
>JAYKAV010003410.1:0-216864 GCA_035582835.1 Phoebastria nigripes
TTTTTTTTCGATTCTCTCCCCCATCCCACTGAGGGGAGGGGGGAGTGAGCGAGCGGCTGTGTGGTGTTTGACTGCCTGCCGGGTTAAACCACAACATATGTAAGGAAGGGAGGATATGACTGGGAATCAATATCCCTCCTTAATTCAACTGCA
Source organism: Phoebastria nigripes (assembly GCA_035582835.1). NCBI lineage: Eukaryota > Metazoa > Chordata > Aves > Procellariiformes > Diomedeidae > Phoebastria > Phoebastria nigripes. The sequence continues at coordinate 154 of JAYKAV010003410.1, forward strand.
GTAACCCAAAAGGAGTATGCTCTCCTTCCTCGAGGGGGCGGAAGGATGAAGATGCCTACAAACTAGTACAGAACATATGTGTCAGTATCAGTAATATTTACAGTTGAAGCTTCATGAACAGCAAGAAAGGGCACAGACATACACATTCTTACAGATTGTGCTGAAGTGGCTTAAAGAGATGCTTTAAGTTTAGGCTAACATGTTCTAATTTGTATTGAAAGAGACTGGAAGTGTCAACAAGGTCACTTACCACATCCTAGCAATTGAGAAGGGAAGCTCCACTTTATAGAAGGATGCTTACAGTCACAGTCATAAATTCTTGAACCTTTCCTACACAGTTTGCAAGAGCCTGTCTCTGTCCAGACTGCACAATACTAACATCTGTCATGATTAGTACAATTCTGGAACATTTACCAATGTCAAGGATTCCCTGTTTCTACCTGCATTTATAACACAGGTTAGGCAGGACAGGCTTCCAAGGAACTGTCTGCTTAGGGATACATCTGAGGCTTTACAAAGGGGAAAAAAAAGCTATGCGGAAGGGACATGGACTTAAAGCAGATTCTCCATACCCTTCTATTGTATGGTATTCAGGGCAGGGAGCCCAGATGAGTGTAGCAGTTATTCTGTAAGCTCAGAAGCAGTCTCCAAAGCTACACAGACAGTTTCCACTAAGGAGAAGTGGCTTAGGTGGCCCTTCTCATTGTCCCTGGCAGTCCCTAACACCACTGGATTGATAGGAACTAATCCTGTATTCTAGGACCAAAGCCATTTTGGATCCAGACTGCAAACCTCGCAAATCTCTTGCAAATCCCTGAAAGCTGAGGAGGCACCCCTGAGGTGATCCACTTGTGCTGGCTGTAATGATCTTTGGGCTATTTTTCCCAAGCTAATGCAGAGAGCTATGGAAGACAACTGTGGAAGTGCCTCTCCCTTGGCTTTCTGAGGAAAGTCAGAAATGGTAACACACGGACTCTCAGCACAACAACTGCAGACACTTTCATTGCTACTTATATACATGTCAGGTCCTGTCATATGCTTGCTGTGTAGAAACAGAAAGCACACACAAAGGACTGGAACAGCTTGAAAACCAGACAAATAACGTAGCTTTTTGTGTCTGCCTTTTATTGGTCAGCACTGCTTCACTCTTTTGGGGAGAGACATTGTCCTTCTTGCTAACCTGGTTTCTTATGCACACACGAACTCCGTTACTTATTTTAAAAAATCACTTTCAAGGCAGAGAAAAAAGGCTAATGCTGAGAGTAGAAAAATCTGGATTGTAAACCCACCAAACTGTTATTGAAGAACAATCTTCACACCTATTCCAATGCTTGGTCACGATTAAGAAGTCTTACGGCTTTGATATTTGAAATTTGGTTATGTATTATTGTTTGAGGCTGACAAAACACTGGAATTCGTCTATACTGCTGTAGGAAAACATACTGTGGTACAAGGAAAAAGAACATGACTGATGGATAAATACAGACAGACAGTCAGACAGATGTATCACTATGTCATTTTTTGCCATTATCACCTCAGTCATAAAAGGCTGGGGCGGATCAAGATGCGGAATGAGCTTTAAAAATATCCTTCTGTTACAGATTGTTCACTTGTATTTTACCATAAATATCTTAACAATTATTTCAAGAGACATTATTCTTCCATTTAAGTACATGCTATGTGTGAATGATGTTATCTGTAAAAGCAATAAATTCAGTCACAGCAGTAAAATGTAATTAGAGTTTTTTTCTGTGACAGAATTGATTTTGGGTAGGTACATTACGAAGATGATCAGAGGGCTGGAGCACCTCTCCTACGAAGACAGGCTGAGTGAGTTGGGGTTGTTCAGCCTGAAAAAGAGAAGGCTCCGGAGAGACCTTACAGCAGCCTTCTAGTACCTGAAGGGGGCCTACAAGAAAGCTGGAGAGGGACTTTTTACAAGGGCATGTAACGATAGCACAAGGGGTAATGGCTTTAAACTGAAAAAGGGTAGATTTAGATTAGATATAAGGAAGAAATTCTTCACTATGAGGGTGGTGAGGCACTGGAACAGGTTGCCCAGAGAAGCTGTGGATGCCCCATCCCTGGAAGTGTTCATGGCCAGGTTGGATGGGGCTTTGAGCAACCTGGTCCAGTGGAAGGTGTCCCTGCCCATGGCAGGCGAGTTGGAACCAGATGATCTTTAAAGTCCCTTCCAATCCAAACCATTCTATGATTCTATGATTAAACTCATTTGTAACAAATAAACTCTGAAGTTGCACAGCTAATATTTTTACAAGATGAAATTTGCAAATAAAGATTTCTCCTCACTTATGGGAGATTAACTTTTTGAAGATTATACTGAGACATTTAGGAGTCAATAAATAGCAGGCTAAAGTGATGGGAACACAGTTCTGTTTTTCATGGGTGGAGAAAGTGGAGGGAGGCAAAGATTTGTAGGTTGCCTGTCATCAGTCAGCATTAATTTCCCATCATGACCATGAATCTATTTCAGTCAAGGATGGCAGAGCGACAGTAGAGATGGGTGAGTCAAGAACCATACTTACAATTTTAGTGTCCTACTTTGCAACTTCATTTGATGTAAAAGGCCATGCATGGATCGTCATTTATTTTACATCGTAGCATGTAACTAATGGTCATGTTTCAGTGTCTTCTTTGACAGTGTAACATAACTCTAGAGCTGTGTTAAAGTCTGCTTCTGAGGGAGCACAGGCACTTCTTGTCGCACAGGCTATCAACACCTTTTCAGATGAGTTCCACAAGAGGAGGTCTTCAATTGCACTGCATCCGTAATTGCAGCAGGCTGTCAGAAAAGATTTGCTTCTACTTAGCTGTATAAATAAGGATCTGATACTAAAAAATACTTTTGAAATTCCAATCCTTATTTAAAATATTTCAGTATATTTTTGTTGTGTTTATGTCTACTGATACACTTTGAAACTAAAAAATTTCACAGTATAGGAATGCACTGATTTAAAAATCGTTTTTCTTTCCGTGAAAAATAGTGGCTTAACATGAAGAAACAAATGGTTTGGGAGAAGTGCTCTGTAGTGTGGAAGTGGCCAGTCCCACCTCACAGCGTCAAACCTTTTATTGCTTTTCAGTGCAACAGAATCACTCATGCTGTTAAACGTGAGATGAGAATCTAAACTACTGTATGTCTGAAAATCCTTCTACTTTTACTTGCTGCCATGGTTATGGCAGTAAAAAACACTTTTTAGGGAACTCCAAATACACTTAAGCTTCAAATCACAGGAAAGCAAGATTTCTAACAGAAGGGGCGCAAGCTAGTATGATATCCCTGTAAAGGTGCTGACTCTTTGAATCAGAGATTTCCAAAGTCAGTTAAAGGATTAGTATTTCAGGATGAGCCGACCGCTTCAGCAGGAGCTGGAGTTCAGACTCACTTCAGCTGCTAACTATTCCAGTGAAGGGAATACATGCTGAAGTAATTGGGAAGCATATGTATGATTAAAGCAGACCCCTTGAGGGAAAACTGCGTGGCTAGAAAGGATTGTTTCTGATACCGACGATTATTTTGGAGAACCTGAAGATGCCTTGGAAGATGTATGCTTCAGTTTAGGAAGTTTGCGAGATTTAGGCCTGTAAATCAGAGGGAGAATACCAAAGGTGTTCAACCACAGAAACAGCACTTTGGAAAGCTAGAATTAGTTGTTTGGTCTAAAGAGAAGCAGAAGGCAAACTAAGGTAAGACAGACACTGTCTGAAACAAGACACGATAAACTCTAGCATTAGCATTCTTAGTTTCATAAGCTGAAGTGCTGGCCCACATATCATATTAGTAGTTAAACCTTAATAACCCTCAGTTCTCTGCTTTTGCACCCTACCTAATCAAAGTTAAGAAGAGGGAGTACTTTGGTTAGTCAATAATACAGTATAGCAAATACTAATGTGTGAAGGGCATTGAGGTTAACTCATAACAGGTGAGTGGAGAGGCAAAAGCATGTGGAAGCAAAGGAAGGAAGCTCCAAACACAGAGATTAAGCATAGGCTTGATAGAAGGAAGAGGAGAGGAAAAAAGATGTGACCTTTTCACAATGTACTTGGGCTAAATGCGGAGCATGGGAGGGAAAGGGTGAGGCAGTTTGTTAATTGTGCAGTCAGCCAGCGTTACTGCAAAAGCTACAGAAAGACTTACTGAAGCCAGGTCTCTGGATAGTACATGCCTTCCTTTGACTCAAATCTTTCCAAGTGTCTCTGAAAGAAACCTTGAGGGAAGGGAATGGACTAGTGCAGATTAGTCACAGTGTTCAATACACCATGCTGAGATACTTGAGGGGAGTGGTAAGAGAACTGACGCACATCCTTGCCTAAAATCTATGTACAGGTGTATAACTCTGCATCTATCTGCTTCTCTTCAGTGTATTTCCCTTATCCAAATACGCTCTTTGCCATATGAGGAAAAGCAATAGGAAAGAAGAGCCAAAGGTCTGGGTCAGAGAAGTAGTTTGGTATCACTGAATAGCAAACCTGAGCTTGATTCAGGAAAACTGAAAGTTTTTTAGAGATCCTTACTAATGGAGCTTGAGTATTTCTTAACATAGGTAACCCCAAACCTCAGGATACAGGGGATCATTTTATTAGCAGACCTGAGCAAAAACAATAGCTCAGATACTCAGTACTACTCAAGATTCTTAAAGCCAATGTATCCAATTCCCTAAGGATTCCTATCTTCAAAAGGCTCTGCATTACCCTCTTCTCTCCCTGAATAGAGAGCTTGACTAGGACTGGCCTCTTAGTCACTAAACTAAACACTAGAACAGCCTTGACTGGCATTTTGTGCTAGTGAAGACTTTAATCAAGAGTATTTAAAACTGGCTGGAAGCTGCTCAGCAAAACTAGCTAATCTGGATGAGGATAACTGGGGTCACAATTAAAGCAGTTTTAAAAAATACTATGGTTATGCTGTGAATAATTCTGCCATACAAAAGAATGTACTTTCTGTAAAACTATTAAAGGATGGAATTACACTGGATAGTTTGCCCTGTCAAAAGTTTTATTTTAAACTAATCAAACTATCAGCCTTCAGAATTTTAGGAAGGTAAGAAACTGGGCATTTGCTCAAATAGATATTATGGCACACAGTAAACTTTAGTATGACTTTTAATGTAAAATTGTTTTAAATGTGTTCAGTTCTTCTTCCTCTTGTTGGAGAGACTTTCAAGATATTCTAGATGTACAGTTACTGTAATTATACAGGTAGTTGTGTGACAAGTTATCATACACTGGCATTTCAATGTTTACTTACCCAGCTGGCACACATAAGGGAAGTAATTGTAGTCACAAATTAGTCCCACAATCACACGCTTAAAAGAGTTCTAAAATCTGATTCTGACTGTCCAAGTGTAATGGCTTGTTTCTAAGGGGGGAAAAAAAAAAGAGTGTGATTCTAGCTGTCAGTCTTATGCCTTTATTTTCAAATGAGCAAAAGCAATGAAAATCTTCACTTGAACTTGCAGGTAGACTGACCACTTTGCAGAGCTCCAGTAGTGAAAAGAGGCCTTAAAACTAAGAGCAGTTGACAGTTCCTCCCATGACAAGAGCAATACAGAAAAACTGCAACTTTGTATCTGACCTGTTATGCTTAGGAGTTTGCTGCTGTGACTTACAGTACTGATATATTATTCACATGAAATATTAAGGGCCTGATTCTTCACTCAGAGCCATTCAGTTTAGAACTAAATCTACTGAAATTGCTGTGGTTTAAAATCAGTGCAACTTTGTGAAAAGAGAATTGAGTTCTTAAAGCACCATCCAGCACAGTGGAGTGATGAATTATATAACATTAACAAATCTTATAACTCTCTGGTAAATGAGAATTTGATGATGAAGCCTCAATAGGCTTGGCAACTCAGATAAGTGCCACAAAGTCAGCTTGTTTATCCGCAGATTATCTGAATTATTCAGGCCTCGTGGGTTTTCAAAATTGAGCTGGAAGTCTTGCACAGACAGACCTTGCCAATTGTGTGTACAGTAATGAGAAAAAAATATTCCCAGAGAAATTTCCCATGACAAAATATCCCTGGTAACAACAACATATTGGGGGGGACAGAGAAAGAGAGATCAACCTGCACTAGTATTATAGACCCTTCTTTGGGAGGAGGGAGAGAGGGGTTATATATTAAGATAATAAAAGTAACAGTTCTAAATTTCAAATCCTTGCAAGAACAAAAATAAATCTGTGGAAAAGTAATGTGGGATTCACAGTGCAAAGATCTCAGAAGAAAGTAGTTTTTCTGTGTACACACACCAGCTTGCTCCCTTCTCTCCCATTCTGGAAAATAATTGGATTATTTCTCCTTCATAACTGTAAAATGGAATGGCATATTTTTTAACCTATGATGCTTGTACTGAGGAATGATGAAGAATATTCAGTTTCAACTTCTGTTTCTTACAATATTCTTTGGGATTAGCCTGGGAGAGATTGCTGTAGGGAGCAGGAAGCAGCCAGCCAGGCTGCTGAGGTTGAAGGAAATACTTGGGGATCAGAGTTTGATGAAACACAAAGTCACTGAGTTAATTTAATTTGAAACTCGAAGTAGGGGACTATGTGCGAGAACAGGGAAGAAAAAGGTCCTTTTAAAACACCTTTAATTTCTGATCTGTCTTGTTTAGTACCTTTTCTCTGTATTTAAAATACAGATTATCCTGGTTTGATTTTCTTTGGGGAGCTCATGGTAAGACAAGGCCTGGGCACAGTCACCTCAAAGCTCTGGGAAACTCACATTCCTTGTAGACCTTCACCTGAACTAGCCCTTCCTCCTCCTCCAAATTCTGCTTAACAGTGAGTCTGAAAAAGCAAGACTTCAAAGACCAGAGTAAAGAAGAGGTGGAGTCCATGCATAAATGGAAATTAGCAGTTGTTGAATTTGCTTCAACTGGATAATCAAACTCCCCTTAGAACATTTTCTGCAAAGATGCTAACTCAGATTCTTAACAAGGACTCTAGAAATGATAATGAAGTGGACTGTAAGCAGGAAAAAAACCCAAATTAATATTGAGAGAAAAAGTTTAAGAACACAAGATGTGCTCAATATTTTTTTCACATATATTTACAGACTACAACTGTGGGGTGTTTTGGTGTGGGGTTTTTTTTTTGTTGTTTGTTCGCTTGGTTGGTTGGTTTTGTTAAGAGAATAGGATTCAAAGTGATGGAATTGTAATTGATTTGAATAAAAGCTTATCTGAATAGCTGAAGCCTGATAATAACAGATATCAATAATATACTTCTCACTATAGACAAATCACCAAAAATATGCTAGTAAAGGAAAATTGTTATTGTTTGTTAAGAATCAAGAGATTAACTCTCCTGCTTTAGGTCATAAATCAGAACTTTTTACTGACACTCAGCTCTGAGTTAGGTTTTAGGTTACACGACTGAGGGATCTGACCTGCAACAGTCACTTCTTTGATTTCAGGAGTTCCTGGATTTGAGCAACTATTGTCCTCCATTTTAAAATGAAACCCAGAGAGAATAATGGAGGCTGAATGCAGAAAACATAGTGAAAGGAATAATAACTGTCATTCTTCATTCAAGAAGGTAAATATTAGTGGTAATAAACAATCCTAGGAAGTTCTCGTTTCTTTCCAGTAAACTAAAATTGCATTTTCCATACTGCTTAAAGTGGTAAGTTTATTTAATTTTGAAATACTTATTTGAGTGGAAAAGAAAACTATGAATCTAATGCTTAATGTTGAATGGAGGTTCTATCATTGACCTCCATGTATACAGAATCAAGACTGAGTAACTGATGGATCATGGTGCACTTCAATTTTCAATAAAATCATAAAAGTAGGTCACTAAAGCACAGGGTCAAAAGAATTTTTAGACATACTAAAGACAAGAATGATTGTTTTCATAAAAGAAGAGTTTCTCAAGCAATAAGAGTTGTGACAAAAAAATAATACTAATCAATGTGTTGTATCCAAAGGGGTCCAATAATGAATTTCAGTTACATTTAAACTACAACATTCCTCGTTTATTGTTCAGCATGAACTACAGCTTATGAACCTACTGATTCAATAGAAATAATCAAGTGTCTTCAATAAAACAAGATGAATGGGATCCCGGGGCTTTATGAAACTTCATTGATGCAACATGCATGCCTATTTTCTGACAGTAGGTTCACATTATTGCCGATTTTCAAATACCTTCTTATATAAGAAGGCCAATTTTAAGAGAATTAATATGTTTTCCATTACTTAAAAAACTCTACAGTGGGGAATTTATCACAAATACTTCTCCATTCTTAAAGGTTTTGTGAATGGTACTTGTATCCAAACCCCTTAGAATTCTAGTACACTACGTTTACCTTGTCTGCAAGTAGTTGCTAAATTCACATACCTTTAGACTTAGTCTTATCAAAAAAAGCCCTATATCAGGCATTAATCAGATATTTGATATGCTGATTCATATGAATTTTATTTGTAGATGAATAAAAAATTCATTTGCTAGTTCTTGCTACTTACACTGTGGAATACTCCTTTAGCACTTCTTTTTATTAAGACTACAAAATCCTAAACCTGCTCAAGTACATAGCAAAACTTCTGTTGACACTAACATCATGGAATCAATTATATCAGTGATGTCATCAGCACTGGGATTTTGCTCTTAATTGAAGTAGTACGTGGGTTAGCTACTTGTGAGAAATGTGTCACTCACTGATAACTAGTGGCTCACTTATCCTCTGGTGCTCCACATAAGTTATGATGTGTGTCTTATTTGTGAAACCTTCATGTGAACTTCAAATCATGTCGTAGCTGTGTAGTAAGGAGCAGTCTTAACACAATAATGTATATTACTGAAGAGTCAATAGAGCTTTCAAGAATATCATAAAAGGTGAGTCACAAAACTAATGAGCTGTGCTACTAAGCTTAGGCATTTATGAAAACATGATTTAGCAAATGCTTTTTATTTTTACTTCATTCCTTCGGGGAAAGAACCTTCCCCCCAACACTGGAATGTTGATATAAAGAATTTATATTGTAATGAATCATCTCCTAAAATATTTGTATGTCATCTCAAGTTTAAAAAAAAAAAATACTGTAAACTGTAAGACACATCCAATATGATGTCTTTATGCTAATGGGATCAACAGAAGATATTAAGTGCATCACAAAACTGGAAATGAAAAAGGAAAAAGCATGTGATTATTTGTAGTCAGCACTAATATTTTCAATAATGCATGGGAAAAATATTATATAAAATTCATTATTCATATACTTTTCTCCCACGTGCACCTGAAAATGGAATGGTTTACTTTGCCTTAGGAATTTTTGAAATGGTGTGTTATTCTGTTCTTAACTTTCTTGCTAAGTGTACGGTCAGTCAATCATATGGCACCTTCTCTTGGTGGATAACTCATTTTCTTTAATGATGTCTTTTTTTTTCTCTTTTTTTTCTGGATACTTGAATAGAAAATAGAGATTTCTAGTATTCCTACCACACACACAGTTTCTCTGCAGATTAATTTTTCAGATGAAGTCTACAGAACTAACCTGTTAGTCATGCCTCATTATAAATAGTTTTATGAGTGAAGGAAGTTGGATATTCAACATTACTGTGAATGGATGCATATACTTCTGATAACATAGTCAGCTTTGGCATAATAATATCTCTGTTGGTTAAGCCTACTATGGATTGTGAAACAGCATGCAGGAGAAAAAGTCCAGGTATAAAATGCACACTTACAGTAGCAGCATTAAATACCTATCTTCATACTTAGAACTGAAATTGAGGTTCATTATTAACTCAAATTCTGCAGTCTAACAAATATTACTTGTTTTGCTTTGAGTGAATGCTTAAAAATGTGGCGGTGAATTATTCCTTCTGCTTCAAATAGTATTATCATATAAATAAAACTGTAGTGCATTTTTTTATTCATTAATAGATGGGGCTGCATAAATTTCAAGTTTCTAGACTCTTTGTGGAAAACGCCATCCTGACCAGCAACTACTTATAAGTAGAGCCTGAATTTTGCAAATAATGGTGACTCAAGAAGAGTACAAGGATCTCGTTAGGTCATGCAGAGAGGAAATCAGAAAGGCAAAAGCCCAGCTAGAACGCAATCTGGCTGCTGTCGTTAGAGACAACAAAAAACGTTTTTACAAATATATTAACGACAAAAAGAGAGCCAAGGAGAACCTCCATCCYYTATTGGATGCSRGGGGGAACGTTGCCACTGAGGATGAGGAAAAGGCTGAGGTACTTAATGCCTTCTTTGCCTCAGTCTTTAATAGTCAGACCAGTTATCCTCAGGGTATTCAGCCCCCTGAGCTGGAAGACGGGGACAGCGAGCAGGATAAACCCCCTGTAATCCAAGAGGAAGCAGTGAATGACCTGCTACGCCACCTGGACGCTCACAAGTCTATGGGGCCAGATGGGATCCACCCGAGAGTGCTGAGGGAGCTGGCAGAGGAGCTTGCCAAGCCACTCTCCATCAYTTATCAGCAGTCCTGGTTAACGGGGGAGGTCCCGGATGACTGGAGGCTTGCCAATGTGACGCCCATCTACAAGAAGGGCCGGAAGGAGGACCCGGGGAACTACAGGCCTGTCAGCCTGACCTCGGTGCCGGGGAAGATTATGGAATAGTGCATCTTGAGGGCGCTCACAAGGCACGTGCAGGATAACCAGGGGATCAAACCCAGCCAGCACAGGTTCATGAAAGGCAGGTCCTCCTTGACCAACCTGATCTCCTTCTATGACCAGGTGACCCGCCTAGTGGATGAGGGAAAGGCTGTGGCTGTGGTCTACCTGGACCAAAAGTAAAGCCTTTGACACTGTCTCCCACAGCATTCTCCTAGAGAAGCTGGCGGCTCATGGCCCAGACAAGTGTACTCTTCGTTGGGTAAAAAACTGGCTGGACAGCCGGGCCCAGAGAGTTGTGGTGAACGGAGTTAAATCCAGTTGGCGGCCAGTCACAAGTGGCATCACCCAGGGCTCTGTTTTGGGGCCGGTCTTGTTCAAGATCTTTATCAATGATCTGGATGAGAGGATTGAGTGCTCCCTCAGTAAGTTTGCAGATGACACCAAGTTGGGCGGGAGTGTCGATCTGCTTGAGGGTAGGAGGGCTCTGCAGAGGGACCTGGACAGGCTGGATCGATGGGCTGAGGCCAACTGTATGAGATTCAACAAGGCCAAGTGCCAGGTCCTGCACTTGGGTCACAACAACCCCATGCAACACTACAGGCTTGGGAAAGAGTGGCTGGAAAGCTGCCTGTCGGAAAAGGACCTGGGGGTACTGGTTGACAGCTGGCTGAATATGAGCCGACAATCTGCCCAGGTGGCCAAGAAGGCCAACGGCATCCTGGCCTGTATCAGAAATAGTGTGGCCAGCAGGAGTAGGGAAGTGATCGTCCCCCCGTACTCAGCACTTAGGAGGCCCCAGCTTGAATACTGTGTTCAGTTTTGGGCCCCTCACTACAAGAAGGACATGGAGTTGCTGGAGCATGTCCAGAGAAGGGCAACAAAGCTGGTGAAGAGTCTGGAGAACAAGTCTTATGAGGAGCAGCAGCTGAGGGAACGGGGACTGTTCAGTCTGGAGAACAGGAGGCTGAGGGGAGACCTTATCGCTCTCTACAACTACCTGAAAGGACATTGCAGCAAGGTGGGTGTTGGTCTCATCTCCCAAGTAACTAGCAATAAGACGACAGGAAATGGCCTCAAGTTGCGCCAGGGGAGGTTTAGATTTGACATTAGGAAAAATTTCTTTACTGAAAGAGTGGTTAAACATTGGAACAGGCTGCCCAGGGAAGTGGTTGAGTCACCATCCCTGGAAGTATTTAAAAGACGTGTAGGTGAGGCGCTTAGGGATGTGGTTTAGTGGGCATGGTGGTGTTGGGTTGACCATTGGACTCAATGATCTTAAAGGTCTTTTCCAACCTTAATGATTCTATGATTCTAATTTTAAGCCGATTAAAAAAAAAAAAAAAAAAGAAGAAAAAAAAGAAAAGTCTATCAATGAGTAACAGAAGGAAGAGAAGGCAGTTAACTTTTGATTTTCCAAAATATTTAAAAACTTGAGGGTGGGGCTAGCTAAAAAGGTTTTTTATTTGTTTGTTTGTTTTTAATTTCAGACAAAGAACAATCAGTTGTTCCTACAGCCTTACTAATGGTCCTTGACGAAGCTCGCTGTCCCAGATAAGCTACATACAGGATTTTGTATTTACATAGCCTTTATATACCATACAGTGTGCAGGATTTGGTTACAGAAGAGCTGTCAGTGCTTTCACATGGCTATTCCTATTGGGAAAAGAATAACTTGTGAAGAGGTGATCAGGTCAATATTGTTGTCAGTATAATTTGACATGTCTTTTGATGAATCCCATAATCTAAAATGGTTATCTTTTTGAATCAACATTTTTCAGACATTCTTTATTGTACTATTACAACTAAAAGCTTTCAGTTTTCTGCTCCATGAAAAGTAGAGACAAATGTTACTGAGGATTACCAGAAAAGAGGCTTATAGAAACATACATGCCTGTTTAACACCCCTCCCCACCCACCCTCCCACGCACAAGCCAGTCTAAAATAAGCTGGGTGCAGCTTTTCCAGGTGAATGTTTTTAGCTATCCCAGTAACATTAGAGCACTAGAAAAGGGATCAGCCTAAAACAAATAAATAAATGAAACACCAAAGGACATGAGAGGTTTTTTTTTCCTGAGCCAATAGTCAACAGCCATAGCACTGTAATCCCAACCATTGCAAGAATTTGTTCTTAAAAGACAGGATAGTAGTCACAGCTCTGAAATACTTCAATTTAAAAGAGCAACTTCAACAAAATGCTGTGCTTGAGCAACTGTCAAGATACAGGGAATGGGACTGAATCAGAAGACACTGTTGTCAGATGTATCAGGCTGATGTGGGAACAGAGCTTTTAAATGCAACAGGCCTGCCTTCCTGCTGTCCTTGTGAGGTTGTTTTGTATGGTGTGTAAGTAAATGAAATCAGAACCGGAAAAYAGTGGGTTACACTGTAGGGACACAAATAGCTACATAGAATATAAGGCAGAAAAGAGACTGTTGCAAGCAGCAATATGGACGAGGAAACAGGGAACTACTAGCAGGTTCTGTGTAGAGGATTTGCTTCAGACTTGTAAATCAAGAGATGATTTGACACTGCATTCTGTGGGTTAGACCCCCTGCACCATTCTTCAGAAAAGGAAGATGTTTTCATTAAATCATATGGCATCATCCAGGCTTTTCTCATCTTTTAATAACCGTTAGCCTCACCAAAGCATAAAACTCTTTCCACCACCCACTTCTCATTCAGTGTGAAGCAACTTTTATAGTAACATCAGTAATGAACATTAGGATGGGATAAAGGTATGCAGCTCATCACTAGTTCTTGAATGAGACCAGACAGGATGGTAATCAGCTTGGGTGATTGATTCTTCATCAGTCTTTTGCCTAAGGATGCTATAAGACAAGAACAAAGACAATAGCCAGGAACTGTGCTATCCTAATAAAAGATACAAGCAAATACGAAAGAGCTCATTAAGCATGTGCTGATCTTGGCTATTCTTGGCTCTTGACATTACATGGTTCTGCTAGCCATAGCTACAAGTCAGGTTATAGTAATATCAATTTTGGAGGGGGGGGACACACCAAAACAAAACAGCACAACAAAAAAAACCCAAACCTGCTATGATGGGGGAACACAAGAAGAAAAATGGCATCAAATGAGCTAACAAGCTTAGGTGTGCTATTAGTATTTGAGTCATGACAGAACAAGGAAATGTCAGCTACCAAGTTCTGATGGGAAAAGGCTTACACGATTGAGACCCTAATGTGAAATCACACATGTACATTATCTTACACATATATAAGATGACTTATTAATTATATAGCTAATGTGAGTTCTGATAGCAATTTTAAAAGTTGCTGGAACAAGTCTACACTGTGCCCTAGGAACACCATCTATTCCACTCTTGGCTCTGTCTACATCCCACATTTGCAGCAGGCCAGCTCTGTCTTCTGCTGTAACTTGCTAAGCATTTGTGCTAAGCTTGGGCTGTGGCATCCACTGGTTCAGGTCTTGCTTTTTGGAAAATGCCTGAACGTAAGAAGGTTTTGTCAGAACAAATCTACTCTCTGTGCTGTAACTGTTAGTCACACTCTGCTTCTCTATCCAGAATTTTCAGGCTGTTGTATATCAAAACTACTCTGCTTAAAATAAACTTATCTCCTGCACTTTACAATAAAATAGACAGATTAAACACCCTGCTAGCCTTTAAGCTTCCCCAACCACATGCATACCCTCATTTGACCCTCTTGTGGATTAGAAATTAAAACCACATTTTTTGTGAGCAAAGCAGGTTAAAGTTTCCAAAACAAGTAACATTTAAACAGATGAAATTTCAGTTACATTATACAGAGCCTCAAAAAAAAAAAAAAAAGAGAGAGAGAGAGAGAGAGAGAAAGACTAGAAGGCTTTCTATTCCTGTCAAGTTATTGGTCAATTTTTATCATCCCTATCAAATTGATGAGTTTTAAACAAACAAACTAAAAAATCTCCTTAATAAACTGAGTCACTTTCTTACTTAGGTAACAGTCCCTGTATATGAACTTGTAGCCTTACCAAGCAAGACAGACAATCTGTTTTATCCGAGTGGCTTTTTCTTTCTGCTAACTTCCCCCTGTTTCCACCCACATAATTTATTTTTTAACAGAAGAAAATAATTTCCATTTTGAAATCATCATACTTGCTTTTCACATGACCCATTTTTCCTATGTAAGTTTCTAAATCAGAACCACAGCTCTCTGCATCTCAGAAAATAACTGACTCCTTTTTCTTTCTCTCAGGTAAGATTCTGATTCCCTTTTTCCTCTTCTCACAGATTATTTAACCATTTTGCTGGCCCTATGCTTTTTTTTTTTCAGTAATTCAACATCATTACTCTAGCTCCTTCCAGTGGTAAATCATAATGTTCAACAAGAAAAGAATAGTGCTTTTAATATACCTTTAATCCTTTTGCTCTACAGAAGCCAAATGACTGTCTTTCCAAGCAAGTCTTTCTGCTTGTCCTCTGCATCAAAGGTAAAGTGTAAATGCAGCTCAAAGGTATAGCTCAGCTTCATTCACAATTCTAGCACATTTTGGTTAAGTAGCTTAACCGTTGCCATTTCATCTCCACCACAGTATAGCTTGTGACTTTTTCTGTCAGCTATAATGCTGTGAGGGTAGGGGCACAAACAGAATAACAGCAAATCTACGTTTCAGGCTAACTACAATTTGCCTAACTCAGAASGGGGGAGCAACTTGAAATAAATTCATGGTTCATGGTTCTGAGAATTATGTGTTTTTTGAAATACTGTTACCAAATAAAGGAATAGAAAAGCAATCAATATTTAAGTAAGCATTAAAAAAAGATACGTTAATATTACCTCATTTTAGATTCATATATATTTGAGAAACCCTGCATGAATTGAAAGATGAACTCTGAACTCATCTGTGACAATCCAGAATTAAAAAAACCCAAAAGTGTGAAATATAACATATGAGCTACAAATGCTAAAAAACAAGCTTATCAAAGGAAGTCTGTGACAACATTATGGGAGAAATTTGGAGTACTGTTGATTACAGTCCTGAAAAATATTAAAGTAAAATAAACTTGTTAAAGAAGGTAAATCAGAAACTGAAGAAACAATTCATTACAGAGCTGTAGGCACATTAGCAATATTCAGCAGTTCTGCAATCACAGCCATAAACTGTCAGCAGAGAATATATGTGATCATTTATTTGATTATAAAGTACCAAAGAGTGTTCAGCAGGTCAGATTTTTCAGCCGGCTGAGTTTTCTAATAGCTCTTCTCAATCAAGGGATTGTGCTGCACAGTGGAACACTGAGCACAGATATGAGGATGATGGAGGTCACTGACCCATCTATTTAAATAAAAAAGGACTGTCCACAGCAACTCTACAAATGCTACTTCCTACAGGTTTCTGTTCAAATCTTTGCTTTTGCTGTTAACATATAAATTTAGGCCCTCGTCATTAGATGCCGTGGCACAATAAACTGGAGTTGAACAAATACGTAGCGAATCATTAGTCTGAACAGTAATTTGACCTCTGCACGTGATTTAGACCCCAATCTTTCATAAGATTATGCACGTGCTTAAATCTATCTACATGTAAAATGCTATTACAATTAATCACCGGGAGCAAGTTGGTTGAGGGAATCAGTGAAAGAACATTTACTCCATGTCTTATAATTGGTTGAATCTGTTTCTTATTAATCAAACCCTACTTAGCACTTTAGTATTAGTTATGCTTAAATTAAAAAACTGGCTGCCCATTTTGTTTCACAATTCACATTTCTCTT
The DNA here is from genome assembly GCA_035582835.1 of Phoebastria nigripes. Taxonomy (NCBI): domain Eukaryota; kingdom Metazoa; phylum Chordata; class Aves; order Procellariiformes; family Diomedeidae; genus Phoebastria; species Phoebastria nigripes. The sequence continues at coordinate 16,497 of JAYKAV010003410.1, forward strand.
CCACAAGAAAAATTCTTCTCAGTTAACTCCCTGGTCTCTCTAAGGAGAGGTTATGATCAAAATAACTACATCACCCAAGGAATTGTAAATCTCTTGTTGTACTAAAGGGCCTTATGGGGCAGATTCAAAGAAAGATGCAGACTCGTAAATGGGATTCAAGCACCTAAATTCCCCATGAGTCCAAAATCATGATCTTGAAAGCTTGCTCAGTTGCTCCTAGAGAGGAATGAACTCCAAAATTCCTGTATCTTTAAACCTGAAGTTGCACCTTAACTTGGACTAAGTTTGGGCAGGACTGAGTAAAACAGCATTTACCTTGAAACCATGTCTGAACACAAATTAGAAATAGGAAGATCATGAGCCCCTGATTAATGGATGTTATTGCAGGGAGTGTTATATTATGGAATCTACTCAAATGTACAAATGGCCATCTCCAAGGATAGGAGCCTACTTAGGATGCATTTTCCTACTTTCCTCACTAAAGCTGAGTAATTCTGCCAAAAAATGTGGTGGGGAAGAAAGACGGGCCCAGATTCTACAACCTAGTAGGATATACACTTCAAAAAGGAGTCTGGCTGCTCATTTATGCACAATAACTGCTGGATTAATTGCAAAAACTGCACAGGTATGATTCTCTAACCCCTCTACTCACCTCTCTCCCTGTTGTATTTCCACTTTCTGATGCTGTTAATTTTGCTTGCCTTCCTGTCCTTCGACACAGGAGGCACGACTTCGACAGGAAGAACGACTGCACCCGACGCGTAGCAGCTGGCTGTAAGGAATGTCCGCTAGCAGCTGCCTCAGGCAAGGGGCGGGGGCACACACTCTCTCCCTCCTGCGGACCATGAGGTAACCGCCATTTTGTATGGAGGCCGTCGCTGTTACTTTAAGGAAAAGCCTCACAGCCGGCGGATTTCTGATTTTCCTTTTAAAGACAGCGCGAGGCATTGCCTTCAGAATAGGAAGAGATGTTGAGTAAGGTGAGATTTGTGGCTGTAGTAGCTGGCTGATTTGTTTAAGTGTGTGTTTGTGGTTGAATGTCTATATTCTCGTGGTTTGCTGAGGAGGATGAGGCTGGCGGAAGAGAAGGCGGCTCTGGCTTGCCCTGTCCCGAAATGGTTGGGAGGAGATGGGGGCGCTGGTTGTCTCCTTGCAGGTAGCTAGCAAGCAGGATATCTCGTGCCGCTGTTCGTAACAGGGAGCAGCCTCAAAGGCAAGTTTCGGAGGGAGGGGAGGGAAGGTGACGTCGTCGCCTCCTGCGCCCCTGAGGGGACTGTCTGCTCCACTCAGGACGCTGCTCTGAAGTACGGCTGCAAGAACAGATGTCTCTGTATACGCATGCAGGTAAAGGTTTATTTTCAGAGCTTTTTATTTAATGGTTCAATAAGGAGTTTTGAGGTTTTTGGCTTTTGGTTGTTTTCCCGAGTTTGTTTCTGAGGTTTTAACAAGGTTTAACTGCAGAGAGTGGAAGTCTGATATACCTGTTTCAGGAAAGGTGTAGCTTTGGCTGATTCAGGTTCCCACTTCATACTGATCCGCTTAAAGCAGCTCCCCCACTCATCATAATAGCAATTTTTTGTAGAACAACAGATTGCCAAATTCTTTCTATGCCAAACAGAGACAAGTATAGAGGCTGCCTGATGAAAGGTTCTCAATTCAACTCTCAGGGCAAAGAGCTTAACGTTTAATGGATCTAGGCCTAATAAATTGAACCTACCAAAAGCTTTCTGTATACACAGTTTTGGAGATGTACGATTGCCATCTTTGAAAGCTTAAAAACAGTTGAGGAGATAAAATCACTGGGTAGTGAAAAAGCAGAAACCACCAGGTTCCATCTGGTTCCTTATCCTTCGCTCCGCTGAAAAATCTGGTTATAATGTGTGAGGAGAGGGTGCTGAACAGCTTGAAAGGTTAGAGTGTGATTAATGGGATGATGTGTGGATACCACGTGGTAATCCCCCTACATGCTATCCAATTCAATTTGGCCTATATCATGTTGTAGAAAAGATTTAAATAGTCTTTCAAGGCCAGAAGAATAACACTAGCACAATCCTCTATTCCTCCTTAATACGATTCTCTCAAAAGTAGATTTAGTATGGATAAATAGTTTCAATAACAAATAGAAATCGGTTAAAATAAAATATTCCTCCACCCCAATGCAGAACTCACTTGGAGAATTGTTTATTTGTGAGTTAAACTATTATTTTCAGGCAGGAGGTTCCAGTAAGGCAAGTTGAAATTTAGGAATTATGTAATGCTAAAATACAAGCTGTTAACAATTGGTTTCCCTACTAAATGGAGAACTTGCAGAGGAAATTGCAGAGAGGAGAACTCTACATGTATAATATCGTCAAAAACCTGAACTAATTAGTATTTTTTAGAATAAGTTGGTCATGCAAAAAGGGATTTGAAGAGCTTAAGGAGGAGCAAGTTGACATTTCCAAGTGGGGAAAAAAAGTATATCTTTAGATTTTTTTTTTTAAGCCACAATCTGTTTTTCTTCTGACCTTGTTCTGTGCATGAACCATGTTAATCAGAATTCCAGTAGTGGCTGGAGCCTTGTGTATGCATTTTGAAGGAAATAGCAAGAGTGTTTTTGGCCACTTGGTAATCATATTACAGATTAGAATTAATTTACCTGAAGAAACATCCTGTGCATCTATGGCCATGTATATCAGACTTTTTTTTCTTTTTTACATAGTAGTGCTATACATTATGATTAATCTTTGTCTTTGAAATCATTCATAGAAAAGAAAATATGTTTTCATGGACTTATCTCTACATCTTCAAGAACATGATATTTAAGGTGCATGATACTGCTCCAAGGAGATGTTGAATGTTGGTGAATTCAATGCAGTAAGAGCAAGCCATGTATTCCAGCAAAGGCTAGGTAGAAAAAGCTAAAAAAATCTCTTCACGGATTTACTCAGGTTTTCATTCTTTTTTGTTTAAGAAGTCCCAATGAAATTGTGAGGCTTACTTAGACTTGAACTTACAGAGGTGGTTAAGTGATTTTTTTGATCCAGATTTCCGATATGATGTATTTCTTCATTATGAACAAAACTAATTGCTGCTGTACATTAAATTGCCACATTTTTCCTTCTACTGCAAAACGTCTATTTCTCAGTCCCTCTGAAGGCCAATTTGCCTTATTTCTTTTAACTCTGTTTTGCATCTTCCCTCATTATCCAATCACCTTTCAATTCATGACCGACAGAGAATGTGAGGAGAACTTTCCAGCATTCAGCTGTCTGGTTAATGAGATGTGGAGATTTGTTTATCCTTTTAGTGTTTGTTCCCTTTGATCAGTTGTACTTCAGCATTTTGTACTCTCTATGTATGCTTTACATTGATACCTTTTTTAAAACCTAATCTTTCCCATTTAAAATGCACTTGAACAATAGTAAATCCCGATGTCAGCAGCATAAAACAGTCACCCTCACCTTTCTCATTCTGTTTTGTAAGAGTTGGATCTGGCAGTGGCAAATGGCAGACTATGTATTCTAAGAACCACTGAACCAGTGTGACCCCTTTAGACCTTTAAAAAATGTAAATCTGCTTGCTGTTTTCACATGACTGTTGGCTTGTAAAATGGGTGCAACTGTTCCAGAGAGTGTTCTGGTAAATATGCCAGTGTTACAGTCTTTTAAATAATTTAACTATAGATTTTTTTTTTTTTTTTTTTCTACATAGTTAGTTATAAAGATCCTCAGAGTCATTTAATGTATATCTGCAAACTCTTCATTCTTTGGCCAAAGTGTAAATACACTTTATATATTTGCATTACCTATCAATATGGATCAATTCTCTATCTGGATCTGTTTGTTATTCTTTAAAAACTACATATATAGTTTAAAAAAAAAATAAAAATGTGTGTGTATATATATACACACGCACACAATGAAGGTTAAATATCCAGAGCCAGATGTTGGAATGGTGAATTTCTACATGTGGGACACAACTCTGTGTTAGAGAACTGGTATGCACTTGCCTAATTTGTGTGTGCACTGTTTGTTTGTAGTGAGGATTGAATTTACATGCAATATTCTCCCATTTTCCGCTCTGCAAAAGAAGCAGTTGGAGACAAAGAAGGGAAAAGGTACTTGGGAAATGACATGGGGAAACCGGAAGGTAGATGGTATTTTTATAAGATCACAGCCTTGCTGCTGCATTTGTGCCTCAAACATCACCAAATAAATAGATGTGCACCCGCAAGAAGGACAAGATTTCCTAAATATTTATGAACGAGAATCAGTAATCTATTTTGTGGGTATGAAATATAAGGAGGCGTTATAGGCCTTTGTCAGAAGCATTGCGCACTCTGATAGTTGAAACTCTTTACCTGAAAGCTGCAAAAACTGTTTCTGTGTCTGAATTTAGTATCTTTTAATTGTTGCTACTGGTAAGCAGGCTGCAAGTGCCTCTTTCCAGAGTCGATAGCATGAACTGGCATGTCCTCCTTCAGCACTCACAAAATATGCTAATCTGACCTAGTCAGAATGCCATGTTATGATTATGGCAAAGCTTCAGTCAGAGTAAGGAGAAACTGCTTGTCCCCTTCATGAAAAGAGTGCATGCTGTGAATGGTCAAATTCATGTCCACGTTATGTATGCATTACTGAGGGTTAAGCTTCTACAAAAAACGCACCTCGCTGACAGGAACAGTTAGCAGGCCAGCATCTGTTTCACCAGTACTGCTGCACTGAAGAGGAGATGCAGCTAATGCCGTACTACATAAGGATTTATTTATGTCTTGTGGATACATATCATGTGTCTTTTAATAATTTGTTTAGTGCTGCTGTAATACTTCTGAGGTTATGTTCCTGACACCTATAGATTCCTGATCTTTATTATGAACCATTTACATAAATCTCCTTTTTAAAGCTCATGGAACAATAATGTTGGTATCTGCATGAGAAAATTAGTAGATTAGAATTTTCTGTTCAGAAAAAGAACATTTTTTCAGTGTTTCCTACCAAACAGAATATAGAACAAGTTGGGTTGAACGAAATGGTAAATTTTTTTATGACCAAAATATTAAAACTTTAATGTTTTAATTGTGAAAGTATTTCAGGCATAAGTAAGCATGCCTTTAACTAATATCAGTGAAATAAAAATGGTAATTAGCTAAGAGCTCTGGGGAAAAATACACTAAAAGAATAAGCAGTAAGTCCAGATAATTTGCCTTCTCAAGGGTATTTTCTGAATCAACCTTCTAAAATACATGCAGTTACATGTAACTCAGTGATTTTTTTTTTTTTTTTTTTTTTTTTTTTTTTTTTTTTTTTTTTAATATTTTTTTTTTTTTTTTTTTTTTTTTTTTTTTTTTTTTTTTTTGCCATGTTAGTGGAAAGCAAATACTTTTTGGCAGTTCTATGGTGTAACACTTTTTTTTTTTCCTTCAGTCTGTGAGAGTCATTATTTAAGTATATAAATAATATTACTAATTTCTTACAACCAGATATAGTAGAAACCTGGTGTGAAACTAACCTGCGCTTAACAGTATGTCTGATTTTTATAATTTAGACATCTAAATTACTAAATAAGAAATTCTAATTCCATTTACAATTAATTGATTTGATTTAGGAACTGACAGAATTGTGTCTTTATAATAGAACAGTTGTCATTAATTCTGTATGAATACTGCAAAGAACTTAGTGATGGTGAATTGGCTCTATTGCACTGTTTGCTTTTTGACATAAAGTTTTATAAACTGACTGGTATCATCCTGCAGATGGTAACTAATGGAGGGAGTAAAAATATTTACCCAATAAACAGATGGTGAAAAATAATTTGCATTGCAGTATACTTCCCTTGACACATTAGGTTATCGTCACATGATTAGAAGTGATCAATTATATAGTTTGGCAAGGTATTGCTTATAGCTGAGTCATAGTTGATCATGTGCACAGTCTTAGTCCAACACCAGCTTCCTAAGTAACATGCAGAGTTTTAATAGTAACTGTTGTTACTATTGTATCGTATGACTATCACCTTGTTTGTGGCCTGGTATTTCCCAGTTGTGGATGGTTCTCTTTCTCAGCTGCATAGGTTCTCCATCCCTCAGGTTCTCTACCAGAATGATTCCTCCTGCAGCAATTATGGGAAAGGGTCACAGTGTTAATTAAAAGCTCAGTCCTGGAAGTATATCTATCAAAAACAATGCAATGTTAATATGAAAGACAGTTACCAACCTAATAGTTTAAGTGGGTAGATAGCAGCAATATCTGCAGACTTGTGAACATCTTGTATGCAGTGGATCATTCTTTGCTAAGTTTAGCCATCTTGGGAAAGAACTTGATTTGCACAAGACATGCAGCATTATTTTTTGGGTTTTGTTTCATTGCAGTGCTGGAAGTTGGTTAAACAATGCTAGGCATCACTAATCACATTTCCATGAAAATCTACACAAAGCATTTCATTTTAACTTGAGCATCAGAGTAACACTAAATCCTTTCATACTACCTGCTACCACGAGCACCAGGAGTAGCCAGGTGGCATCAGGAGCTTCTTGAATTTTCCTGGGAAACGGGACACTTTGATTCAGCTCACTGCTCCAAACTGGGTCTTTTTTCCCATACCCCTCTCTAGACTAACACCTGCTCATTAAGATATTTTATGAAAGCCAGCCAGTTTATCTCTAGTCTTACAGAGATTAGGTGAAAAATAATACAGAGGCATTGGCCCTAAAAGGCAATTAGAGTTAAAGACTGCAAAAGCTGTTAGTGCATCTTTTTGGCAGTCTTTATAAAGAAAAATAAAATGCAGGTTAATACAGTCATGCATCTCCCGGTGATGATGATAATGTTTTGATTTCAACAGAATGGATTTTCATGCTATAAACAGCTTACTAGAGAGTATTACCAAAAATAATACATTGAGATTTTTTTAAATAAATGGCTGGATTGTATCATATTTAGTATTTTTCAGGAGGTTTCTCTGCTTATAACTTGCTCATTGACCATAAAAGGCATAACTCTAAAACTAACTCTTTACATAAAAACTGCCAACATAGTAGTAAGGTTTTATTTTTTTCCTTATAGATGTCATTTAATGAGCTTTGCTAGATACAATTTTCTGATTAAAATAAAGCTGATTAAAAAGTAAATTAAAAGTAAACTCTCAATGATTGTTTTATATTGTAATGTTTTTAATCACAGAAGTCATACCAGTTGGATATATGTTTGCATTATACTATCATGCCTGCCATGATGCTGGTGTATTTCTGATTGCATGCACCACCGAGGACCTCAGCTGGTCTGCAGAACTGCTGAAGTTGGATATGATCATGAAATTCACACACAAGCATTATTAAAAACACAGTCTGATTCGAATTACAGTTTTTAGGTTTTGTTCTGGGAAATCAGTATTCTTAATCGGCAGGGTTCCAGGTACTTTCATTGTTCTTTGATTTCAGAGAATGATATCAAAGTTGTTGTTGTTTAATACTTTTTAAAATCTTAGGTTGGAGGAAGGTAAATTACTGTTAATCTCCATAGACTGTCACTTAAGACAGATAATTTGTTTGTCTTTTTTAACCATAAAAAAGCAACTAAAACAGCTGCACTCTTATTCATGGCTCTGTATTCTCCAAATCACTATCAATAATTTAAAAGAGCCCACACACTGTGAGAGAACCTTGCATGTCAGAATTAATTGTTCCTGTGCCAGTTACTGTGAGTTAGAGGGCTGCTTGTTGTACAGCAGGACGCATCTATCTGTAACATATGATTGTGCACACTGAAATCACGTTAAGCATGTTCCGACCAAGCTAAACTTGTGTCAGAAAGTGTGCAAATGCAGGCATGCAGTCATGAGGAACCAGTAGGAATCCATATACTTCAAAAAGCTAGTCATTGTTTGTCTTCCTGTAATTTAATGATAAATCCATGTGTGCAGCCAGCTCCTCAGCTGGGGTCTTAAATCATTTTAGTTCTCTTAACTTCACTGAAACAATGTCATACCACCAAAGCATCTGGTCTTACTGCTTGTTAGAATAAGATCTGCTGGAAAACAGAGCTGAACTGAATTGTGTTTTTTAAAGGAACATTTCTCTAACTAAGCATTTGAACTTGCCTTAGGGTTACCAGAGCAAGCAAACAAAAAATATCACACGATCTAGCATAGAAATAAAAATCAAAGTCCTTTCAGGTCTACTAGACAATAGCTTAATGTAACATCAGAGTGCCTGATATAATCACCTTGTTCTGCTTGTCTGTATCTCAGTTTGATTTCTCTAGCACATCAGCTTCCTCCATATCTTTATCTCCTGTGGCAATGTCTCTGTCAGTGTTGGGACAGACACTGAGGCCACACAGATCTTGAAAGAGCATTGAGGAAATATGGAGGTTCTTTTGAAAAGCTGCTTTTGAGTTCTTGTTTTACAATTACCAAAAGGTTGCTCTTGCCTCCTTTCTACTAGAAGAAGCTTAGTCTGAAAGGAAAATATTTTCCTTCCCTTATCTGCTGCCTGCCCCAGCTAGGCTATGGTGGGACTGTGGGGAAAACTCTGTTTACGTGACTGCTAAAGCTGACATAGCAGACCAAATCTTCCTTTTTAGAGTTCTTAGAATTTTCCTTTACCATCAAAGCAAATATTAAGGCATGTGTCATATTCTGTATTTATGTCATAACATAGCAAGTCTAAAGACACTTACCCTCTCCTCCCCTGGCTTATAGTCAGTGTAATCCTTAAATTAAAAAAAGAATATGTTCCCAGATCAGCCCTGAAGACTTTTTCTAACATACTGGTACATTCTTTAAAACTCTTGTTTTTCACAGAAGTCCTTAGCAAGGGTGTCTTATGGTGGAGGTTAAAAAAAATGGGCATTGTTCAAAATGTAACTGTTTTTATGTATTTACAGCTTCTGTGCTATCTTCTTATTAAGGAAGCAGGAGGAAAAGAGGAGAGAAGGGGGAGAATTGGAGGGATGTTTTTTTTTCCCTGTGAACTTCACTCTAGTAACATAGCACAGAGAATCAACAACAGTGTGGGTGGTAGTGGTAAGCTTGCATATTCAGCTCAGGCAGTGACCCAGGAGCCAGAGTGAGTGAGGCTCAGAGGAGCTCTGAGACCAGCTTACTCTATGGTGATTTCCATTTTTTGTTGTGTTTGACATCTTTGAGGCTGAGGTTTGTTACAGGCTAGAAGTTTACAGCACAGGGCTGGAGAGATGAAATCTTATGGCAATATAAAAATGACATTCTGAAGGAAATGAGTGAGGAATTGAAACAGCCAGGTTTGGGAGCTTTTTGTTAGGTAGTTGCAATAAATTATTCTTTTGTGATACAGTCAAATGAAATATGTACACAGAATTCTTAGAACTTCCAAATATAAACAAATAATTATACTTTCCTTTAACTTAGTATGAAAAAGCTGTCAGGATAGCTTTTGATGAGTACAATTGCACAATGCAACTACCAGACACTATTGAAGTTTCATATACATTTTTATCTTATTTTACTAATTTGAAGTTTTGACTTCACTGTCACTTCATGACAAATGGAAGTATTAAAAATAGGCTATGGCTTTCTTGTAGCTTTTAGTTTTATTTTTTGTAAAGGAACTGTAGTATCTTTGTGAATAACCTTTTTAGTATAGGAAATATTCTCAGTGTTCAGAGGTAACAAAGAGAGTGTCATTCTAGTAATTATGTGCTGTTTGCTACAATTATAGCCCTCAACCTGTAATTCAATCTGTGTGGGCAGACCATACGTCCATGTGAAACTCCATTGACTTAGTGGGTTTTACGTTGGTATAAAGACCAATTTGCATGTCTTAGATTATAAAGTCAGGCTAATGTGCATATCCCATAAGCATTTAAGGACACATTCCTAAACTGTGACAAGCATAGAAATTGCACTAAAATGAGTAATAAGTCTATGTTTATTAGCTGTACATTTGCTCAGCAGTACTGCAGTTGTGGAACTCATTGCCACAGGTTGTTGTGGAGGCAGAGAGTATAAATTAGGGTTAGACAATTTCATAGAGAAAAAGTCCATCAGAGCCGTAGAGCCTCTGAATCAGTCTTTATAGGAAGCCCACTAACTGCTGATATTTGGAGGCTGGGAGGATATATCTACACATGATTATTTTGTGTTTGTCTTCTTTCTGAAATCCTCTGTGGGCCTTACTGGATACTGCCAAGTTTCAGCTGTCGTGCAAGGAAAATTATCAGCCTTCCGGAAGAAGATAGGGATGCAGAAACTGAAGACAACTTGTCTAAGGAAGGGGAGCAAGACATGAAAATAGGAAGATGGGTGAAGTTCAAAGGAACTGAAATTTTACATGAAGAACCAGAAGGGAGCGCAGTAGAAATACAGTATTGGACTTGATGGGTGTTGATCTTGTCTTCTATGACTTTTTATTGAAAGAGTGCAAGCAAAGAAATGTGGGAAAGGCTTACTTTATTAATGTTACTCTACATTTAATTTTCAAACTTACTAATTTTTTCAGAGGTCTCAAAAATTCCTCACAATATTTTCTTGAAGTACTGTTAAGAGCTTTTCACCTGAAAAGAAAATAAGAGGCTATAACATAGTAAGCACCTCAGTTGTGTTTTCAAGCAGCTATTTGAAATCAAAAGAGATGCTATGTATTATTTGTAGTAGTATTTGTACTTCACCCTCTGCTTGGAAGCTTTAATCACAAATATGTGGTAGATAACAGAGTTTATGTGTGCTTACATTGTATATCCCAAAAAGCCAAGGTACATCTGCAATAATGGAAAAAAAGTTTATTGTTTAAAGTGCAACAAAGTTGCTAAAATATTTAGCCTTTTATTTGTTCTTGTATAATAATGTGTTCTAAAGTAAAATCTGAATGCCGTAGCCAAAACAGTTATTACAAAGCATACAGGCACAGTTCTGAACAGTTGGGGGATTGTATATACCTATCAACAGCTTACTGGAGGCTGACTGCAGAGTATATTATATATACTATAATTATCTGAGGCTGAAATTCTGAATCTATCATTCTTTATCATTTATCATTTGCTATCACACAAAATAGGTGACGTGTACATTACTTGTTTAAATAACTGAGTCGCTGTATTACTGCAGTAGTCATGTGTATCTTTAGGTCAGTCCAACAAATTAAAAATGGCGGTGTATTGCAGTGTATAACTGCATCCCAATACCATAAGTACCATAAGTCACTGCTCATATTTTTGTGTTCAAAGATGCTTTGTGAGTTGACGCAGTTTGCATTATTGGTAAAGGAGGAAGGAAAACTAAGCACAGAAATGGAAATACTGTGTTTGAAAATGCAGAGCAAAGTAGTAGCAGAGCTGGAAATAGAATCTCAGAACTCTGATTCAAAGTCGGGTACTGTAAGGACTTGAACATACTTTCATCCAAACCAAAGCCTAAGACAAAGTTAGGATTGAAAAGGCGTTCCATTGGTTTAATAACTTAGAGTTTAAATATCTTTTAAATTCTTTTTTTATCTTTTTCCTGTTGTTCCTTTTTTTCTTTATCTATTTGGTCTTTTCTGAAAAATGTAACAATTTTTCAGAGAAACCTACAGGCTTTTTTAATCGCATTCTGTTTTTTAAAAAAAGTAAAGAACGACCCAATTCTCTACTTTTCAGGATTAATAACTACCTTCTTTTGATTATATTTAAAGTATTATCTCTGACACCTAATGGAATGCTAGACATGAAGAAAAAGATGGGTATGGAATGACTTAGATGAGATTCTTCCACTTCCTGCCACCCACTGTTGATGCTGATATTAATGTTTTTGGAAACAACAAAACAGGAAATACTTATGCTAGCATGAAACGTAAGAAAAGCACAATACACTTTGCAAACCTAAGAATCAATTCTTAAGCAGCAGATTTTTGCCAGTCTCATTCTAATTAATTTTGTTATACATATCAGAAACACTTGTTCCTCTGCATGGTATCACAAAACTGCTTGATTTCCTTTTACTAATTTTTTTTGTCACTTTGGGAAAATAGGTTAGCTGTGGGATGCCTACACTGAAGTGCATAAGTGATCTTCTTTAGTCACACAAATCTATTTTTGTCTTAAAATTGGTAGCAAGTAACTTAAACTGTGCCATGAAGAAAATACAATAAACTGTTTTTATATGTTTACTTAAGCTTTCTTTTTCTTAATATAGTCTACTTTTCAGAATCTTATTTTATGATGCAGAGGGTCCTATAATGTGCAGCTCATTAAAACCTTTACACATCCCCTAAACCCTCTCATATTCAAAGTAATCATCTCAGTAGAATGTAAGCACTTTTCATGGCAATGTTTGGCCTCTGAAGATTTTATGAAGTGCAAGAAATGTACTAATTTACCTTAATTTTATGGAGTACATAAGCCCCTTTAAAAAAAAATTGGTCAGTAAACTAGGCTGGTGCAAAGTATGAGGTTAATAAGGGGGACCGTTAAAATCTATCAATCTCAGCTATCAGACAAGACAAAAAAAAAATACAATTCCATGAATATTTGAAAGTAACATTCTGATTGCGGTAATAATGCATCACTTTTAGCCGTCATAAAGATACAGCAAGTACAGCTAAGAAGTATTCTTTACTTTCAGATTATTAATCCAGCAAACTAGTGACCAGCTTGAAGTCGGAGCAGTGTAGTGGTAGGGGTGATCATAGAGAATGCTTGTGTAAGCAGTCTAATATCTTCCAGATCCAAGATGGGGCAGAATATGGTATAAGTAAAACAGGAAGTCCCTAAGGGAAGGTAAAAGAAAAGACAAGTAAGTTGAAGTTTGAATATACCTGGAAGTTATAATGATTGTAATGAGTCGTTCATGGTCCAAGCCCTGCCCCCCCCCCCCCCAATTAGCATAGCATAGTATTTGGGAACCAAAATGTAAGAATTATTTTTTATTTCATTATGATCTTTATATCCTATAATAACAGTACCTGATGTTAGACACATTCATTTTTACACAAATTTACATAAAACAGGCAAAATTGCAAATAAACTTGGTCTCTTCCCTGAAGAGCTGATGGCCTAAAGCAGGACCAGGCACAAAAGCACAGGAGAATGGAGTGGTTTCCTAAAACCACTCAGCAGAGAGCAGCATGGGTAGAACCCAGGCTCCCTGGCTCTCACATGAGTTAACAGACCTATAGGCAGTCCTTCTGTAGCAAACCCTAGCAAGACTGATGAAACAGCATGCTAATGAGAAAGGACATTTCACTGTAATTTATTTAAAAGAAGAAACAACAACCCCAAAAACCAGAGGATTATACACTTGTATCTCTCTATCAGCAGCTGATTTCAAGCTCCACTGAGGCTAAAGAAGGAACAAAGCTGTTTCAAACAGCTGCTTTTCAAACAACTAAATTCGTTTCCTGATCAGAGCTGAATTTTAAACCTCTTAAAACATCAACTTCCATCTGAAAATGAGGGTAGGAGCAGCCAAGAAATTAAATGATTTACTACCAGACCGTTTTTATTAGCAATATGCCTCCCCACTGGCAATGCAACTTACAAGCCTGGAGCAATTCACTTTTATTCTGTAATGGGTTCCTTCCATGGCCTTCACTCAGAACAGCCAAGAGCAACAGAAGGAGCTTGTGCCTGACCTTTACTCCTAATAGGAAAGAGATAAAGCTATAGCAGTGGTTTCTTGCAGCAGTTTTACAACATACTGCAACAGCTCATTACATATGGCAGGCTGACCTATATATTGAATAGGTCAGCATTTCAGGCAACCTGTCTTCAGCCTTCCAAAATGTCCCATCAACCTCTCCTTGTCATCTCTTGTTCTGCTTTGTTTCTTATGTTGTTGCTGTATGTTTTGCTGCAGACATACTGTGGCATTCTCTTGTGAACAACTTTCTGTGTCTTTTAGGTCTGCTGTGCAGTTGTTGTCACCCCAGATTCTCTCCCTTTTCTGGTTTCACTTTCACCACCAATTAGGGAAGATGTTCTTCCCGTTCTCAGAGATGCAGGACCACTCCTGCGAAAGTACTGATACTGCAATGGCTGCAGTTCCATTCTGGAGAGAAAGGACAGGACCTACAAATGAAGCAAAGGTCATACGTTCATTTGGCTGGTTTGTTTGTGATAATATGCATAAGGGGACGAGGAAGGAAAGAGGAGAGAGGAGGCATTTTTCAGTATCAGATTGAAACAAATTTTTTTTCTGAATTTTAATATGAGTTGGTGATACTCTTACTTCACCAAGCAGAGATTTAGTGAAATTATTACGCTTGTTTTCCACTGAAGTACAATGTCTGCTGGAAAAGCATGACAGAATGGAGACAGAGCTGGGAAATTTACAATAGTAGCTCTAGAGCTGTCTGCTTATGGACTGAGTAAGAAAGCTTCCATGTTTCCTCAGCTACATTGCTCAAGTCTCAGGACTTTAAACTTTGGCATCAAGAGGCCTGAAAGCTGAGGCTTTGTCTGTAGATTAAAACACCTCCTGTCTCAGGATCTCTTGTTAGCTGCATGGTGGGGGGCATCTCTCTTGTGGAATAGTGTCTCTCTGTACAGTAAGAACTGGCCTCAGTAGTATAGTAATGTGGGAATTTTCAGAATGTTTTAATGAAATATTTGGTATTCCTTCATAAAGAGGAAGGACAAGACTTAAGGAGAAAATAGAAGTCATCAATTCATTTAGCTGGAGCATGTATGTGGGAGTGAAGCAGGAAAAGGGAGAAGAAACTCTTCAGTTTCATGAGAAACTTTTTTCTTTTGTCTCTTCTAGGACACCTCAGAGCTGCGTTCTTTGGAATGCTTTGGGTTTTATTTAGTAAATGATTGCAGTGCAACTTGAGCATCCTGACTTTTACCACTAAGGCTTTACTTCTTGTCTGTGGGCAGAATTAGAATATGGGATATATTACATCGGTGTGACTGAAACTTTTGAGATATCATGGTTACCGAACTTCCGAACTTGTATTTAGAGACATGCTAGCAGAGAGCTGTCATGCCTACACTGCTTTCTTTTTAAACAGGCCTAGTAGGAAATTGTCTTCAGCCAGCAAATACAGGTTAAGCACAGATGGGAACTTGGYCTGTGGCCATTTTATTGACCTGAAAAGAAGGTGCTTTTCAAAGCTTAACTGGAACTCTTTAAATAGTAACACTGTAAACAAGAAGCAACCTTCTTTCCACCCCTCCTCCCCTTCTCCCCCCCCTTAAAAATCAAGGCAGTCAAATGTCCAAAGCTGTTAATGCTAAAGTAAGAGGCAAAATAGGAAAGTCAAGAGCTTTAAGAGTGTATAATCAAACTTGTATTCACATGTATAGCATTTCCCATCTTTGTTTTTCTGATCAAATATATAAATATAAACCCAGAGCTGACAAAAGTTGGATCTTTAGCAAGTCTGTCACACAAGCATTTCACTCACCGCATCAAAGCTTTAAGTAGATATGCAGCTACTTGGCATGTCTTTTCTATGCTTCTCCATGATGGAGATGAGTGTAGAAGCAGCAACTGAGATGACAAACAGGAGCTAGAAGTAGTGAAGGAGACTAGAAGGGCAGATGGCTCCAAGGCAGAATCTTCTCCACCCCAATTTCTCATTCAGCTGTCTGCATTCCATGTCACTTTTGACCAATCTCATTTAGGCTCTATCTCTGAATAACTCCGATTCAAGACAGATTGCTTACAGAAGTCTCAAATTCATCCATGCTTTACACAGATTTGCATTGCAGAAAATATACCCACAATACAGAATCTTGATACTGAAGTGACACCAAGAGCCTATATCAAATGTGTTACACCGTACCTTAAAATTTTTGCATTGTCAATACTATATTTCTTGATTCCAGGTTTTTGGCTATATATTGTATGTCACTTTTAGGCTTTCACAATTTGAGAGGGGTGCCCAGGGATGCTTAGTTGTTTCCCACTAGTGGGAATACCAGTGTATTCTCCCAGTATTTTTCCAAGATACCTTGAAATCGTCTTACTTAAGTCCCTCAGGCTGTGGGAGCCTATGCAGCTTTACATCCAGTCCTGGATGCACAGCATTGGACATAGCAAATAGGGGATATTTGTTCATTGATAAGGCCTTTGTGCTGCCTAAACCATTATGTTTCTGTAGAGATGGAAAATATATTTTATCTATCCAGAAAAATAATACAGAAGGACTAAAATGCGAAATCTTGGGAAGACTAGAAATGCAGTGACTCACTTGACTCTGAATGTGAACTGGAAAAGAAAATGTTTCTTAACTGTTCCTGCAGTAGGATAATGCATGACATACAATGACAGTATTTCTGCTTAGTTACATCCCTAAATATAACATAGCATATATGAAATGCAAGATGATTCAGTACAGTTTATTTTTCATCTGGTCTCTGGTAACCCAGTTGAGAACACTGTACAGAAGCTGCACAGATCCAGAAAAAGAGCTAACAGTTAACACCTGAAGCACCGTAAGCTGCATACAGTCAGACTACAGGGCCTTTTTTCTTTACAAAACCATTTAAATTTGAAGTACTAACAGTGTCTGGCTTTTATTTTTCTATATTTTTTTCATATATATAACATGTATTTCTAATAACTAGAGGGAGGATGATCAACAAAGTGGCTGATCCATATAAATAAGGGAAGGTAGTTTGGCTCAATAATTCGATGCTAGAGTCAGTGCATGAAAACAAACAGCTGTTTGACTTCAGGAGATTGTGAGACTGGGGCCTACAGACCCATCTCTTGAAAGTTCATGAGGAGCTGTGACTACTGGACATGGAAGGAGGCAGGACTTAGGCTAGGGCAGACTTTTTGAGGAGTTCAAAAAGGCAGTTTTGACTATTCATACAGATTTGGGGGATTGATATACTGAATATAGATTTGGTAGTCTGAATCTCATCAGCCCTGTAAGTTACATCTGAAAAACTTGTGATTGTTTGAAGTGCGTCCATTTTTCACTACCCATTGCAGGACACTTCCAAGAAGTGAGTACGCTCTGAAAGCAAGAGCCATCAAAGAGATCTAAGGACATCTCAGTTTAGATGCTCAGAGGCCTCATTGCTCTTTAAAAGTCTTTAGCATTCCGTTTAATTGTGCAAAACCACTTTTTGTGAGCATGACGTAATTCTGTGTAATCTTAAAAGGTTTTACATCATCTATCTTTAAATAAAAACATGCCTTACGGCAAAAATAATGTTACAATGTAATTAAACTCATAGTCTGGAAATAAACCCTCATTTTAAATGCTGTATTACTGGAAAGCTATTTACACAGCATATGTTGTGAAGATATCTGCTGCTTTTCCATTTTGTCAGCTAACCTTACTCTGACAGTACTAGTTTGTAGACATACAGATGTAAATTCTCCCAAAGCAATTTGTAATGCTAACAGCAAAACTATAAATTGCAGCTTAATGCAAGAAGATATATCTGAAATGTTCAAGTGTTTTCTGAAAATGTTGCCTTTTTCTTTGAATTTAAACAGATCCTTACTGATCTCACCTCCTCCAGTCCCCAGCCAAAAATATTTGTTGTGCTTGACTGTTGGTTTGTTCGGCTCAGGAGTAGTAATCAAGTGTTTCAGTTATACTTAGTGAATAGGGTAAATAGTCCCTGTAGTTGTTCATTAAAACCTCCATGATGTATGCATCAATTACCAAACAGCTTGAACAAAACAGGTAAATTAACTTTCTGAAACGCACTGTCATAGCCAAAAGGAGTGTAAAGCATTAAAAGTGATTTCATGGCTTAAAGTTCATCCAAAGTACTATTAGTTTTAAGTCCAATTTTCAACTGTCAAGGGGAATATTTACAATAGTAATTTCAGATCATTATCTTAACATTTCAATGCAAATAGCGACAATTTAATTCATTATTACTCACATTACATCTTTATTTTGCCACCAACTGGTGGCTGACATTTCCCAAGCTACTAGGAAGAAATGCTAATTAGRCTGGTGTGCACTCTTACCCTTTCTTAATTTCATCATGTTTGTTCTTCTTCAGTGACATGAAGCATTTCCCTCCTTCTGGTCAACCATTGCCTTTTATCCTCTGCATCTCCTCAGTGGTCCAGTTGGCAAATTGAAATAGAGATAGGGCAAGTAAAATAATTGCCTGCTTTCTGTCTTTTCGGTAAAGTATCTAAGAATATTTGTGCTAGTATGACAAAAATGACCCCTCTCCCTCAGCCTACCCACCCAACTTAATTTACAAAATCTGAAGTGATCTCTGGAGTGGAATACTATATGCATTAATATGCAAATGAACTGCCAAGAAAGTGCAGATTTGCATTTAGACTGGACAAAGGGGAAGGAAATGGCTTTCTCATGCTGTTCCCTTGCATCACCACAATTTCACAAATTACTAATCCCAGAAATGATGCCAGAAGGGACTTTCTCACTACATTTCATTCATGCTCAGATGAGTTTGATTCATCTCAATGTGCCTGGCATTTTGCAGTAAACCTGCAAATTTAAAGTGCAGGCAGAACCTCAGTGGCTTTGCTAAGAATCAAATGTGTTTGAAATAAACACAATTAGTAAACTTCAAATAAAAGATCCCCTCCTGCTAGGGGCTAGAATAGTAATAGGCAGGGGGTAAGGTAATCTTAGGAAAGTTTCCCTAAGAATTAACAATTATGCCAGTGAGAACATCCTGTGTCCATTAAGAATAATATTATTCCAGCCTGCATATGTGCCACAAATAAAAGATTTAGCCAGTGAATGCCAAAATTGAGGGGAAAGGAAAAAGGAACCTTTAAGGCAAAACAGTAATCTAGTTTGCAGATGGATAGAGTTTAATCCTTCTTCTCCTGATTTGCAATCTGCAGTTTAGACAGCTTACAAAATAAGGAATCGTTCCTGGGGTTAAAATTCAGGTCCTTTTAAATACATTCAGTTTCCCTCCCTTTTGGATAAAATCCCTCCAAAGATGTTTTCCTGAAGACTTTCTGTATGTCTAATACCTGTTTTTATCAGGGGAGCATTGGTTAATTTATTTTTTTACCAAGTGACTCAGTGTTTCTGTATCTGAAAACAGACTGTAGCTTTCAGTAGCATAGGTGCCCCAATAGGCAGGTACTTTTCAAAAATAGGTGTAATGTTGAAAAAGTACCTGCCCTGGGGCATCAATAAATAGGAATTTCAAGATCAGTTTTATGTTTGCTTCTTAATCTTTCTGGGGGATTTTTTTCTCCTCCCAGCTACTGTAGCAAAGAAAATACTGTAAGTCATCACATTTCTGTTTGCCAACATTTATTTGCCCTTTGGTTTAAATCTGTACAGTGGGAGGGTAATAGGGCAGTGCCTTTTACTGCTGGGGATACGTTTTGCTGTGTCTGTTTTTTAGATGGCTAGAAATGAAGAATTAATATTAGTTCATTGGAGAAATGCAACAAAGTTTTTCTACGTCAAAAGAGATTTTCCCCTCTTCCCACCTCATCCTGCTGTCCTTCTCTGAACTTTCCCCTGTGGATGTCTTCTGAGTGAATAAAGGGGCATTTTGTTACAAGAATAATCTATCCATTCTAAAACCTTCCCCCTGTCTCCACATGAGGAGAAGGCAGACCATTGCAGCCTTCTTTTTTTCTTTAACATACTGTGCAGCATAGCTAGTTAAACTTTTCCTGCCATGCCTTCATAAGACTTTTTGTGCACACAAGTCCCCATTCCAACCTCCTGCTTATATCCAGCAGAAACTGAAATACAGACTTATTTTTAGGACTCTGATTAAGTCCCATTGTTGTCTGATGCCTAAACTGAAGAATTTTCATAAGTATTTTCTGAAATGCAAATGGACAAAGGAATCTGCTTAAATACTTTGTTGAAATGAGGATAGAGCAGCACCCTGGGGGCAGAGGGGAGGGTGTCGGGATTTGGTGGCTATGGCACTATGTAGCAACACCCAGTCTGACACATGTACTCATGCTGATTTAGATAGTGGAAAAAGCCATGTGTGTGAGACACTGATCATCTGAGTCAGGCTCCCAGTCCTTCCCCAAATCAACAACATTAGCTTAGTATTCCAGGTTTAACTGAACAAATATTCAGAGGTAGCAGACCAAGACCAATTCACACAGTGCCCAGGAAACCTCCGGTTTTCACTACTATAGTTTTTTACTTCTGTTTTCTGTAGGTATACAGTGCACAGGAAGATGACCAGTCCAGCTGCCCTATCTAGTTTGGGATTTTTTTTTTTTGTGAGTTTTACGGTGCCATGTGATTTGTTTTTCCCATGCTAATATTTCATTTCTTGATATCGCTCTGATTTCCTTTGTATTTGATTTGTGGTCCTCTGTAGATTGCCCACTATGACTCACTGTCTTTGTGCGCTATTCTGAATGTTGTCAAGCATCCTTTTCCCTTGTTTTTAGACCAAGCAATATTTTTATTCAGGGGACTGTCTGTTACATTATTTTTGTTAGTTTTCTTTTGCTTACTGATGAAGAGTGGAGTTCTTATAGTGTTTCCAGTGCTGAGCGTGGAAGACAGCTGAACCACAAGACAGCCGATAGTTTGGTCGTAGGTGTTTATTTTGCTTAAAAACTATTCAAGGTCACCGAGGTGATGAAAAAGAAGACATTAAAGGTACACAACACTTTCAGCAGTTTAAGTAAGAGCAAAGGACATAAAAAAATTTCACCTGAGCACTTTCATGCATGTATCTTGTTAGCATCCCACAAGTATTAGCCTGTTTAATGAACCTCATTGATGACTCTTTCCTGTTCTCATTTGGAATGGGGCTTTGGCAGTTTCTGGGTTATAAGCTTGTTCACACTGTTAGTTAAGGGGAATTAAGTAAAAGTGCAAATATTAGGCATGTTAATCAAAGTACATTTAAAAAAAGTATGCTCTTAATCTCTAATTATGGCAGGGAAGTTTGTGAGTTTGGGTTAGAGATCTGGAAGTCTTAAAATACTGCACCAGTCTGTACCAGATTTATGGCTTGTGGGGCAATCTGCTGTATGACTTCCCTTCTCCTGTTCACACGGGAATTTAATGCATCTTAACTTCATATTTCTCAGAAATTTACCCTGAGTTTCTATTTAGACGCCAACATCAAGGTAATAATTAACGATAGTCTTCATGCAGACCAAAGAAACAAAACCACTTGTCAGCTCCTGTTATTTCCTATCTGAATTGTTTATGTGGGGGTTTTTGGTTTTTTTGGTAGGTCGCAAAATTCCAAGGGAGCTTTTAAGTACATGTTCAAAGTCTTGTATTACCCTGGTTCCATTGGCTAGTCACCTACCCATGTCACTGAGGAGTAGGATTTCACTGCAGTATTCTGATTGTCTTTCTGATCACTTTATCAAACTCTTAAAATTTCAGGAACCGACAAGAAAAAAACACCTGAGTCGTAGCCTGGAAGCTTCCATTAAATCTCTCCTCTGTGTTTAGAAACACTGGAAATCAGACTTATAATGGGAATCTTCAACCTTAACCTGATGGTAGTTTCTGTAATTGCTGACTGTGTTGTATAAATTAGTGCGGGACCATGTTGACCATGCCCCAGTGAAAGGCCAAAAGCACTTTAGAAGTGATGGGTAGAAGCAGCCTTTCTCTCAGGAATGAAAGCACACTAAGCATTGCTGCCAATAGAGCAAAGGCTAGCGTCCTCCTGCATCAGCCTTTCTGCTGTAGCCAGAGGGAAAAAACTTAGTTTGGGAAAATAAGCTTTTTTCCAGAAAAATTATCAGAATAACCAAGGTAGTACAAACAAATGGCAAATGTTGAAGATTGTGGGTGGGCAAAAGGCTTTAAAATTAACACATTGTTTTCCAAACTTTTTGTCCTTCACTTCCCTTCCTGTGTAAATTTGGTCATTGCTGCCACCTTCTTCCCGACGACAATTAACATTCACACCAATTCTCTCCCTTTGTTTTTTTCTTCCCTCCCAACCCAACTGGGGTCCACCCATGTCTTTTAGAAAGACTGTGTTGATACTAAAAATAAAATTCACATCCACCTGAGGCTTAAAGTCTAGGTGCAATTGCAATAGAACAATGATGGGAAGGCCAGATCTCTCAATAAGCATAGTACCATCCTGAGCAGCAGAGTGTAACAATTAAAGACAATGAACAGAGTATCTGTCTCTCTCACATCCTCACCATGAGTGACCACCTCAGAAACCTCTTCGACACCCTGCAGTTGGAATGCAAAGTATAAATCTTTACACCTGACCCGGATATCTCGCAACTGTTTATCTAGGTGTTGGGAGAATGTCTCTTTGGGTCAAGGTTAGTTCTGTGGCTTTGTTTGCCTGTCTCCCCTTCCTAACTCCCTCTGAACCTCCAAGGAAAAGTATACTTCCTGTTTTCATTTGTTGTCACCTGTCATCCCTTTTTGTAATTCCTCTCCCACAATGTTGTTGTGTGTCTTCCTCTGCCTTTTTCCCGTTCCCCCCGCTCAAAGCACATGCTGTTCTAAATTCAGCCCCAGCACAGTGTTCTACTTCTGTGAGGTGCCATCTGACATATGGTCCTCAGGATTGTCAGCCATATTTATAATATAGATTTGCTCTTCAGTTCTGGTGCAGCTAAGAAACTGCAGTAGTCCCTTGAACTCAGAAGGCCTCTCTGTCACAACTAAGAGATCTAGTAAACAATTAATGATGGTGCTAAATGAATTGCCATGCTCTGATAGAAGGCTTCTGTGAAAGTGCATAAAGTATGATCACATTTCTGAAACCGCTCATTATTAATAAAAAGGGAGAAGGAAAATGAAAGTGAGAAAATGCTTTTTCTCTTTCAAGTCCCAGAACTTCAGGCAAGGAGCCTGAAGTTAAAAAGCTCCCCACCTTTTTAGATAAAAAATTTCTTTTTTCACTTTTGCAAGGCCTGCCCTTCTAGAGCAATGACCAATACATTATATACAGAAACTGTCCTGTCTGAAAGGCCACATGAATACTATGGCAAATGCGATCCACTCATTAGGAAGAGTTATTTCCAGTTGATTTCTTTTTCTCATTTGATATGGGCATTTTATACTCTCTTTTTCTCTCTGGTATTCTGCATATTTTAAACTAAAAATAGTTTGTATCCTGTAGTACTCTTCTGCAATAGGTTTGCTTCTGGATGCTCTTCTTTAACACTTAGAGGGATGTTCTTATTTCACAGTTAGAGTACCCTTTACTTAATGCACTTTGCAAATAGATTAAAAGGCATTCCTCTAACAAAATACAGTTACTGACTCACTATTAGCCACAGCCAAAAATGGTTTAAGACTGACAGAGTCACTAGGCCCAGTTCTCTGTGATGGACTTGGCTCCATTGTTACCATGCCACAGCACGGCCCATAGTGACTCTGAAGAACTTTCCAAACTTGCTGCGAGATGTGTTAGTGCCAGTCTGTGGCAAGTAAGGAGCTGTTGTGTGAGCTGTTAAACTTCATTGGTTTTGACAAGTCCTTCGGAGGGGACTGTAGCAAACAGTAGGAGAGGATAACTTCGTCAGCGGCCCTGACATACTCCATGGACTGTGTTAAGTCACAACCCTTAGTATTGCCACCTAGTAAATTGAGCAATGAGGAATTGCTAGTGCATGTTACATTCATGTCATAATTTATGCTCAGTAATTTCCTTGTGTAGTCAAGCTCTTAAGGTTATACTGTCTCTGTATGCTTTCTTGAAAAGCTTTATCTTAAGCTTTCTGGTTTGCTGCATAATCAGGCTGATTTTCAAGCTTATTTATGGCTTTCCTTTTGGCCTAAGCCTTTCTTAGGCTTTCAGTTTGAAGAAAACAATCCTGATGAGCAGCAGATTAGCATTAAACAGCTTTCCTAAAAGAATGGTTGTTAAATCATCACAATTTTGTTGTGATTAGTTCCTGCAAATAGTGAATGTCTCTAGGCTATGCAATTCTCTCTCCCAGTATGAGGAGTCATTGCCATCCTCTTTTTGATTATGGCAGCCTGAATGATCTTGGTCTGTCCTTAGGTGATACTGTGATTCTTTCTTCCAAGTGCATTTTTTCCTACTCTTTTCACAGTAACATACTGTGCAGTGAAGTGCTGAAGACTCCATTATCAGTTCTGAATGGAGGAGAGTCACGTCCAAGGTTGTAACATGTCCCTCTGTGTTTTGAGCTCCAGTGTTTTCTGGTACTGTAGCTACTGGAACAACTTCTGTTGGCTTAAAGGTAAGGATGCTGGACCTGTTCTGGCATCCCTCCAATTTAGGGGTTATGATATCAATGTTGGTACCATCTTAAAGGAATGGTTGTGTCAAATGGAAACAATTGTGGAGAATTGCTCTTGTGTACCAATTCTGTCCATACTCTTACATACTCTTACGCTACCATTTACCTGTAGTGGTAAATGGAAAAAGTTGCTCTTTAATTGGATAGTTCTGAGTCTCTACATCTATATTTCATTTTTTTATGATTCTGTCTTAACTATCACAATTCTTTCTATGTATAGGGAAACAGTACAATGTCTCAGAACACAGAGAACTGTTGACTTTTTGATAGTATCCAGTATCTGCCCTGTTGTAGCAATGTGTTGTTAGCGGGTTTTTGTTTGTTTTTTGTTTGGGGTTGTATTGTGGGGTTTTTGGAGGTTTGGATTTGTTTGGTTTGGGGTTTTTTTTTTGAGACTAAAGGCTGTCTGAAAAAACACCAGTTTTATAGAAAACACTCTTGTTAGTTGGTTTTAGCAAGTTGGACTTTCAACCAGCTACTCTAACAGTGTCTGTACTCACCTTGTGCTTTAGTCATGATATGTGAGTGTTTTTCTGTATATACTTCTTTTGACTGTGATGAAATGTGATTCAATGACCTTGCATTACGTAAGAAAAATCATTTGATCTAAGAGAGTCGCTGAAGAAACTGGTGAAGCTCTTCGTAGTCTTCATGAGTTTCTTTAACAGGCACAACAAGGAGTAGAGGGTCTCTGGACATCAGTGAGACAAGAAATTTATTTATTCCTGCTTAGGCCAGGAGGCATACTTTAAAACCTTGAATTCTAAGGTAACTTTCTGTGAAGAGGGAACTCCTCTGCAGGACATCAGTGTGCCCCTCTGCGATCTCTGGATTACTCAGTTTTCCTTAAAACCTGCTGAAAAGGAGAAATATTCAGCACGGAATGTCAGTGACAGGGGAAGTTGTTTCATCTCTCTATTTAGAAAAAGGACCAGTTGGCAAGTACATTGTAAGGTATCCTTGCAATAGTCATTTTAATATTAATAAAGGTAGTGTACAAGTGCACTTTCTATCTCAGTACTGCCAATTAGAGAATGATACCCCTACACATTCTTTCTGCACTCTGCTTTTTTGCAGTGCTTTCACCTATGCCATCTGTGATGTTTGTATTTCTTGATGACCTTTTCAACAGTTTGTTGTTCTCATTCTTCTGTCCATGTGAGAGAGAGGGAATTCTCCAAGGAAAGCTACTTGAACATATGGCAAGGTACAATATTATAGCATGTAAACTGGCATTCATTACTGCCTCTCTGTGCTGTTGACTTAATTTATTTTTTTCTCTAGTTTTTTGTTTGGCAAAAGGTTTTATTATTAACAACAGTTCTAACTGGGGAAAGAGCCCCAGTGTGTGCGAACTGGATTGAAGTGTGAAGCAAGTTCATACCAGCTGAGGAGCTGGGCCAGGCTGTGGATGGAGTCTTCAGACATACAAAAAGATGATTGTGGGCAAAAGTTAATTTTTAACAAGATGAGGTAGACACAATGAAGAGCTTAACTTGCTTTTTTTTTTCCTACCAAACTCTACCAAGCATGGGCATAAGAAACGTATTTGAGTACTAGGGCAAAAGCATTTGTGAGTCAGTGGCTTCATACTTGGGCTATTAAGGCCAAAACGGAGTGGAAGAAGAAAAGTCAAAAGGTAGGAAGGCTGCCATTAGTTAGAGAGTAAGGGTGTAAATGTCGGGCAGCTTCTCAAAAGAGTGTTACGGTGTAGGCAGGGAAAAGCTATGCATATCGTGAAGGTAGTAAAAAACTCGGCTTGATGAGATGTGCCACAGGTGTAGTGA
The DNA here is from genome assembly GCA_035582835.1 of Phoebastria nigripes. Classification (NCBI taxonomy): domain Eukaryota; kingdom Metazoa; phylum Chordata; class Aves; order Procellariiformes; family Diomedeidae; genus Phoebastria; species Phoebastria nigripes. Next base: position 42,389 of record JAYKAV010003410.1, read on the forward strand.
AGGGGTTGAAAGGTAGACCTAGTATGGGTTAAACAATGGGGCTATTTTTGCAGCTTGTATTTCCTGATGACCTTTTCAACAGCTGCTTGCTTTTGTTCTTCAGGCCTTACGAGAGAGTTAGAATTCTCCCAGGGAGGCTGCTTGAATGCCTACCATATCCATCCATTTGTGTGAATTAAAAGGGTATTGTGTGGGCATCATAAAAATCAGAGAAGAGATGGAGGCTACTGAATTAAAATGGAAAAACAAGTGATGCATTATCAAGTAGTTTTGTTGTCAGAATGAAAAAGAAGTACTGGATAACTTACAAATCTGTGGATGAACAAATGACAAAACTTTGTAACACTTTACATATGTTAGAAGAAAGATGAATGGACAGTAATCTGATTGACAGCAAGAATAGTGAGAAATCCCCAAGGCAGTGGAGAAAGAAAGGAAAAGAATGTTTTTTGCTTTAGTGGAAAGGAAGTAATCTGAAATTTGACTAAAGACGTGAAGGTGAAGGAAATGTTGGTGGATCATAAGCAGAGATGTAGAATGAGGTGTGGGAGGATTAACCAGAAGAAGTGAACCAGCAGCATAGATGGTTGATAGGTCAAGTCAGTTTTGAGAAAGAAGCAAGAGGAAAGTACATGAAATGGGATGAGGAAGAAATAAAAAAAAAAAAAAAGGCACTAATATTACTGCTGAAAATAGCTAGAGAGCATGTTATTATTTACAGCTTACAGCTTCTGCAAGGTTAAGAAAAATCCACAGATGCAGTTTAGTGAGGGTTTCAATCAAGGAAGTGCATATTAGCAGGGATATTTATGTTAACACATAAAGTGTAATTGATACTTTAAAACTTAGAGCCCAAATTCTAGTTATTGAAAGTCTGTGCAACAGGAAAACAACCTCATATTTGCATAGTCTTCCTCTGTAATACATTTATTTCATATATCTTACCATTCAAAGAAATTATCAGGATGACAGTTATAGACTGAAGTTTGCTGTTTAACCCAGACAAGTTGTTATACAAATCAATGGTGATAAAATAGGATATGTCACACTGCCTAGTCACTGAAGCTGTAGATTACATTGAAGCATCCACTAGTGTGTGGCACCGTATTTGGTGATGTTACAGCTGTCCTTAGTAAGGTTGCCAACAGATATGAATTTGGGGAGTGAAAAGTGGGTTGCTGATGATCTAGAACTGGAGACAGCTCCATCAATTTTTTCAGGTAAGATACTGCACTAGATTATATCAACAACAATAGAGGATCCCCACTGACAAAGTTGTGGTAAAAGGCTCAGTTGAGTGTTGCAGTTCCAAATAATCCACTTCTCATAAAAATACTTGGGTATCTGCCTATGTTTACTGTTCAGGAAGCCATCTTTAAGCTTTAATCTTTGCCAGGAAGTCCATTTTCCTTATTACATTCAAAACCGGTACCTTTTTAATCAAGTATTGTGAATAGCATATCAAATGAAGTGGTTGACCCTCAGATCAATGTAGCAGATAACCAAATCCATTTATTATGTTTGAGAGAATAAGTGCTTCTATCAACTTTGATAAAGAACAAAAACAGTAATCTCTGGGAAGATCTTCAGCACATTTCAAATGTTTCACTCCTGTTGGCTTCAGCAGAGCTGCTAGCACTTCTGTAATTCCAAATTCCAAATATTACAGCAAGTGGGGAGCATGTGCCTGAGGAAAGCACGCACAAAACCAATTCTCTTATTCTGTGTTTACTTACTCTACGGAGTTGTCTCAAAGCACCAACTACAATCTGCAAAAACAAGATTGCTTCCCTCTGGACCCAACTTGCATAAATATTTCAGTGGATAGATACATAAATTTAAAAAAAAAATGTTGTGGTAAATAGAAAGGAGGAAAAAACAAATCTAAGATGGACTGATTTGTAAACCAATAAATATTACATCGTCTTTACACAATAAAGTTCCATAAAGGACATCAGATTATCAAAGTTATGAGAAACGCTTCCTAGRTATGGAAAAGGGTGACTCTCAGGGTCCTAAACAACTTGTAATTCAATTATTGGTTTTATTTCATGGTAGCCTTTTAATAGCCAGCTGTCTGGCATTGGCTGTTTGATACTTTATTATTTCTTTATTTTCTGTTATATCCTGTTATCTCTGTCATAATCATCACTAAGTAATTATTCAACTTAGAAAGATTCTGCACTGAGCGTTGCTAATGTCCTGTGGTTTCTTTGCCCATCTGAGCTGTCATATGGTGCTCTTTCCAAAACCACATTTGTAGGGCACATCTTTGGAACTGTTTAATTTTCTGGAGAAGAGTTTGTTATTAAACACTAGACTGTCATCAAAACAATTCAATATGTGTGACCTAAATCTATTTGTGGTTAAATAGTAAGGTCTGGAGGTTAATAAAAAGAACTGCAGCAAGCTGCTCACAAGATAATTCAAGAAACTTATAAAAGATCATGGAACTCCAGCCATTTTCCCATTAGGCTTAAGATAAAACGTAAATTTAAAAGGAAGGTGATACTTCTATATTACTATGTCCTTAGCAATATTGAGAGAGATTCCATTGTTTCAAAGGTTAGGTGAGAGAAAGAGGAACTATGTGCAGTTGGCAAAAAGCTACTTTTTTCATAAATTTAGCAGAATGTTTTTTTTCTTCCGTCTTCTGGTAACTTTTCTTTTGGCTTTTTTTTAACTGTCCTTAGCCTTGTGAGTGTGAATTGCTGGAGTGGGAAGGAGAAGAGACCTAAATCAGCTTTCCAGTTCAGCATTTAAGCAAGCGCAGTCACTTCTCAAGTGCTGCTGAGTATCACAGCAAGACAGGGAAGGGAAGTGGCACTAAACGACTCCTGAAAAGTCAGTAGGCTTATTAAGTCTTACTTTAAAAGTTGATTGGGAAGCTAATTTAGAGCTCCCCTGTCCTGCCTTTTAAGTATGATGAAAACCCTTAAAAGACTCTTGCTGGTGCTAACAGATTCAGAGTGGCATTGAGTGTAGACATGAAGTGGGAACAGGGAAACACAAAGTTAGAAGAATTGGTTACCTTTAGGGTCCATGCCTGTGCATTTCTCCTAAAGGAAAAGTGGGAGATGAAGGATATTTTACTATCTACTGCTGACATTAATATTTTTTACTCTAGAGTGAGCCAGAGTCCTGCCATCAGAAGCCTCTTTTTCATCCCCTTTGTCAGTGTATGGAAGCCTAATATGGGTCTAAATGTCACGCATGCACATTCTGATTTCCTAAGCAGTATGAAGGGACTGTGGGGTAAATAACAAACCCTGATGTGTATAAGGGGTTTTGTTGGTGATAATGATATTCCCTTATTGTTTATGTGGCAACTGTGATATCACGTAAAGAGCCAACCAAGCAATGAAAAGACGGCATTGGAAACTGTTGTTCATGCTCTAAATTGCTTCTAAGCTGAGCCTTTAAAACTGAATGTCATTTCGTAGCAAACTGCCTGCCCTTTTAATGGAAATGTCAGTCCTTTAGAAAGTTCTTGTTTAGAGGAACCATGTGGTAGACAATACTCCTAATGAAGATCTTCTTCCTTTGTCTCTGCAGTTGCCCTCTCTTTTATTTCGTTACACAGGGATACCAGCCAGGACTCTTCAATTATGGGAAAAGCTTTTCATTTTAACAACTGTTTTGTAGACATTCTTGCTAATGCATTTTGTCCGCCTTTGTTTTGCAGCCTCCCATTTCTATTGTCATCTTTTAAAATGACAGGAGACAGAGCTTTTTCATTAGGAAAAGAGCTAAGAGGAGACAGTACAGTTCAGGCTGTCTTTCAGGAAGAAAGAACAAAGGCTTGACTATTTAATTTTAAACTCACTACAGGTGCATATTCAACAAGATATTATTGTCTTACGGCCATTAAAAGTGTATCAATTGGAAATATTTTGAGAGAATGAATTTTTAATCTATGACATCAATAATGTCACCCATAACAGTGTCTGAGAGTTATTTCATTATCCATGGAGTGTGTACATGCTTGCTTTTATCCTCTCCCAGTCAAGAGTTAAAAAACATTATTATTTTAATTAAGTTTAAACTTCAGGGAAAGAAGATTAAGATTAAATTAAAGTGTTTTTCACCTTCCAAGTGGAGCAAGCTGAACAGTACGTGTATAGGTAGTTATGGTACCCCTTGACTTCCTAAACAGACATGGGTGTTGTGCATCCTATTGTGTTTCCGAGCACCATGTCAACAGGAGTGTTGATGTTGGAGCTGACTCTGCTATTAGAGTTATGTGCCTAATACTCCATTTATGCTAAACATTCGCTTTTGGATCCTGGAAAGATGGCAGGGTCTCTATCCACACACCGTCATGGAGTTTCCTCTGTTTGTGATTTCAGATTTGTTAGATAAAATGTATCTTGTGTGGATATTTGTAGGCATTCTTGTACAGTTTCTTCCTCTCCTCAAACACATCTTTTTGCATCAGAAAGTTCTGGAATCTCTTTCAGGCTACTGAAAGAAGTGTCATGGCTGCTACTATAAATGGATAAGGTAAACCACCTATGGACTCTCCATCACAACTTTAAATCCATACCAACCAGCTATCAGAGAATATAGTCAGACCATTTGTACGTATGCCTCAACTTTTTGTAACATCCCTGGTTACTACTGAAACAGAAAAACAATCCATAAGGGTATATTTCCAAGCATTATTGAAATCACCTATTCTTATTCCTATTGAATTCCCTATTATTAAACAACATGTTAACTGTTCAAAAGCTTATTTAAAGATTATTTCCATCTCTGTCTTGCTTTCCCTGAGATCGAAAAAAAGCAACATAAAATTGTCTGACCATGAGAGTCAATGAAATGTAACACTGCACATATATATATATAAAAACCCCAATATATATATATATATATGGAAATATACATAGATATTTAACAAGCCCATTACTTGCTAACTTCTTTGTTAACTAAAGACAAGGCACAAACCAAGTTTGGTGCTATGTGGGATATTTTTGTCCACTGTGGAGTACCTTAGTCTTTAATTCTAAAATGCAGACCATTGTAAATATGTATAGATAGTAAATGTGTTATTTAATCTCTGGCATATCAATAAGGAAAATAACAGGCTGACCCCTCAGATCTCAAAACACAGACCCTTCACAAATAAGCATGTTATTAACATTACCGCTATACCAGAGTCTTTCATCGTACCAAATTGCATGTTGAATTCACTTTCTGCATGTCATTTCTGTACTATTATTATTATAATCAGGAAGTTGAATGGATTTAATTGCTCCCGTTAGAGCTTACCCTAAATTTGCAATATTATTGAACCTGCCTTAAAAGGGAGACAACTAATTTTATTATTAATGATAGGCTGAAATAGATAAAAGAAGCATTATTCTTTCTGTATTTCTAGTTAAATGCTCAGAAAACTATACTGGATATGCAAGACAATCCTCTAACGTTGAAAGAGTGGCTTCCAGCTGAGACCAGTTTAGCATACACTTAACACCTGCTGGCTTACCCAGAGGGAGGCTCCCTTTTGGCTCCTCAGGCAGAGCTGCTGCCAGGGCACCGCATGGATCCCATTTTGAGTGTCAGATGCAGTAGCGCGTAGGACAAACACACAGCATGACACCCCGCCAGATGAGGACTCCACTAATTGGTCAGTCTCCCCTAGTTTCTCACCACCCGTTGACAGACACAATAACAACATCCCAAAAGGAGGAGTGGTTGTGCCAGGATGAAGCAAACTCTGATGGCTTACCCCAGTGATTTTCTGGCATTGTGTTTCATGTTTGTGCAAAATAATAATGGTTTGTGGGCTTCAGCCTATAAAGAGCTGTTTAAGCACTCCATGTTACTGCTAATTCTGTCTTGAATCCAGGTTCTGCCATCGATCTGAAATAAGTTAGTGCTTCCATGTTGGCTTCCTTTCTGAAAGCACCATTGTGTTTTGGAATCTTGCACAATCTAGGGACAGTTATTTTGTTATCAGTGCCTGGCAGACCATGGCAGCATATGATAAAAGTGTGTTAGGCGAATGTACGGGATGTTTCTCCCCACAAAGCCCCAGAATTCTCTTTTTCTCCAAAGCCTGGCTTGTCTCTTAGTGTCCTTTAGCTTCTTCGGCAGCATTGATTGAAGTTCAGTTACTGTGCATTACAGCTGACTGACAACAAAATATGCTGTACTGACCTCATCATCAGTTTAAACAGATATTTCTCTGTAGGGAACAAAACAAAACAAAACAAAAACCAAAAAAAACCAAAAAAACAAACAAAAAAAAAACCAGAAGAAAAAGAGTGAGGGTCACCTAGATAGAGGCAGAAATGAGCGTAAGAGTACTTATGTGAGAGAGTGAGCACGGGGGAATGGCAACACCGATCAAGAAAACACAAATGTGTAAAACTAAAGGAGCCTGAATGTGAGGGAACTTGGAGGAGGGCAGGAAGAGAAATAAAGACCCAAAGTCAAAGAGAGCAAAGAGTAACTGGGGAACTTAACTCTAGACCCTAAGCTACCATAAAGGATGGATTAGGCTGCAAGAATAATTCTCCCCTGTGAACTTTTTCATCAGGGTGATGCCTGGGGTTCTTGGGCTAGGGCTGAGCCTATACCTATGGTGAAGAGTAAGATTTGGAGAGAGCCAAAGCCTAGCACTGCAGTTGGAGTGGGACTGCAAAAGGGTGCCGAGGGAAAGTGTGGATTGCATAAAGAATTCTCCTCTGAGACTGTTTTCATCCTTTTCCATATCCTGACTTCCTACTGTTGCCTTCTGCACTGAAAGGCAGCTGTGGGAATTACCTGACAAAGTCAGATCATCTAAAGCTAAAAATAAGAGAGATAAAGGAATCGAAAATGCCAATGTGAAACCAAAACCATTCCCAAATAAAATGCTTTATTTCCTGGTCTATACAGTGGTGGCAGTGACACTTTACTGCAGAGGTAGAAACCTGTAAATCCAAGCAGATTTCATTCTCTGCTCACCAGCGTATATAAAATACATATTCAATTGCATATGTATAGGGACCAAGAGACTTGCAAAACAGTGGATTTTTCTTGCTCATTTAAGCTTGAGGGCAGACAGCAGTAAGAAAGGACAGTAGAGCAATTGTCTTTCTGGAGGAACAGTTTTCAAAATTTGTAAAAGGTGTGGGAGCAAATGTTATATTAAACCTTTTTCAGCCTTTGTTGCAGATCCCATGAGCATTAGCTAAATAGTAGCCTGATCACACAGGGTAGTGTGATAATCCTGTAATATACTACCCATTTATAAAGAAGAATGAAACAGAGTAAAAGCGAGAGTTGTTTAATATTCAGCATATTCACCAAAACTGTTCTATCACTGAACATCTGTTGCACAAGTAAAGTGACTGTGTGCAAACACTTAGCACGAGGGTACAATTGCTTCTTTCCGAGGTGGATTAGAATCATATGGGTAACTGACTCTCAGCTCAGTGCTGGGCTGTTTTGAATGTCCTCTGGTAGGTAGCCAAAGGAAATTTTCTTGTTGAAATGACAGGAATTCTTTGCCATAACATGTTCTGTTAGAGCATATGTTGAAATGTCTATATCATTTCAATGATGAGCTTCCTTTCTGGCACCTATCAATAGTATGTTCATRGTAATCACAAGCAATATCTTGTCAACAGCTATCTACCGTAAGTGATCCTAATCCACTTTGCAATCATTTTCAAAGCCTCTTCATTTTCACTGAAAGGATTGTTTTGTTTAGAAGAATTCTTACTAATGTGCAAAATTGCCCTTAGTTAAATCCATTGTAGGAGCTGAAAAGGAATACAAGTATAAACCTTCACAGCTGGAGTACAGATAGCTACTGTGGATGTAGCTTACACTTCTCATTTTTCACATGCAGCATATGCTTGGAGAGTGGCGAACAGATGCAGCTAGTTTAATGGGGCAAATCACATGCATTTTATCTTCATGACTTCACATTTGGAGAGTGCACTCCCTCTTTACCTATGCCTAATATGACTCCAGATACATGTGAATAGCTGTGGCAGAATATTGATATGGCTTAGTTTAAGCTAGAAAATAAAGGTTACATGGCCTTCCTGTTTGAAGTTCATTAAAATAGGCAATATGTGGTATAGAGGTGGCAGCAAAAATGCAGCCTTAAGTGTTTTGATTGGGCTCAGACTGCTGATGCAGAGGGAGGGCTTGGCATCTGAAGGTGCTCCCTGTGATTATCGACCAGGGCTGGAGGCCATGGCTTTACCTGCTGGTCTGGTCCCCTGCCAAATGCTATCTGGCACCGGTAAAAGAACTCTTCCATGCTTCTTCCTCCACTGGCTCTCTGGCGGCAATTGCTGGGGGAAGATAAAGGCAATCCTGTCACACTGTGTGCAGAATTTTACCAGTCTGGAGATGGATTAAGCAGCGGTGCTGGACATGACTTCTGCTATTTTCAGCATCCTACATGTGAAATACTCTCCAAATATCCTGGCATGTGCCCACTTTCACTGAAGTGACACCCCTTCTTTGTTTTGTTCATCTGGAGTGCTGGAGAATAAGCAGATTTATTTTTTTAACATTGCTGACCTTCTTCCTGCAGTCTAGACATCACATAGTATTTCTACTGGTGCAAAGATAAAATATCAGCCTTTTCCTAACCCTGTTTGAGATGTAGGGGAGCCAGACAAGTCCATATTTTAACTTCACACACTAATTGGTATTAACAGCAAAAAATTATTTATACAAGATAGCGTAGGGCAAATTCGGTGTCCTCTTCCTGTGGGGTTATGGGCTGATTTTGCTGGTGCTTCTCTAGATTCTTTTTAACAATAGCTGAATCTGATCCCAGCTTCCTCCTGCTAAATCAAGATCTGTACTTTCATATAGGGAGAGGGTAATGGATATGGGTATGTTTACTAAAGCCATGCATGAGGGATGCTAAGTCCTAAGGAATTTGAGAAAAACAGATAATTAGAATAATTTTTTAGCCAAGTATTGGTCTAAACAATCACATTTTTCAGGGGTATTTTTAGTTTTAGGTTTTGTTTTGGTTTTGTTATTGATAAGGACATGGTAACAGTGGAATACTTGAATGCAAAAATATTTTCTTGGCAGAAGTCCAAACATACATCCCTAAAAAGTTATATTTTCTCTCTCTCATTTTGTTTTCTTTGCCTTCCCTGTTATTGATGCACATAATAAAACACTAGGAAAAAAGACAAATCCACCCAAAAGGTCAAAATCAATGATCCTTTTACAGATGGCACCTTTGGGAATCCTAGGTACTTTACCATCAGCTTGTGTTTGAGACTGTTACTTGAATACTTGTTTTTTTGATGACAAAAATCAATGACTTCTTTAAAGAAGACACCCTTGGGGCTAGCGGGATGCAGACTTTGAAATGTTTACTAGTCTGTGCCTGTCTCTGAAAGACTAATAAACATATTTATAAGTTTATATGCTCCTATTTAATTTTATGGATTGGAAATGGTGTATGGTTTTGACAAGAATATTTAAGCTAACATGCCCCAATGAGACACATTCTGTATCACTTTGCAAATTTGCATAGAAGTTCTGATCCAAAACCGATTGAAATCAACAGATATATTTACATTAGGTTTAAATTTATCCCTGTGAAAAAGCCACTGAAGTTACTGGAGTTATCTTGTTAATGAATTTGATCCAACGGCCAAATACTAAATCAATTCTCAAAATAAAAAGATAGAAAACCCACTCGCATAAAGATAAGAAATCTACTTCTCTCAGTGAAGATATTTCCTTTATTTTTATATACAAATATGTGTTTATTGTTACTCTGAGCTGCAGAATGCATTTGCTTTTTAAAAAACAGACACATTTTTTACCTTATTTCTTTGCTGCTAATTTAGCATTACATTTATTTATGGCACCATGATTTACTTTGACACCAGGGCAGATATTCCTTGATTTTCCTGAATGAGCAGCGTTATAACAGGCTGTTGTAACTTAATAGGACACTTGATCTGGATATCCTGTGATGTGGTGTTGAGGCTTTGGTGCTGGAGTCTGGACAATCAGTCTTCTCACCAGCTGTGCAGATACAGACTTTGCCAGGATCTTTTTTTCCTCCCCACCCCCACCCCCCAATCAAAGATTTAGAGTTGTTTTAGTCTTGTGTTTTGTAAGTTGGTTTCTGGGGAATCAGCCACAGAAATTATTTTTGAAATAGACTGGCAGTGTGTAGTAGCCTTGCYGTAATTAGAAAAACTAATTTGTATTCATTTTCCTTTGACTCTAGATCTAACCAGTAAATACAGTGATATAAAATGTCAACCCTAACCAAACAAGTGCATTGAAAGGATAATAGTAGATAATGTCATTTATGAATTAAAACATGGGGACATGCATGACATTCCTTCCCATCACTTACTGATCTTGATTTAAGTTTACTGATTTCAGCCTCATAAATCAGTATTATTCTGGTATGTAGAATGTCATCCCATTCTTAAGACAGCAAAAATGCTTTGCTCTTGAGGACTGCAGGGAGAACTGCTGGATAATCGCTTCTGTGCCACAGCCCTGTGCAGAGAGACAGATTAAAGCTTGGAATCCCTCTGGAAAAACTCAGCTGCAGTAGAGATGGTTGGTGCATGGGATCCTATCACCTCTATGCAGAGCTGTGCAACATGAAGTAGCRTAGACACGAAGCTCGACACTGCTCTTACAAGAACGGTTTGTGCAGCCATGCAGAGTAAGGACTACTCTTGTGCTGTCTCTCACATTGGACTGACCCACAGTAGGTTGACTTGTAGTGAACAAGCTCTCACTTCTGTCCCTGAGCTAAATGGAATCTGTGCTTTCCTGACCAAAGTCACGCTGACATCATTCACAACTGTACTTGTGGCCATTTATTTTTCACTGTCTATTATCTTTTACAGGCCAAGTTCCTCAATCTCAGTTTTGTTTCATTTTCCCAAATATGCACTGAAAATGGTAAAACTTTCTTGTCTCAGATTTTGGCAATTTAAAGGGTATCTTCTTTCATTCTCAGACTTTCATTGGTTGGAGATCATGTGTATAATTGTGGCGAGGCTGATCATGGAAGAGGTGAAAAAAACCCCTGTCACTAGAACTGAACAGCTTTACCTGTCTGCGGGATGGGACAAGCAGAAGGGGGTATCTGTGATAGCTGTACTTTTGTCTAAGTATCTGATGCTGGTCACAGTCAGTAAGAGGATGCTGGGCTCAAAGGAATTTCAGATCCTTGGCTGCTCTTATGATGCTAGGTTATGACTCTGGCTTCATATCGTTCCCCAACTTCATAGCACAGACTATGCGCCTTGTGCTGCCTGAATCCTGCCATGGGTCAGAGAGTCTTAATATGCAGATGCGAGAGTACACAAGGGAGAAAAGCACCTCTGTAATTTTTAACTCTTGAACTTGTCTGAGGGTTTCACTATTTTGATAAAAGGATTCTTTTCATAATAAGCGTGATATTGCCTCTGTGAATTAACTCTTGCTTCCCTAGGAAAGGGAGTTGAGGTGTATAATCAGAAGCAATTGCCTCATGATGTTGGTGTCCTTTTTAGCCCACAATATTCTTATATCCAAATTAGGACTATGTAGTCTGATTGGGTGGACAATTAGATGAGTAAAAAACTGGTTGGATGATCATGCTCAGAGCATAGTCGTTAATGGGTCATACTCTCCCTTGATGCTCATGACAAATGGAGTACAGCAAGGGGCTTAGTGGCAGAGTGTAGTCTTGTCAGATTTGCAGATGACACCAAATTGGAAGGGGCAGTATGTGGTACATTAGAGAAGTCCCTCTGCTGTTCAGAGGGACCTGTTCAGGCTGGAAGAATGGGCTGACACAGACCTTAGGAAATTCAAAAAGTACAAATGCGAAGGCCTGTACTTGGGAAGGAATAGCCCCTTATAACAATAAAGGCTGGGGACTGAGTGTTTGGGAAGCAGCTCTGCTGGAAGATACCTGGAGTCTGGCAGACAGCAAGCTGAGCAAGAACTAGCAGAAAGTCCTGGCAGCAAAGAAGGCCAACAGCGTGCTGGGCTGTATTAACAGGAGCATAGCCATTAGACTGAGTAGAGCAATTACATTCCTCTGCTCAGCACTTGTGAGATTGCATCTAGAATAATGTGTCTAGTTTTGGGTCCCCCTATCAAGAAAGACATCACTAAACTGTAGCGAGTTCTGCAGAGAGCCACCAAGATGTTCAGGGGCTGGAGCACTTGCCCTGTGAGTAAAGGCTGAAGGCACCGGGCCTGGAGAAGAAAAGGCTTCTAGGGGAGCTAATGGCAGCCTCCTAATACCTATGTGAAGATTGTCCAGAAGATGAAACTAGGCTGTTCACAGTGGTGCATGTTGAAAGGGCAAGAGACAATGGACATAAATTGAAACCAGAATTCAGAATTGATACAAAGAGTTACATTTTCACCAGGATGACAGTTAAACATCAGAACAAGCTGCCCAGTCTCCATCCTTGGGAGTTTTCAGGACCTGAATGGATAAACCCAGAGCAAACCGATCAGATCTCAGCTGACCCTGCTTTAGGCAGGAGGTTGGACTACAGACCTCCTTAAGTCTCTTCTAACCTGAATTTTCCTGTGATTCCTAAGATTCTCCACATTATAATATAAATCTGTATTGTTGTAACTATGTATGTAGACAGAATCACAATACAAGTTTGCTTTAGTTATTTTCTACCATTTTCCATGACAAGACTTTGTTTTGGGCTGCTGCAGTTTTATAACTTTGTCAAACCCCATCTGTTTGAGCTGAAATTTGAGAAGGATTTATTAATTACCTGGACAGCTTCAGTCATCTGAAAACAAGGCTAGGGCAAATACGTTTTTGTACTTCCAGTAAAATGCCCCGTGTCCTTTGAGTGATGGGGGGGGCAGTAACTCTGAGAACCCTGATGATGTCAAGTTACTGTTTGATGCAAGGAAGAGGGTAAGAGCCTGTCTTCAAACTCTTGCTTGGCTTAAAGGCCATTAGTACGGAGTTTTATTTTCACACTTACATTAAGATGTGAAAGTATAATTTTCTTGAAAGACTTTGCTAAAAGTCTTAGTTTTAAGGATTTTGCAACTGAGGCAGTATTCTGTTGGATTTTTTTTTTTTAACTTACTATATCAAAGAAAAAATATACTGACACTACTTGAACAGTTGGCAACTCTGATGCTGTTTCACTTTAAGAGGAACAATTGGTTGAACTTGTTTAATGTTGGCAGGAGAGTCATGAATCCCGATAAGGCCATGAATRCATTTATTATTAATTTTCTTCTCATTCATTTTTAATTTTCTGTCAGACAGAATCAAAGGCTGAATTGGTGACTTCAGTGTTTTCTACCTTGCTCTGTTGGCTTCAGAAGTCCTTTAATAAGGCAATTATTTATTCTGGACATCACTGGGAAATCAAAGGTGAAGAAATCAGGGATATCTAAACCCTGTAGTGCATTAATTCAAACAGCACTCACATTGTTGGATAGAGTTCATGCCTCTGGTTCTTTAATGTTGCCTGGTTTGGTACCTTTTTCATTTTAAAATTAGCTGGAATGTGTAGAATGGAGAATGAAGGGAAACCACAAAAGGATTTAGCTTATAGAAGCAAGAATTACTGGAATCAGCAGGGGTTCTGGCTTCTGGATTGAGAGTAGGCTGGTTCATTGTACTGAGAGAAGGCAAGCAGAGGATCTTTGAGAAGGATTTAATGCGTGCCCACAAGGCTTTCATTAGGAAGTTGTGGTATACTAGTGGCTATATTTGCCTGTTATCTCCTGAAAACAAGGACTTCACTGCAATTGTCTTATCTAAGGCATGGTACTTCATTGAAGTCAGTGAAAAAGCTTGCATACATTTTACTGCATCAGGTTTTCAAATAGAATATGAAATATTTATCTAACTCTAGTACATAGTTCATATTTCTATTTCTGTTTTTTCAAGTGAACAGAAGGGAAGGGAAAGGGAAAACAAGGCACTGGTGAAGAGATGTATGTGTGTGTGATTGAGGAGGAGGAGTTATCTGTGCAAAGACAGCCATAAGGTAAAAGGCTGATTTTTTTTTTTTTCTTTTAACAGACCTTAGTTTTACCTGTACAGACTTTCAGGTCTAGTACATGGGTGAAATGCTTCTTCAGCTCCATGTATTTTGCTTTTTGTACATTATTGAAAGGATTCCACCACAAGCAGGAGGTAGTGTTTATTCCTTTTTCAGGAAGTATATAAAAACCTCTCTTATTCATACTGCTTTGCTATCAAGATGTTACTGCGGTCTCCTGCTATTTTGTTTTTGCTCATTCTTCAGAATTTCAGCCTTCTATGAAGTTGACGGAACAAGAACTGGAAAGGAGACAACATATCAAACCTGACATTTAAAGGTTCAAACCTTCAATGTACTGAGCACATAGTCTAAAGAAAACAGTTATGGAATTTTCTTGACTTGTGTCCTGAATTCTTCCTGCAGACCTCCTTGACACTAAGCTGCCTTATTGCAACGTGATGTAGTTTAACTGTGATTTAATATTCCACACAGAGCAGGTAACACTTTGCTCTAAGGCTCTATGTTGAGCAAAGCAACAAGAGGCTATTTGAAAACATTTAGCCATGTGCTCCTGAGAAAAAGAATGTCTCTGTTCCTCTCTGTCTAATGATTCTGCTGATCAGAATGCTATCTTAAGAAAAGGAATATTGTACAAGTTGCCATAAAGTTTTATGAGCCAATTATTACAGATATAATTGTCCAAGGTTATAGAGGTCTATAGATGTCTTATTTTCCATAGGCCAGTGCCCTTTTATGCTCCTCTTTCATAGTTAATGCAATGCCTCATTTAATAATTTAAAAATAATTTATTGGAGTTAAATTGCTTTTTTAGAAGGCATAATCTTATCATTCTCATTTTTATAAGAAACTCATTTTAATTTGTTTGCTGTGCTGTTCTCACATGAATTTAGGAATTTAATGGGGTGAAAATTGAAGGCTGATGGCATCAATGAAATTATTAATTTGGTAACCGAAAGATTTATTTGGTTGATTTAGATGGAATTTTCAATACCCAATTATCTTTGGACTCTATTAAAGAATGAAGCCTTGCCAAATAACAGTTCTCACTCAGAGTTCCCCAGGATGAATTGAAAAGGACATCTTCATTATTGCTATTGATGTTAATGTGGAAATCACTTACTGTTAATAATCCTGAAGGACAGATAAAGGCTTATTTTTACCCTCAAGAAGCTAGGTACCAAACCCTAAAAATGTTATCTTAGTGAATGAATATTACCTGCAGATAGCAGACTTAGCCATGCAGAATATTTTAACAGTTTACTTTTATCTCTACCAAGTCCCATTAGAATAATTTAGTAGAAGGAAAATATCTTTCTGTCATGCAAATAAGTTTGTCTGATTTTTTTTAATAAAGGTGGCTCTTTTAATAAAGAGACTATCTGCAAACCTAGATATGAGCATAGAAAAGAAATATTTATTTTGTATTATATTCCATAAGCCTTTACTTTTAGGGTTATGAAGAACCCTTCCATAACAATCACCATTTCACAGATTCAGAATTTTTAAAGAATTATTTTAATAGTACCCTTTGCCAATATAAACATTTATGTATTCAACACCTGTTGTTTCCTGAAGAGAAGCAAACATCAATATGACAGTATACCCTAGTGAAAGGGTCATAATCTTTTTTTGTTGTTTGAAGCTGTCCACAGCAATAATCTAGAGAAGCGTATTTCTCAGTAGTTCTACAGTTGATAAATGTAAATGCAGGAGAAGGAACTGCAAATGAAGCATTAATTGCCTTAAAGTTTGTGTCAGATGTTAAAGAGAATCTAAAGATTTTAGAAGTCAAAAAGGAAAGTATTCTCACACATGCTAAAAATATTGAGTATGAAACTAATTGCACAACAACTAGAGATAGTCAAATACTAATACCAAAAAACAGCCTGGATTTAAGTGATCATTGCCAGTTCATAGACATACTACATTGTTGTAGCATCTGGAAGATTAAAGTTGGGTATTAAATGCTTGGCAGCATAAGAATGGAAACTTACTTTGCTCTCAGTTTTTTTGAGTGGAAGTTAGACAGTTTGAGGAAGAAAGTCAAAAGTTGGGTTCCCAGAGTGCCAGAGGTTAATTGCTTGAGACTTCCACTTTTGATCCTCACAGCGTATGCTCTTCTAGTCAGGTAATATCAATCTTATATGTAAGTTATGTGATTTTCTGTATTCAGATTTGGTTTTGAAATGAGGAGATGAGAGATTTAATAATTTAAAGTAGGCTTGAAAATAGTTAAATAACTCTTGCAAAAGGACATAAATATTTAAAGACAAACACAATGAATCAAGGTCTCTGCATTGGCTTGCTTCAGATTTGGGAGTGTTCAAGTGTAGCAAACTAACAGTAAGCAATGCAGTACATGGGTTACCCACAGAGCCAGTCCAGAGCCTTCAATCTCAGCGGCTATTTACTTCTTACTCAGTCACTAACCAAAAAGGTTATCCTATGATTCTGCTTCTCCTTCCAGTGCTCTTATTTCCCTAAACCTCTTTTCATTCAGTTGAGGCTCTTTTCTGTTGTATTCAGGGTTTGTCTCATACTGTAGTGTAGGTTGTCATGAGCAAGTTACACCTATGCTCAGAAATTGCTTTGGCAATTTATGCCTAGGTTGGTCCACATCCCATTGATATCAATATACATTTTCCCATCAATATCAATAGGCTTTGATTCAAGCCTTATAGACAGACAAGAAACTATACAGATGTGATTAGTACACAGTGAGATAATGTCTACATTAAAATTAATCTCCCTCTGTCCACAACATTAGTAATGCCAACAAGGATGGTTGAAGTAAAAGTGTGTTTTGCTGAAGTGGCCTAAGAGAATGAATGATATATATGCATTTAATTAAACTTTCAGCATTTTGCTGTTGGGTCCTAGCTCAGAGGGTAATTTTGTGTGAAAGCTGCATGTCTTGTTGCAGCTCTCAGCTCTTACTGAATTTAGAGGTTATAGCTTAATCCCTGATGTAGAGCCCTCTACCTTTCTGTGCTATATATAATTCGTACAACTGGATACAGGTGATATTCTCTGGTCAAGAGACAGTCAGAGCAGAACTAGCATGAAGACTGAAACACTTTTTTATTCTAGCAGACAGTATCTCTCTGATCAAAGAGGGCATCATTTCTAGGGTAAGGAGAAGAATAGGTGCTGCCTACAGTATATGTGAACTTTGTATAAAAACCTTCAGCTTCTTGTAGTTCCACTCGGTCAAGTGTCACAGGGAAAAATATGCATATGACTTGATGAGTGAAATTAAAGAAAAAAACAAACCCTATATTTTAGTCATAGGATAGTTGTGAAAGGAATTCACATAACATTCTCCTCCCTAAATATCACGTGAATTTTTGATGGATTCTCTAACTCTTGTAAGATTGTTAAAGCGTTCAGGGACGAGTAGAAGGGCTACAATTCCCCTTCCTTTTTCCTTCCTCTCACCCTTAGTAATTTAAATCAATTTACAAAACCTTTTACACCACAGCTGAAAAGCTGCCTCCATTCTGTCATCAACAAAACATCACTTGTAATTATTTTTACCACTTTATACTATGTACAATAAAGAAAAATGCCTAGAACTGTATCCCAAACTAAAAATCAAGCTCAATTCATTTAATTATCAACAACAACAGAAAGTGATTCATGCTTCTCAAAGAGCTCCAATACAGGCATAATTAGCTCATTTAACCTCAAAGAAATAATTAGGCAACATGAGAAGATAAGAAAAAGAAGTTAAAATGCCACAGCAGTATATTATCCCCTTTTTTCTAACAAAACTATTATCACATGGAAAGAAGGGCTGTATGATACTGACTTGCCAAGTTTTTTAACATAATGAAGTACTAAGGTACAAAAAGAAGTAGAAAAGCTCCTCAGTTCCATCAGCTGTCTGAAGAGCAACAGACACTTTTCAATTCTGGTATGACTTTCTCTGTCTTTAGGGGCTGATACACATTTGTAAATCTGACCCCCAATTAACTGTCCTGCTAGCAACGTAAAAAATGCGTCACACTGCAAGAGACAACCACACAAAACAACAAAAATCCGATTGATGTGAAATTCATTTTCTAATCCTGTGTATGACTAATATTTTTAGCAGAAACGATGAAAAAGATTTAAATTGGAATTAGTTCCCATTAGTTCAGGAACTTTGAGGCAAATAGCAAATAACTTGTTTATCTAGAACCTGTCTCAGCACGACTCTAGTAGGCCACTGCAGTGTCACTTCATAGAGGAATCTTGAGGAGTTATTTCTTCCCCCACCTTTCCTCTTACTCTTTAGAGCACCTGGATTGCTGTGGTACTGCTGCTCATGTAAGATGTCAAAGATCCTTTCTGAGATTTGGAAACCTATTGAATCTGCAGTGCAGGGAGCATTTTAACTTACAGTGGAAGTAGCTTGACCCTTAAAACTCTTAAAATTTCATCAATATGGCTACTAATTAATTACATTTGACTTAAAACTATACAGTAACTAATGTGATCAACTAGGAGAACTTCTGAATCCTTCCAGTCTTTCTAGTAATTATATATTCTTAAAATCATGTTTTATGAACACACAACAGAAAAGCATGATTAGAAGYGGGCAAAATGTGCAAAAATTAGGGGCAAAACTTGTTCAGATGTTACCAATGAAAATGTTGCTTCTAGCACCAAAGCCAGAATTTTTCTTAAATGTCTACGGAAATTAGACCAGTGGCTGTCTATTTAATAATGTCAACATTATTTTTGCTGTAATGAACATTCTAAAAGATTTTACTGTTGATTCTTGACAAGTTAAAAAGGATGCTCATTGTCTCAAACATCAGGTTTGGAAGGGTTTCAAAATGGTCTTAAGGTCTTAAGCCTGCTCCTTGCAGAGCTGGGAGTTCACAAGATATAGACATAGGGTTTACCTGAGGAACCGTTAAAAGAGAGTTAGGCCTCTGTGTCAAGTTTCAGACAGGCAAGATGCTTTGTAGCCATGGTAAAAATAAGTTAATAATGGAAGTGCTGACAAAACCTTAGCTGCAGTGTCATGAACTTTGCTGTTGTAAAAACACCAGGATTAAGTAGAGGTGTGTGGGTAATAAAATCTCCAAAGAAACAAATTGTCTATGAATGTATAATTATGTCTTTCTCAAGGATTTTAAACTGTGTGCGTATTTCTTGTTTATATTTCACTCAAGCAGCTGAAGGACCATTGGCAGGATATTGTCAATGTTTAAAGCTACAAAATCTTTCAAACAACAGCAGCCTGAGGCTTTTTGTGTAGTACATACTACTTTTACTATTCAGTGAATATCACTTTTACATGATGCAAACAATGTGAAAAATCAAAGGGAACAAATACTGAATAGAGAGGAACAACAGTCTTGAACAGAACTGCCATCCTATGGACTTGATACAAGCCCACTGATACTTGGGGGAGTTGGTTCATTCTTGAGAAGTATTTTAAGACAGGTCAGAATTATGTTTGCCTTATCTATATAGGACAGGGTAAAGGGGAAAGAAGTGTGTGAGGCTTTTGTTTTTTTTTTTTTTTTCTCCAAATCTGAAAACATTAACATTTGGCATCAGCCTTGCAAAACATAATTGGTGTTGAGTGCACCTGTTTGCCCGTGCAAAACCCTACATTCACAAATGCAAATTGACTGAGCATGACATTCGCACAAGCAGCAGAAGTGTGAAGTGAAGTTTGCAAGTGTGAAATAGATGCTGCAAGCAGTTGCAGGGCTTCGTGTGTGCAATTAAAGGGAGACTGATAATGTATGCCACAATACAGCAGTGTTTATTACATTATATGTACTGTACAATCGGGTTCACACATGATGCCATTTGCCTATCAGGGACCAGATTTTTCATGTATTTAGGAATTTAACACAATGTGAATGCCTAGTGAGTTTTAGAGAAGCACTCAAGTATTTTTAATACCTAACACACCATCTAGCTTTAGGTACCTAAATAGCTTGGCAGCTTTGATCCTAGGTCAGTTCATATAGAAGGGAACTTCTGTAGTTAACCTTACCTTAAGGCCTTTGTCATTTTTTTTTCAAAGTTCTGTCTGTCACGTGTAACATTTTCATTAGCTAGTCGACAAAGGGGCTATTCTTATAACAAAAGTATGGGCAAATGTTGCATCTACTTGAGAAGGGCATGTATTTCACAAGTGGCCACATGTTTGTGGCCTTTTTGTTACTGCTGCTTGTTCTTCAGGGTGTGCTTGTGAAATGGTAGAGCGTTAGCATTGTGTTTATTTTGATCTTCTGTATGAAGGGGGGGGGAAGGGGTAAAGGGTGAAGGCGAGAACAGGCTATGGAGTGCCTCAGTAAACCAACAGGAAAGCCATCTCTGATGGAACAACACATTTCTCAAGGGAACGTGCTGCCCTTCAGGAAGAGTGTTAATGAGTATGAAAAATGATGTTAATGTTAGTATTTCAGCAATTGTAAATTATACATTGAAATGTAGGGCTCATATTTAAGAGATTGTCAAAGAACCATGGGGCAGCAGAACATCCTCACAGTATAACTTCGGTGTTTTACGTGATTGGCCAAAGAGAATACAGTGGTTAATACACTATTTTTGTACTGTTACAAAACCATTAGTGATGTGAATATCTTTTTGCCAGTATAAACAGATACCACCAATGTATGGACACACATTGATTGGTATTGGAAAGGAAGGTCTTTTTACCATTGTGTATAAAGATATATGGATGAGATCTGATGGTGCAGTACTGAGCTATACCCCATACTGTTACTGTATAAATTATAATAGCTTAAGAACAGGTGAATTAGTACAATTCTGTGTGAAGACAAAATCTGACGACATTAATCAAGATTTGCAGACCTTGCAAATACCTGTACGTGACAGTTTTGGAAGCCAGAGAGACAAAAGAAATGTCCGTTTAGTCACATCAGTAGAAATACAGCACAGAAAGTTGTCATGACAAATCCATAGTCATCTTGCTAGTTCCAAAAATAAATGTCTGCGTTCAACGAAATAGCTGGGTAGGAAAGACCATTCCTAAGGTGTTGCATATTTCTAAACACAGCCTTATAATGAATTAAGACTAATGCTAAGTATTTGGTAGCTTTGATTCAAATGTTTAGCACCATTTTACTCCTTCTATACCCCCTTTCCCAGCTGCTCAGAGGAATCACTTTAATACTACCACTGCTACTATAACTGATACTTACTGGGAGATTGTGTTTCTGGGTATAGTATTTCAGAGCCCATAAATCAGCATTTCAATCGGTGGAACTTACATGCCCTTTATATCAAGTAATCTTCAGGAGTGAGCCCTGGGAGGCAGTATGTGAACGCCAACACTAATAACAGTTATTGCCACTCTTTGTCTTTCCTGCTATTTCAGTTTTGTATTGTTTGAAGGGAAGGAGAACCAGTGCATGAAGTTACACTTGTCCACTGCAGGATCCTTGCAGTTTCTGTGGTTTTGGATACTGGCGTTCATGAGAGAGAGGATATTGAAATTGGATGGATCCAGCATGGCAATTCCCCTTATCCAAAAGTTCAGGATACTGCAAATATCATTTAGGGTTTTTCATATCCGTTTTGCACATGGCTGAACAGATTGAGTGGCTAACGCTAGGGGAATCTTCCATAGTGTTTCTCATCTAACATACATATAAGCAAAACCCTCCTATAACTCAATGTGCCCAGATAAAATGCATATTGGCTATGTCCTTGAAGAGAGAAGCCTTGTGTTCCCTCAAAATCTGAACAGTGGATTTAACAACAACCCTAAAACATTGTTTCTTATTGCTATAATTTCAAGCATCAAGTTATTTAAGAGAATAACAATACTTTGTTTCTTTCTTTTGTTATGTTTCTCTTCTTGTCTCAGAAGGTAATTTTTAGTTCAGGCAAGGCCAAAGACAAAGCAAAATAGATGTACTAAAACATGTGAGTACCAGGAATGTGATTTCCTTGGCAATGATAATCCTGTCACAGCTGTCAAAATTTACTCCTTTATCCATATGACATTTTAACAGGATGGAAACACCATGTTAGAATAAGCAGCTATAAAGGACTCAGTCCAAAATTACTAACAACAGCAGGCTCTCTCAGGCAATATATTGTTTACAAATTTCAGAGAAATTGCTTTGCCAATATTACATTTGATTTTGATGCTCCAAAGCTTAGCCATAACTCTTCTCTTTTATTATGGCAAAGTTAAAACAGGCAGTTAAAAATGTTAATTTAATTTCCACAGGGATCCAGAGGAAAAGATAAATGTAAAATTATTATGCCAAAAAACAAACAGTACAGGAAATGTAATTCCTTAGGCTTCATGAGTAGTTTTGGTTTTTATAGTTTGTTGTTGAGAGAGAAATCAGAAACAAATTATAGTATTTGATCCAGTTTGCCTTAGCTCAAATAAAGGTAAATTCTGGAACTTCCACTTGTATAGGTGACATTACTGGTGCCTGTAATAGCTCACCCCTTTGCAAAGTGGTTTTGCAGTACTGCAGTAATGTTGCTGTATTGCAATCACGTTGCAATTCTGGCCCTAAATGTTAAACATTTAAAGCATGGTAAAACTTCTCTTTTAATGGTACTGCAAATGGAAGTTAAGAGATACAGGTAAGGACAGAGGGAGTGACCTCCTCAGCCTCTGTATCACTTTGTAAAATACATTTTTCCTTCCTGAATTTTCTAGATATGCTAATTTAATAACCTAAATTGGATAGGACTTCCTTGGTAATTCCATTCCCTGCCAGCTCTGTAAACTTAATACTTATATTCTATGTTCTATACAAAGTTGTTGATAACATCCAGGTATAGATGTCCCCTATGATCTAGTTTATACTTGAACAGAGTTTTAAATATATAGCAACCAAGCAGCTTTCTGACAGGTACAGAGGAAACCAATTACTGTCTCTTCACCATCACTGCCCACTTTCCTTCTTGGCTGCCCTTTGAATGATGTATTATTTGTTGTGTTCCCCAGGAAGGTCTTTGTTCAGTATTTTATGCAGAGCCTTTTTAATGCATGGATTAAATACGACACAAAGTTATAATTTTATCATCAGAGGAGCTTCTTCAGGCTATGAATGACCGTGCTGTCTTGGAGGTAAACCAAAAGTCCTACTCATGTACTTGTCACTTCTAGCATGCTTTATCAGAAGAGTTTCACTGGAGTCATTGCCAAGCTACCAGAAGGACTGTATATTTAGGTATCTTTGTAATTTCATCACATTAAACTCCGTTCATCTTAAAAAGACACCTCTCTACGCAGCTCTCAAAACAAAACAAATTGTGAGTCTGTAGGTCAAACCGTAGGTAAAAAAAGAAATAAGTATTTTTAACATCATGATAGAGGACATATTTAAACTAAATAGACCAGATTTTCATGTTTTAAATTCATGCATCAACTATGTAACTGGTTTATTCCTCTAACTGTAAATATGGTTAAAATAAACAATGTCTCAGGTGAACTCTTTGTCCTAGTGAGTTTTAATGCCAGTTTCGATGTTGCAAAAGTAGTTTTAAAAGCTTCTAGGAAATAATAATTCAGAAAGTCCTCCTGGCAGGGACGGAATATAGCTATATCTATCCCAATCTTGCTGCTCTTTCCAGGAGCGCCTAATACTGGAAACATCCAAGGCTTAAGAGACTTGCAATTCCTGGTTTTGTTCCATGTGGTCTCTGAAGCCATGGTATAAGTGATGCATGACAATGATACAATGATTGAAGTAATTGCTCTTCAGGTTTCCAATACGTCATGATAATCCTGCAGGGCCTTGATAAAAATGTGTGTGTTTCTTCTTGTCCTTTAATACCTGATCTATATTGTATTCTAAGTATTTCCAAAGAGTTTTCTGTCTGTTGTTGTATTTCTCCACACAGATTAAGGAAAGGTGCTATGCAAGACTAATCTGGCATTAATCAATATATTCCAGTGCACACTTAAAAGAAATCCCACTCTGGGTTTTTTAACATGTTTCTAATTTTACTTGCCCAGTGCTAATGTAGTGCAGTGCTAGTTACATCAGAGCATTCAATCCTTCTTTAAAAGTCTGCTTGATGCTGTATTTTTCAACATTGATTTAAAAATAATGCTAGTTCATGATGTTAACGTTCATTTGTACTTTACATATCATTAATATAAAGAAGACATGATGTAATATTTGAAAAATTGTTTGAAATTGAAAAATGACTGAACAATGAGGTAAATTATTCTTAAACTATTAAAAATCAACTTCATTTAAAATATGTACAAAGCACAGATGTTTCAGTTAATAAAGTGAGCATTATTATGTTGTTAGAATACCTCCAGAACTTCAGCTCATCTTGTTCTGTAATAAGAAACAGGAGATGTTATAAAGTTATATTTTGACTGAAAGCATTTAATTAACTCACCTGTGCCTTTGAGAGAAGAGAGAAATTACAGCAGAAATGGGAGGGAAACAGTGACAGTATAGTGTTCCAGGGTAACCTCATTGCACACCTGAATGCAGCAAATGTAGAGAATATGGAAACCAAAACCAAATTGCTTAAGTGTATGGCATCTAATAAAATGCTGCTGACTTTTCCTTCTTACTCTGGTGGGAAAATCCATTTGTAACAGATTTAGAAGTCTTTCATTTAACATGTCATTGTATATTTAGTTACCCTGACTGACATTCTTGCAGTCTGTGCACCAGCAAAATGACTTTGAACCTCCAGCAGGATTTCATCCTGGGTTGATACTGCGTGAACCAGGCCCTTGATTTTTGGGCAGATACAATCACAAAGTAGCACAAGATAGAAACTCCTAGTCTGTATATGGAAATCTCGTTCACTTTAGTGATCTCTATGTCAGTGGGACTGATTGTAAAACTGGAAGCTTGCTGATTGTCTTCAAAAGGATTAGTACGTAAGTTAATAATGTTTATGATGTTATATAAAATAATACGTAGGATTTTTTTATGATAATGATGTAGCGTTAGGAAAGAGAAGCAAATGCAATTGTACTCTGCTCAGTATTTGTCCGTGCATTCAGGCACTCCTATGTTGTCAGAATATTGGTGGTTTGTATGGTGTATGTCTAAAGAGCAAATGAAGCTTAATACTGGCTTCCAGGATAGCCGCAGGATACTCTGTGCCCCTCTTCTCCTATCACATCCTGCCAAACATTATTGGAAGAGATGGGTGGTCTGCCATTTAGGAGACTCTTTCATTTGTATTTTCACAGACATAATGTGATTATATCTTCTTTCTTTAGCATACACTTAAGAGATAAAGGAGATGCAGGGAGAGATGGAGAGAGAGACACAGTGAAAAAATCTTACTGGCATTCTCCTGATGCCATTATAAAGACCCTAATTGCCTCTGGGCATAGTCAGAAGGTCCAGAGTTGCTAAACAGTGTATAAATTTTCCCTGAAGAATTATGATTATCGTCAGCAAACACAGAGCTCAAATGGCTGCCAGACCATCCGTGATGACAGCAATCACTAAGGGCAGAGTTTCCTTAATGACTGGAATCCCAAATTACTGTATTTTTTACATACTATTCTGAATACTTCTGAATGTTATTTGTAACAGATAATTAACTAAGTTCATTGTGAGCCTTGAAAACCAGAAGCACCGCAATGTAGTAATAGGGATTGAACATATTATGGTTAGCACTGAAATGTTTATGTATGGGCTTCTGTGGCCACATGAATTGAAATTGTTTGATATATCTTGGTGTTTGCACCACATTAGGTTAAGGACTCTGCTCTTGAGACATCCTGTCTTTTCCATGAAGATCCCTTCTACTTTCTCTTCTGAGCACTAGGCCTGTATGTGGGTATGAATGATGCTCACTATCAAAGGAAGCTTGAGCATATCACGTCACCCCTATGGCGGCTTCCCCAGTTTTAAAGTAAGTAATGATACTGACCACCTTAATGTTTTGAGAAAAAACCTATAAAACAAGGTTTTCTTATTTTACCAGTATCGCAGTAAACTTTGTTAGTCCACATCTGAATAAAACGGAGGTAATAACTTATCTTCTGCTGTGATGTGCTTTGAGATCTACAGAGGAAAAGGATTTATAAGAGGCATTATTGCAGCTGTTTCACCTTCACTTCTAAACAAAGGTGGATTTTGGTGTTGTTGCTCTGAGCAAGTGTTCATACTTGAACTGATTATGTATTTAGTGGATATGCTAGATAGAATGTGTTTTATTCATTTGTTCTTCATTTGTGTTATGTTCCTCATTGACTGTGACTGGGTCAAGGGGGCCCTCTGAAAGGACAAGGAGAGGTTATATATGCTGTTGGCAACTGAGAATATTCAAGGCAGAGAGGATTCCAGAGACTGCAATGGGAGGCAGGCAGGAGGATATATGGAGAGGGTCACAACAAGGATGTGTGAGCTTGTAGATCAAGCAGGGAGACTGAGAGGAGCAGACAGCAAGCATCCAGGTCACAGAAAAGACAGAAAGAAAAAGTTCAAGGGTGTTAAAGGGGATGGGTTGGAGATCCTGCAATTCACAAGTCATTGATTCATCTAAAAGTCAGGAGACAAGGATGCATCTGTAGAGACAGAGTTAACTAAGGAAGAATTACTTATAAACGTTTTAATTTCTGCTCTTTCTTCTCGCTTACATTCTAATAAAATCTGACTCTCTTTTTTGGGTGTAAAAGTTCTCTRTGTTCTTTGGAAAGCTCAGTACAGGAGAAGTCCTAGGCAGATCTTTCTCCAAGTTTGGGCCATTTTGAGTCCCAAGACAGGTGCTTTTTGCTTCTGTGTACTTAATGAAACACTTCAGATGAAAAAACAACTCCAGAATGGTTATTTGTTTTATAAAAGGATTTTTGTTGAAACTGTGATGATTTAGTGTCTCATAGATCTGTCTGTACCTGATATTTTTTTCACAGTGCAAATCTGTTCCATTTTTGTCACTATCACCTACCACACTAGAGTTTGGTGAAGCGCAAGTCTCTCCAGTTGAGAATTGAAGCACATCCATGTCTAAACTGATCAGTTAAACATGGTCACTCAGCAGAGTAATGGGTTCTGTGGAGGGTCAGGCCTCTGGAAGTTGAGCAGTGATGGAACATGTGGCAGCTACCCACAGACCTATTATAAGTGGTGCTGAACTAGTCTGGTATAGTGATTCCTATGATTTATGGCTATCTGTTGGGCTGGAAGATAAAGCTTTCAATTAAGGAAGCTCTAAGTCACCATTAAAATAATGTAAAGAACTAGCTCGTAGTGGATGAGAACTGCTCATTTTAAATAACTTGCTATTGATTTTGCAAAAATTGATGCCATCAGTATGGTGGGAGTAAGTCAGCACCATTATAAATTCAGCAAATATTCCTGATGTAAACAAGCCCACAATGGACAGAGAAGAATTGGTATATTAATTTGCAGTGGGAGGAATCATTATAACTACAACCAAGTTTCAGGGAGATCATGGATGATTTTTGGAGACACCATGCTGATGGGTGTAATTGCCTTTAAGATAAGCTTTATGCTACTTAAGACTGATTACTGCCAGTGTTATTATTCATCTAAAATTGCTTGGAAAAGGGCATAAACTCTTTCATATTGAAATTGATAACTCTGGAGCCTTGCAGTTGGCTAACCACATTTCCAATACATGCAGTTCATAATCTGAATATTCAAGTGCTTCAAATATTTCCCTATTGATCCAAATTTCTTTGTGAGTTATGTACCGGCTGAAAACTCAGTTAAAAATTGCTAATAATAAGGGGACAGCAGCTTAGGAGAGGTATGTACATAATACCTCATAAAATTGCAAAAGAAATATCATACTTGCATTGAACAATGCCTTTTCCTAGTAAAAGGTGTTATCTGTAATTACATAAACAAGGATGTGAGTCTTACAAAGCAAGCTTGTGTTGCTGGAGTATGATTCTAAATCTTTCCTAGTGGCTAATCATTTCTAATTTAGAATTCTGCAGTTGCTCATATTGTTGTGGGTGGAAACATCCCTACAGGGCACATTGCATTGGAGAACTGGGATCTGTTTTTACGGCTAAGCACAAAAGCTGTTTGTTTTTTACTGTGTGATGAGTTGGATTCCAGGAAAGAAAGTACTCCCAAATGGAAGGATTCAGGATGAATTGCCAGCGTGAATCTATTAGTCATTGAACCTAATCTGCCTTTGCCCTGCCATATGTAAGTATGAAAGGACAAAAGGATTTCAAGGCAGTTTCAAGCAACCATTTTACCTTGGCAAGCCATAGAAATAAGACAGATAAGCAAAAAAAAGAGAATAAGTCTTCACATTTCTGATGACTGTTCCAAGCTTTCCTATCTGCTTTTGTTAAACTCACTAAATTAAAGCGAAGTCGTTGCTCCTCCATGCAGATAAGAAAATCTGGTACAAGGTGGAGTGGGGAAGAGATACACTATCCAGCTCCAAGTGGTGTCCCAATGTTAATACTGTACCCTTGCTCTGGAAACAGGTGGATGCTGCTGGGCTGCAAAGATTCTGTGAGCATTGGCTAAAGGAGTGTATGTTTCCTGCTTCGATCTCATTTTGAAGCCAAAAATCAAGCCTCAAATGTACTTTTAGGAAGAGGAAGATGATTGGTGATTTTCTTTTTAACTTACAAAGGGAATACCAAAGGCTGATTTGTGACTACTCATGACTGTATGAGTAATACATCTTTCCATAATATAATTTTCTCAGTGAAAATGTCCTATATCACTCTAATTGCCAATCACAGTGAAATGAGAGACAGTTAATTATTTGCATAGTCTGCTGAAATGGTAAATTGCAGGAACCAAGGACCCCTTACAGAAATATTTAAATCTTCTCTTTTAGGAAATACAGACTAACTTAAACTAATTCTGTGACCTGTCTGCATGTTTTGTCTGATTATGATAGAATTACTACATTAGATGTCAGCATGTAAAAGATTATTTTTCTTCCAATATAGATTTTTTGCCCCCCAAAGAGCACTGAATTAGCTTTTTTGTACTGTTATATATAGTAGCACAAAATCTATACACTAGTTTATGAGCAATGGATACAATAATAAGAAGCACTTCTGACTATAAAGAGCTGCAGATCTAAAATTTTTTTCTATACAATAGTTATCCATGATGATAGACACTCAGAAGAATAAGGTCATATTTAGCTAAGGTTTATGAGTCCAATTTCCTATCTAAATGAGAAAGCATTTCCATTTGAAGGCAAGGGGGTATTATTATGGACTCTCGTACTGTTTTTCCTACTTGTTATGGTAGGCACTCTTTCCTTCAGCTAATGCTTTCAATGCATTCACTTACAAATGCAGTTCAGGTCTTCAAAACATCAAAGCCATAATGACACTATCTTTCTGAAGCCTTTTATCAAACTGCTGAGGTTGACCTATTTAATTGTGCAGCCTAAGATGATCTGGATTGACTAGAAGAACGTATCTATGCTTTCAGGGATTTTATTTGTGCACTGTAACAGTTTACGTAAGGTTGGATCCTTAGCAAGTGTAAGCTGGTATTGCTCAGTTAAATTAGAGACAGTTGTCGTGGTTCCAATAGCTTGGGATCTGTTAATCCTCAAGAGAAGGCAAACGTATTAATTGCATATGGTTTTCCTTGCTGCTTTATTTTGTAGTACTCCAGTGCTTTATGCAAAAGGCTATAGTACAATTCGCAAGTGATATTTACGCCCGTAATCAGTGCTTATAGGGCTGGCATTGGAAGGTTACGTCCCGTGATGATGTCTGGCATAAAAGTACTATTGTCTATTATTTTGTAAAATGAAAGTTTTATATGTTTTTTTCTCTGATGCAGTTTATTTACTCGTATGCAGCAGTTTACTGAGTGATCAAAACATGAACAGGATTTGTATCTGAAACCCATTCAGCATCCCAAAGGGCTGTAGTCACAGTCAAGTCTTATGGTCTACAGTTTATCATTTCAAATCAAACTTAACTTGGATGTCTGCCAGAGCTTTAGTCTCAGTCAAATTGTGATTCTCTGAAATCCTTCAGGGATATTTCACGTAGATTAAGCATATCAGAATTCACAAAATTAGAGCAGAGTTTATCAGAATTAACAAACCTAGTGCTGACTTCTGTGAATGGAACTGAATGCATGAGAATCATCTACTTGAGCTGCTGACAGGAACAAAATTGGTATCAGTCTATCTTTACAGTTGAGAGCAGAGTCAAATATCTGATAGATGGGGTACATTGGCAACATACATTATTGCTCACCTGATTTTTTTTTTTTTTTAAATGAATATAATGGTCAAGGAAAGTGCAGGGATTTATAGCTCTTATTCATCATTTCAAATTTTAACCAGATTCAGCACAGAATAGAGGATAATCACAACCATCTGATGGCTATTGAAGCTATGTGAAATAAATTGCTGGTCCTAGAATTCCCACAGCCCTAAAAACTCATTAAAAGAATTTGGACAGATATTCACAGGGTGATACAGTGGAGCTGTTCAGGAGTCCGGAGATGCAAAAATGTTTTGCTGGTTTGTCAGATGTAATTGTAGTGAATTTGTATGCATTTTTCAAAAGATATTAAACAGTTTAGCTAACTCAGAAAGGAACAATAAAAGCTAGGTGAGAATGAGGACTGGCTTAGAGGGACAGAATAAACTGGATAATAAAAAAATTACCCTTGGCAACTCTTTACACTTTTGGCTATTGTGAGTAGCAAGAAAGAAAGAAAGACTTTCCCCATAGTAAAGGATGAAATAGCTTGGAGTGATGATCTGACTTTATAATTCCAAAGTTATGGCTTCAGTCTTGGAAATACTTTTTTGATGTATAACTTCACAAATCTAAATAATCCACTGAGCTTCTAGGGACTATTTGTACAAATGAAGTTCAATACATGTATGATT
Source organism: Phoebastria nigripes (assembly GCA_035582835.1). Lineage (NCBI taxonomy): Eukaryota > Metazoa > Chordata > Aves > Procellariiformes > Diomedeidae > Phoebastria > Phoebastria nigripes. The sequence continues at coordinate 73,210 of JAYKAV010003410.1, forward strand.
AATGTATGTATTGACCATTTTTCTTATTTGTGTTTTACCTGTATGTATATGTATGTATGTATTTTTAACTGAAATACATTCAGCGTGGTCTCCCAGTACTTTATTTCAGAGCATATTCTTCAGACATTTGTATTTTAAGGTCTGGATGTGAATTGAAGGATACAGTATGTTGCCTCTATGTATTGATCTGACCAGTGTTTGCCAAAGGCGTGTTCTCTTATAAACAAAGGGAAATCACAGGAAAACAGTTCCTTGACTTCTAGGAACAGAGGTTGAATGCACAGGACCCAAATGAGGTTTATATTGATCTGGCAGAACATGAAATCAAACGTAGGGACAGAAAATGAAGTGAGGAGCGTAGTTGCTCTGAACTTGGTCAACTATGATTAAATTGTTACTGAGCACTGGAACAGTTGCCCAGAGAGGTTGTGGAATCTCCATCCTTGGAGATACTCCAAATGCGAGTGGACACGGTCCTGGTTTAGTTGATGCTGCTCTGAGCAGGGGGGGTTGGACTAACCAATTGTCCCTTCCAACCTCTACTCTTCTGTGATTTTATGGATTGCAATAACTGTCTTTGAACTAAAATTTCGAGGTATCAAACATTAGTGTTCTTGGCACTTTAGACAGAGTGATCCGTTACAAAAAAATTGTCACTCAGCCTTAGAAGGTCCCATGTTACACTTAACTATGTTCAGTATGTATCCATAGTTTATACAGAAATCTTTCCTAGAGCTTAGGTTTTTCACTGTGAGGATCAATTTTAACAAGTGGTGTACTCAAAGGCAGATATCAGCACCTCTCAATGTTGTATCCTAGAGATGAGAAGTGTTGTGTTCTACTAGGGACTACCCTGCTGGCAAGCTGGAACTCTGTGTCAGCAACGATAAAATTCACCTGGTTGTATCTACTTGTGAGGTAACACATGTTAAAATGTATGTGCAGTCTGACTTCCTGTCCCGCATCCCACCTCTGAGAAATATTTCTTAGCATGGAAATGGCTAAGGCCCATATCCAGTACACACCAGCTGTGCCACTCTCCAAATGAATGCTCATATTCTTCTCCACGATGCACGAGCATGACAGGACCTTCAGCCTATGTCTAATATAGCAGTCTGTGGTCTGAGGTTGGAGTATCTCAGGCTATAAACTGTCTTTCTCTGTGAGGTGATTTATCATGACAGCCATGCTCTTTAGTCAAGAGAGCATGTGGCAGAAAGAGTTACTCTCCAGAGAGTAGGCAGTGTCCTTTTTGCTGCTGCTTTCCTGGGGCTGCATCTCTCCTGGGGCATTCCCAGCTTACAAGCAGAGTGGAGTTTGTAACAGTAAGGAACATGTTTACATTGCAGTACTTTATTTTAATCTTCTGTTCTTTCCAGTGATCTTTCTATAATGATCTAAACAGTGAAGGGTGTGTTGCTGATGCTTGGAACAGAGGGAAGAACAAAGATCTGGGTATCTGCATTTTTTTGTCTAGTTAGTAAGCTATATGGGTAACAAGGTAAGGACAGCAACAGCCAAAAAGAGAGAGAAACGCTGTAGCTAAAACAAAATCAGTAACAAATTCACAAAAGCCACATTTTACTGTTTCAGTTCTTTGGCATTTGAAGGAAAAACAGAAATGGCAAAAGTCAAGACTCCTCTGAGATCTTTAGGAAACTAGTGGAAAAAAATGCAGCATGATTTTAGGGGGCAGAGGTGTCCCTGCACAATGTAGAAGCAGATGCACTTAGTGATCTAGTAAGAGACTAATTCCTGCCTTCTGTCATTTCATTCAGACCCTCACTTATCTCTATCTTTTCCTCCATCTGTATGCAAGCAACTTCAGTTAAGATTAATTGTGAATGATTCTGAAGACCAGGAACATAACGTAGCCCTTAATTCTGCCATTTTTTGGTGTAGTACATAGCTTGATTCTCTGTTTATTTCCACTGTGAAAATTCTGAAGCTGCAGCATTCTGACCTCATGCATTGTCTCTCCCAGGGATCTCATTTTGGCTGCTGCCTTGATGTTTCAGACAATCTGAGATTTCTCTTTGAAGCAGATAAGAGTTTTGAGGTTTTTGTTAAGAAAGCACACTTTTCATCAGGACCCAAAGGACAGATAGAATTTCTTGACTTACTGTTTCTTCCAGATACAGTGAGTGAACAGAAATTAATTTCTTGTGAGACTGATGATTCCTAAATATTAAGTATTAGTGTTGAGAAACCTTTTGCATTTTTCTACTTTGTCAGCTAGCTTCTGAGGGCCCCCGTTTGTGCAACGGAAAAAGCTTAATGTTCATATTGTACTGGATGACTGTGGCTTGTGATATCTCATGTCCAGTTGGATCCATCATACAGCTCTATGTAACTGCTCAAGACCTGTCAGCTCAATAGAACATTAGATGTTCTGTCCAGTCCTGTTTCAGTAGTATATCTCAGTGATGGCTTTCTACTTTATTACTTTGGAGAGCCAAAATTCAGTTATTCTTTGGTTGCTTGGTAAATCATTTTATCCAAGACACCATTAATAATAGCTAAAGTCAAACTTAATTGAGTGTATTCCCTGTTGAATGTCTGTTAAAGATAAAAGGTTTAAGCAAGGTATAGAGGACATTTTCATTTTGTAGGTGAGAGAATTAAGCAGGTTATCTACAGTCCCTCTTCCTTTCTTTCTCCATATCTTTAGATTTTAAAGTGCATGAGCCAAGCTTGGTTCACAGATGGGCAGTGTAGAAGGTCAGAGATGGGTTTTAATTTTCTGCACGGCTTATTCTATTTGGAGATTTTTGTGAAGAGTTTTTGTTTATTTCTTCCCAACCATAGAAGACTGAGCTGACTAGACAGTTCATTAAATTACTCTGAAAGAGTGAAGTTTTGTGGTCAGTTCCCAGATGGCTGCGAGTGTCCCATGTGACAAGCATTCAGGATGTTTCTTTTTGCTGATATGTTTGTATTATTCTTGTGACTTTTTTTATAAGCTAGCACAGTAGCCACTCATCAATGATGGTTTTTTGTAATATCCAAATAAAGCACAGACATGTTTTAATCCCATTTGTAAGGATAGGGACTGAAAGATTTAATCAACATGCAGAAGATCACAAGGGAAATCAGTACCAAAACTTGAAAGGTAACCTAGACTTTAGTCTAAAGGCTGCAAACACAAGATCTCTTCACTTCAATCTTTCTTTTCGGTAATTGTGAAGGGGGGAAGTCCCAGAAGGACACCAAATTCTTCTTGAAGGATTATAAAAAGTAAACCACATTCTGAATAAGACTAGTTAAGCATTTATGAGAATTTGGGGTTTTTGCTAAGTCATCATCCCTTTGCATATCACTTTGCATATCTCTAAATCTCTACAACAAATTGTTGAGCAGAGAGCTTTCCTAAAATATTTGTGTGAAATTCCAGGCTCTGTAGAAGCCAGTAAAAATTTTCATCCTGTGCCTAGCAGAGAGAAGTCAAAGTATCATTATATATAAAATAAATGATAAACGTTTTTATCCTCTTTACCTGCTTAAGTCTGACTGTAATGTTAGCTTCATGAGTGAGAGAATATGGCTGGTGGCTCCAGACAGTGATGATACATTTATTTCAAGTCACAAGAGCCAAGAAACTCTTAAGTCCTAAACCCCAGTGGGATATTCTTTCATCTTAACTACTTGTGCAGTATGTCTCTTCAGCTACTAGTGACCTTGGGTCTCCCATTGGGGTCTTTCTAGCTGACAGCAGCAAGCCACACAGTTTATATAAAAAATTGTAACCAAAAAGAAAAGGGTGGGGGTGGGGGTGGAGAGAAGAAATCTGTTTCCTTGTTTAAAACTCAGGGACCTTAAAATTTCTGAAAAACATGTCACAGTTGAAAAGTTTTGTTAAGGAATGCAATTGTTTTGCAGATTAAGAGACACAAGATGATACACTAGTGATACATTTCAATGGACAACGAACTTTAGGATGAGAAAAGACAAAAACGAATTAGTGCTGGTGACATTAACACTTCAACTGGGCACAGTGCTTCATGAGTCATATAATTGCTTTGCCACATTTTAGCCTTGGCAATTTAAAAGACTAAAGTTTTGCTTTAACCACGATTTTAAATCTAAGGGGAAGCTATAGTAAGGACATTCAATGATTCAAATTCACTGTGAATACTGTTGGCTACATGCTGTTTTTGAGGATTTTCTGGTTTATATAAAGCCAGCAAAAATTCTATCAAAAACTTTTCTCCTCATGGAAGAAAAAAAAAGGCAGGTTGTTTCCTAGCAGAGCATAAAAGAGGGATTGCTGTGTTTTCTATTAGAGCCACCAAAAAAGTTTGCACGGAGGACAGTAAATTTTGTTCATGCTGTGCAGACATTTTGAACCATATGACAGGTCCAACAGCTTGGATTCTCTGGAAGGTGAGATTTCAGTGGCTCCAAATGAAAATGAAAAAGCAAGATTGAGGGACACCAAAATGAAAGCCACTTGGATGAGTGACAAACACAAATCAATCAACTTTATTATGCCCTGTTTCTCCCGTAGAGTTCTGGGGCCAGGAAGGCAGGGTGCATGACAGGTATATCCAAAAATGTCAACAAATCTACTGCCTTCAGCTCTTCTGTGTGTTACCACCCAATGCAAACACTGCCAACAAAGGAATGGCATGTCTGCATCACTGGTGGCATATTCTGGGAAAGCAAAGGCATTACCCTGGCACGTCTTGCTTAATTTTGATCTGATTGTGCCATATGGTGGCATTTTAATTTTGTATTTAAATGCAACACTTGTTGTCTCTGCCCCCATCATCCAGACTCCTTTGTGAAATTTATGGTTGGTGAAGAGGAGATTGGAAATAGAAAAGAAGGTGGGGGTGATTAGCAGTGGTCTCAGTTGCACAGTGGATGAAGTGCCTTGGCAGTTTTATGGGATGAACAACTGGAATAGGGAGGCTCAGGTGGAGAGGTGCAAGGAAAGCAGCAAGTGGTAGAATTTTTGCTAGAGAAACAGGTGGAGATAAGCAGAGTAGGGAAAGGTGGAGTAGGAGAAGGCTGGGTTAGTGGAACGTCAAAAGAGACTGAAGAAGAGGAAGTGGGAGAACACATTTGTGCCAATAGCTAGCAATGCAGGGGCAGTGCAGAATATAAGCTGTCAGAGGAAAAAGAAAGGACAGATAATATAGCCAGGCATCACCTGAAGGTTAGCCCAGCCATGGATACTTCTGTATGGAATTTAGCAAAACTTTTGATTTAGAGGAAGAAGGGGGGAAAAAAGCATCATTATAGTGGCTCTTCAAAGTCGGCTGTTTGAAGAGCCGTACGTGGATTTATTTGTAAAGAGAGATTTTATAGCAAGAAGTGGGGAATATTATGCTAGCATCTGATACAGAAGCAGCAACCAGTCCCTACCATGTAAGTATTCTGTGTAACCAGAAACATGGACAGAAAAGGAGTCACAGCTCAAGGAATCATGCAAGGTACAGGTTCCTCACCTATCTTCACGGATCTTTGCTCAGTGAATAAATTACTGAGTACTCGATGAGCTATTCTTTAAATATATTCTCCTTTAGCCTTCAACACCTTTTTCATTACAGAGCCACATAAAAACAGGGAGATTAATAGCTATTGCTTCAGTAAGAGACACCCAAATAATTTTTTTGTTTGTTTATTTTTTTTACAAAACAATACAACTTCCCTCCTCATTGGACAGCTGCATCTGGAGTCAGAATTTTATTCAAACCAGCATGAGTCAACCTTAAAATTAACAGGAACAAAAGTTCCTAGGAGATCCTTATCATTTAAGGCAGTGGGAACCTCATGAAGAACATTAGGTTTCATAAGCTTTTCACTAATATATACAAAAGTCAGGTATATATGCCTGAAAATATTCTACAGCTCTTGACTATATGTTGGAAGAATCTCTAGACCATAATTTGGATTTTTCTTTAGATAGGCAGTACAAATTCAGTTATGTTCTGGATCTGGATCAGATTGTTTCTGCTGTTTTTGTTGAAGCAGGGAATAGTTCTTTAGAGGGGCACGTGTTTTTTTTTTTACTGTGAGATTTTTCCTGTCACTGCAAAAATGTGTCCTTTGCACACCTCCTTCGTCTTTCATTTCAGCCATTGGTACAAAGGAACCAATAACTCTGCTGAGCTTCAGCCAGTGTGGTGAATTTGATTTTATAATACTGCACTGTCATTGCATAGTTGCAACACAGATTCCATAAGATCAAGCAGTCTATTATCTACTAGAAATGAAAAAGCTTTTCTTTTCTTCGTTCTCCTTTTTTTTTTTTTTCACTTTGTACTAAGTGTTAATATAAATCACATTTTGTACTTATTTCAGGAATGCATGTTTATTCTCCTGTRATGCTAAATAAATCTCTAAATTTAAACTGTCCCTAAAATATTTTGGGTTTTTTTGCTTCTGCTTAGCATAGAGACTGAGACAGCCCTATGGTGGGCAAATAATCTTTTTGTTACGTGATGAATCTGCAGGCCCTTCACAACAAAAGATCTCCTAAAGCAGCAGGGCCAATCCTTTAAGTTGAGAAACAGTGTATCAATAAAGGTCAGTGTGACAATGTGATTTATTGAAATACTGTGCTGCTCCTAGCAGTTAGTATTTTATATTATATGATACACGGCAGGTATTTTTATTCGTATTTGGGTTCCCCACTGAAACCTTGTTCAACCTGTTTTATTATTTATTGTTGCCTTTTAGAGATGAAAGAAACCAATTTATTCAGCTTTCATAACCATTCCTAACAGGTACAAAGAGGTTAAGGACTAACAGGAAAAATCAATTGGTTAATAAAATAGTTAATTGACTAAATGCTTCTTCCAAGAGGCCATGAATGCAGACTGTGCAGAACCAAAGGAAGTTGGTTTAATTATAATGGGATCTCACTGCATAAAAGCCTTCTCTGCAGATAAGGTTTTCAAACTTGAGTGTGCTTGTTCTTATTTTTTATAGTTTACACATGCAGGAAATCCAGGTACCATAATTAAATCTTTTCACAATTTTTAGTATCTACTTTTTCCTTTTATGGTCATGGCAGATGGCAAAATTACAATGAAAGCATATCTAAACATTGAAAGATCAGTCAACATGTTCATTATAGATCTGGAAAGATTTTTGAGATAAATGTATAAAACATTGACGAACAAATACCTCCCAATTCTGTCTCATACTGCCTGACTGTCTGGCGGGTTTTGTTAATTGGTTTTATGGTGCTGTTACTTATGAAATCCAGGATTTTTAAGAGGCACAGGGAGGTGGAGAGTGAATCGCTTTAACCACTTCTGAAATCCTAGCAGAAGAACATCCAAAATTGCTTTGAGGCACAGTAATGCTAGCCACTGAATGCCTTTCAGAAAAATACTGAATGTCTTCAACTCACTTTGATGTAGTATAGTCATCACTCTAAGGGAGCTCCTAAGCATCTGAGCTCCCCATACTTTCCTGGTATGTTTAATGTAGTTATAAGCACATTTTAAATAGTGATGTCTAAGGGACACCATTAAAACCTTGAAACGTACTTGACAGTAGGTAAATTCTCTTTTTGCATAAACATTATGCTACAGCTCTCCAGTATTGTAAATGTAAAAAAAAAAAAAAAAAAATTATGGTTGCTTGTGAGTCTCCTTGTCACATTCCACCAAAGAGGCCAGGGCATATAATATAGGATCCGTGTAAGATCCTTTCCTTGGCTAACCCTCCCCAGTCCTCATCTCTTGGAATCAAGAATCTGCTAGCTCACAAAACATTTCAGTGGTGAGTGATGAGGTTGCCTGACCAAACGCTGAGAGGAAAAGTGCATGATGAAGAACGTCGGGTTGTAGAGGATTTGGGGCTAATGACTAATGGTAGTAACTGAGGTGATATTCAAATAATGTGTACACAGGTAATAGAACAAGAGGATTACTGATTGATTAACAAGATACTTCAGTGGTGACAGAAGAGAGCATTTTTGAAGTATATTTGTATCAGGATATGCACAAACTATGTACGTACTTCATCCTTATATACTGACCCTGGTTTTCCCCCTATAGTGTTGTAGCCCATTCTTTCATGCAGGTTTTTCTGTATCCTTTCAAATTTCCTGGGGTAAGGATTGCTTTCTTCGTCTGAAAACCAGAAAAACCTACTGGTGGAGTATTTGGGATCCAAATCCAATCCATCCAGCAGTTTAACACCTAGTATTGTCAGCACCTCTGTTATCCTCACATACCGTGGCAAAAACAGGGAAGGAGGAGCTCAGCCATCTCTTGATCTCTTCCTTGTAACCAGCATCGTGGCTGGGATTCAGAATGGAGGCTGATACTCACAACTGCTGAGCATCATCAGTTCTTATAGACATCAGTGGAAATGCAATACTCGGCCCTGGTGATACTGGCAACAAATGCTTCTGTGCCTCTGTTTATTTGACATTTAATTTCCCAGTATCGACATTATTGTCCCTTTATCAATAAAATGCCTCTTGAGGGCAAATACCCTTTATTCCATCCCAAAGACAATGGCTCTGCTTTTACATGTGTCACAGTTATCCAGCTCAGTTACACATAATGGCATTTCACAGCTCCCCCCACTGCACTTACCAAGGTGTCTCTAGTTCGTGGAGTCTGTCAACAAGCTGCACATTTAATTGAAATATATTAAAAAAAATCTTGTGATTTCAAGAATGTAAGTTCTGCTGATGTCGCTTAGTGTTTCATTTGCCTGACTCCCAACAAGTACATGTTGATAAAGGACACAGTGTGAACGGCAAGGCATTCTCATTGACCTTCACTGTTGCCTCATATTGACATTCAGGCAGGAGAGATATTCAAACAGTTAAGGTTAAAAGAAAGGGGACTTTGATTAACAGCAAAGTAATGCATCAAAATTCCAAATTATGTAGGAGTCTGTTCAGGCTACAATTTGTCTTGTTTGTTTTTAATTTTAGATTCAATGTCAATGCAAGATTTTAACTCTCTGGTTCAGTTCTTTATCCATATAATTGTCTAATGTAATTGTGATATAATCCTCGATTTTGTTAAGAGCCAAGTTAAAAAACATCAACGTGTTATTCAGAATATTACCTTCACTGGCAGTTTAAGCTAGTATAATGGCCTGGCAACTACTTTTTTGAGGAGAAAGTGTATATTTGCTTCTGCTATAGGGGGCACCTTCAATATTGAAAGGTGAAGTAAACACTAGTGTTAAACAAAAGCTCCTGAGTCAGAACACTTCATTTGTACAGCCATAAAGGTGGATTTATGCTAAAATGTCAGGCTCTGCATTGTAATGGCTGAAGGCTGGGCATACATTTCCTTCTGCTGTGGGAGTGGTAAACTGGCACAGGAGTGGAGAGGGCAGCTGGGGAAGTAACTTCTAAAACTATCGTAACAGGATTTGTTAGAGCTTGAATGTCCAGCCATTCAGCTCTGCGATGTCCACCATTGTAGCACCTAATGCTTTTGTGGGTTGCGGTTCTGTAACAATGACAAGAAATCGATACTAATTTTCATTTTACTGCTTTAAAAAGCACAGCGAAAAATGGCTGGTAAAAGATTTTCTAAAAAGAACTGTTCACATCTTTCATTAGAAAACTGAAATCATGACAGGCTCTGTTGGATGTGGTGCTTTGTTGCAGTTAAGCTACCCTGGTCCAAAAGCTGAAAACAGTGCTAGCTTGAGATGTTAAATGCTAAAATCTTTCTCTTTTCCCGGTGGCTTCCTTGTACACAAAATACATGCACTGACATTCCAGCACATCTTACTGAGAGGGCTGCTTCTCCCACGTTCAGTTTTGATCCCAGACAAGCAGCTTGCAATTTCATGTTGGATAATTGGGCTTTACCTGCATTTTAAACAAAAATCCTTGTCCTTTTATAAACTGCTTGAGTTGGGAGACATGCAGAGCTTTTGCTGAAAGAAATGCATTAATCCTTTTAAGTTTGATAAAAGGTTCTTTTATACTATACTGTATAGTTTCCTGCTGTGGGACCACATTTGCGTAGAATCTCCATTTGTGGGGAAAGAAAGACACAGACTCCTTCTAATGGCTTGAAGGAAGGACTGATAAGGGAAAATAATACACACCTGGACTTAAAATTGAACAAAATCCAGGGGAGGTTTATTACATTAACTGGAGTTAATGGACATGGTCTGTCCCTTTTCTTTGTACTCCCCCACTGTGCTCCCAGGAACTGTAGGTGATCACCCTTTCTTTGAGGCTGGCATTGTAGCAAGTCCAAAATTGATCTCTCTACAAGGATATGCAAGGCCCTGCCATACTCTCTGTTTTCCTTTTTCTGCTGCTGCATCCGCTACAGATGTAAGTCTTGTGTCTGGCAATGACAGTGTAAGGCATTTCAGTAATCCACTGCCAAGCAAGCAAAACAAATGCCTAGTTTCTTTTGTTTCAAACCCCAACTGGCCTGGATTTATTTTGGCACCTCTGATATTTTGTTACTATGACCAGACTAGTGCTGGTCATTGCAGGGCAACATGACTTTCAATATTCTTGACTTACTGTATCCCACACATCAGTAGTGACTAGTATCAAGCCATTTAGACTACTACTGTTCATTGATCAGGTATTATTAGTTTTTTATTTCTCTTGTCTCTTTTTATTTAGAACGTTTCACTTTTACCAACCCAGTGGAGTAAAATATTTTGACCTTCCCTTTGGACAAGGCATTATGTGTAGAGCAGCTACAGTAAAACAAGGTACAGGTCTTCTAGGAATAGTTCTCCCTGGAAACCTTTGTACCATGTATTGAGCTTTTATCTGAGTCCAAACTCGGTCCAATTAAGCCTAGTTGCAAAAAACAATGTAAGCAAAACTTTTACGGATAAGTTCACATTTTATGATATGAATTTATCTAACATAAACAACAAACTCATCGTTGTAGCACAACCAGGAAATGAGATCCCACTTCCACTATTCCTTTGCTTCTGTGTTGTAGAACATTAGGGAGTGCATAAAAATGCTCAGGAAAAGGTCAAACAGACAAAATGTTGGGAAACAAACCTGGCCACAAGGTCCACTCCATCAAACGGAAGCTAAACCTAAGCAGATGTCTGCTGTACCTTGTAAAGAGCTAGTGCAGGCTCTTCTCCATCCTCCTTTTGGTAAATGGGAGTCTTGAAAAAAAGTTGTCTGTGTGTCTGACTGCTTTCATGATGCTGATTCTGGGCTGACATAGTTTTGTGCAACCTCATAAACCAAGCACTATCCAGTTTTGTTAATTTTTCTGCTGCTTATAGCTAATACGAGGTATCAAAAATCTATTCTCAACTGCATCCTGAGCCAGGGGATCATCTCTGAAGGCTTGGGTTTAAAACACGTCGTGTTTTCCATGTGTGTTCCTGTCCCATCTGTATCGTAAAATCTCTGACTAGCACACACAGAGATGTGCAGTCACATCACATAGTATTACCACCTGTAATTCAACATGGCCAAAGCGAGACCAGGTTTGACAAATCCTCTGGACTGAAGCTTAGTTCAGAGCTGAAGATAAAAGTCAGTGGTTTAGTATCTTACGAGTCTGTTATTTTTGACAGTAGCAAATGTACAAGGATGTAAATGCATCATGGCATTCTTTCAGGACATCCAGTGGAAGCATTAATGACAAAAAATGTACTCCTAAGAAAATGAGCAAAAGTCAGTTCAGATGCTGTTATATGCAAGAGGACTAAAGTCTCCTGACCCAGAAAACTGTGGCATGTGTAAATTATAGTTCCTATTGACGTTAATCCTCTTCTGTTATGTCTTTGATAGGACACCATGGCCACAAATTTTTTCTTTATAAATATTTTCAATTTGTTGTATTATATATAACTATGATATAATTTACACATTCTCTCTAGCCAGTTAAGTGGCTCCATAGCATTATTGATACAAAAAGGAGAGCTGTGACTTCATTAGAAAACAAACAGACGAATAACAAGACACCTTTCTTTATACATTGGTTAGGGGGATGGCTGACCCAATAATTAAACCAAAAATCATTTGTGATGTCCATTTGGGGAATAGTCGGTTTCTCAGGATACCCCAGGAAGCTCAGCTGCCTACCAGCTACTATGAGTGTTTTGGAATCTGTTCCTTCTGCTGAAGTCTATGAAAATGTTCCCAGGCAATACAGAAAAATTCAAGTTTTTTTTTTTTTAAATGTAGATGTTAGTAAATTCATGTGAGCTACTTCCTGTTGGGAAATACGTACAAGTAGTATGTAAAAAAAGTGAGTGTTTAAGTGTTTGAGGAAGGCAGGAGAAGCATTAATGACAGGCAGTATCATAGTCTATGAAGACAGTGTCCAAGAATTTACAGTTTTAAAGAACCCTGCAGTGGATCTTGCAAAATCTGCATTTCGGGAGTCTTCAGATATCCTCAGATGATCTGTGAGTACATAAAAGGTGTCATTCCATTTATAAGGTGAAATTGCATGGAAATATTTCTGAGGTATCTCATCATACATAAAAAACAAATGAAGCAGGAATATTCATAGAGACTATTTTATAAACACCTCCAGCTCATCAGAACTCCATGGGATCCACCTAACACAGGCATGGCCTTTTGCCTTTGTGAGAAACGTCCTTTCTCCATAGATATTAATCATGCTGACTTACATTTTTGGAGTGTTAAATTGAGCCTGCCTTAACATCACAAATAAATTTAGTCCTTGAAGGTGATACTAACAGACTGCTGGCCTTATCATTTAGATTGCAATGTTCTAGCTAGACCTAGTTTGAACATTTTCCCTTTATATGTTTTCAGTTGAAAATGTGACTTTGGCAAAATAAAATTTAAAAATATGCATGAAAAAGTCCATTTTGTCAAAATGTGATCCATGAGGGAACCTGAATGAATTTCAAAAGCAATAAGCTAGCTTGGTATTTAAGGGGTTTTTTATTATTAAAACCTTGAGGGATATACATTTTTGCACCATTCATTGAACCGTGGGTGCAATTTATTTAATAGGCACACATTTTACCGGGCAACTTACGCCACCAGAAAAGGATTTCAAGCCTCAGCCAAGTGGAAAATATATCCCAAGGTATCTGTGTTGCCTAGTAAAACTAGGAGATTTAAACAGTCAAGATACAAGCTGACTGTGAAAGCACCTACCACTAATATAAAACTATGCAGTTCTAAAATGATGCTGACAACCCTCACAAACCTTTAAATAGCCATTTCCAAGCTGGCAGATCTAAATTGCAGGAAAACAAAGTAATCACTCAAGGAATTCTTTGCAAATTAAAACAGTTCCTTGTTGTTGCTCTGTGTTCTGGAGCTTCACAAACAATAATACAGTCTCAGAAGCCATTTTCCTATTTCCTTTTGTATCATGTACTTTTTCTGTAAAAGTAAATACTCTGTCAATAATGAAAATAAATTGTTGGTAGATAATGCTAAGCACAAACAAGAACCGTACATTTTAAAACTGATTTAAGAAATACATAATATATTTGTGTGTATCTTATTTTAATGTAAAATGAGAAGTTACTTGTTCTTATATCACTTCTGTCCCACTGTAACTGTCTGAATGACACCTTTGCTAGGTTTGTATTTGTGTAAAAGCCTAGTTCAAGGTTAGTATGCCATGTGAGATATTAAGTACATTTACAAAGGGCCCAGGGTTTGTGCTGCTGCCTCTCCACGAAGGATGACATACAAAGAGCCTCTTCAAAATGGAGAGTCCCCTCAGGGAAAATACCCCTGCAGATGCTTATTCAGCCTGGCATTTGTGGCAATTTTAAAAATAAAACCAAACTCTGATACTTGTCTGCAAGAAAAGAAATGCTTACAAACATTGTAATTCATTATATGAATTAGAAGTTTGTAGAATGGCATAACACAGCATGAAATTAGATTGCAGAGCGAGCGCAAAATACAAGTCTAAAAAACCCAAGAGCTCTTCAGATGTTCGTCTGGGAAAGAGGCTGAGCCCTGGCGCAAAGTGTATCATAACAACTGCCTGTGCCTGAAAGTAGAAGCTATCCCCATATGAAGTATCAGTGCTTCGTGGACCTCACCAGTGACATTTCCTTGGTGGAGCCGTTGATTATATCACTAGTCTTAGTGCTGGAGTGTTACTGCTGCACCCACACAACTATAGACATGCTGGTGTCTTCATACAGACCAGGATTTCACTCCTGATATAAAGGAGTGAAAATATTACTCAAATACTACACAAATGTTGGAGTATTTGAATATTTTTGTAATATTCCTGTGAAGAACAGGCATTGTTCAGCTTACCTACGTACTTTGCTACTGAGGTAAAAAAGCAAATTTCTCTTCAGGGATAGAAAAACAGGAGCTGTGAGGTGCTGATGTCAGAGCCTTACTGCATAGATATAATTCACTGCAAATGAAGCTGGCAATATGGTCTTAGTGTTGTATGGCAGGACTGATTGAACCTGTAGCAGTATTACTTTTCAGAGGTTCAAGACAATTCTTTTAGGTACTACCAGAGCCAACATCCACTTGTAGATGTGGGAACAAAGACCCTCCAGAAAAGAATCAAATCTGTGGTACTCAAATAGCACCTGTGGGCTTTGAGCCCTGCTTCCTGAAGCCGAATGGCAAATGGCTAGGCAGTGGCTGTAATAAAAGGATTCTCTCTGGGTATCGATCCTGCCTTGAAAGACCTATTTCCACTTCTTCCTTTCCAGAGCTGGTCCCTGATGCTAAAGTCATAGCATACCAGATTAGCAGAAAACTTGTCCTCGACATTTAATTTTAAAATAAAATGATTTTCTGTGAATAACTGGTTAGATCCCTGGTTATGCATATTAATACAGCCACCATTAAAATTACGAAGTTCAAAACCAAGTGTATCTGCACAAATATTTTCTAGGGTTCCATTAAAGAATCCACACTCCTTTCTGCTTAAATCCTGAAATTTCTCTATTCATTACAACACTAGCAAAATGTGAATCTTGTTACAGTTCTTAATTTTCAAATAATCCAAAGCTAAAGTCAGAGGTAAAGGGCATATCCAAGATCTTTATTGAACAAAAGAGCGTTCTAGGCATTGTTGCATATGGAAGAATCTTATATATGCAGCTGGTAACTTTCTGGTCCAGTTGTATGAATAGCTGAAATAAAACTGGTTGTGTGAAATGTTAAACTGGGATCAGCTGTGCTGAAACACTGTCTGCCAGGGTTAAAATTGCTGGAATAATAAACAGGAAGTGAAGAGAAAGTAYTGTATCAGCTAATGTATCCTGAAACTACTTAAGGGTATCTGAAACCAATACCAGGAGCCAGCTGTGCTACCTTCTAATGGTTAAAAGCAAGTGATCTGGCCTGGAACATCTATGTGCGAATAATTAGCTAATAAAGTAAAATATATGTTAGCTGTCTAGAAGCTGTACTTTGTGGAGCCTCACAAATAATGAGCATCCAGTTGTTTCTAACAAAGAAAGAGACGTGTATACTGTTAAACATTGTGATTCACTGACACCTGACTTAACCTGATCTTTAAAGAACCAGATAAAAAGCCAGGCATATAGCATAATTTGGTAACTTTCTCTGAGCTAATGTTTCAGAACATCAGGTATTCAATTCTTGTAGTAAGAAAAGGACAAAGTATTCTGGGGGCTGCATTATTCTTAAACATAGTGTGTGGCTGGGCATCTACCCAGTTTAACTGCATCAGCTGATAACAGTAATGCCATGATGACTCTCCATTTTACTTCCCTCTTTTGCATTCCTGGCTGCGCTCAAAGGATTTTTTTGTCAGAAAGCTCACCTTGCCAGGAAGATGAAAAACAGAGAAGAGGAAGTAGGGGAGGCATTTTATGACATGGCCTTCAGCCCTTTATTTTTGAAAGGATTCTTCCTGCAATTTATGTCAGTTTGAGTTAGAAGTATGTTTTAATTCTGCCCTTGAGATGTGGTGCAAGTACTGATGATAGCAAATATTCATCTCTGGCAAACATTTCACTGAAATGAGGGACTGACAATTTATTAAAACTAATTTCCAAAGTCACATCCAAATCTCTTCCCATTCATTCAGCAAAATACATAGTAGTTTAAGATAAGTACCAATACAAAAACCCTTTTAGCATTATTGCTCTTTTCACTAGGGGGACACTATAATGAAACAAATGGATTTTTAAAGATGTGCATTACAAAGAGTACAGTAGTATTGGTGGAATAGCCTAAAAAGAAATGTTTTCTTGGTTGGCAAATCACAGTTCTGCCAAAGATTAACAGTTGAGGGACAGTTTATTAAATTAATAATACCAACTAATTGCATCAGCTGCTCTCTCTTGAATAACTTCCTAATGTGATACAACAAGATTTAGTAATGGGGCTCAAGGCAACGTTCTCTATTCATCCTGAGTTTAGCGTATCTGTACTGCAGATGTTGCTGTAGGTGTATAGCTTGTTTATCTTTGAGCTAGGATCCCTGTAGCTGACCTAAGGAGCAACACAGAGCTCAGGACAGGAAAACTGTTCAAGTATGTACCTAAATTCTCACGCAGGTTTCACAATGCACACCAAATTCTCTGCTGCCACTGCTAAACTGTGATTGACCCCCAGACTCTAGAGTTTAAAACTATCATCTCAGGTATTTATATATATTATGATACAGTACATTTCACTCTCCATTATGATGCAGGAATGACTGTCAGACATTAGAGAAACTATATGCTTGGAAGATTTTTTCGGTGGAGATCATGTGCTGGAAAGAAATTTGTTTTATTGCTGCCAGTAGTTAAAAATCTGTCATCAGTTTGGAAGGGAGAGAAATATGCTTCTGAGAGAATATAGTTCTCCAGATGATGCCAAAAGAACCATTTTAAACCTTTTTGATAAAGACACTTGCAGAAACCCATGCAGATGATAGTAACAGTGATGATAAACTGGCATGAGAATTGTTTTTCTTATATGGTGACATATTGCATTTATATATATATATGGGGATACAATTTGACGTGATCCATTTGGCCATCTTCATTAACAACCTAGTATGGCAATGGAAAAATGAAACACTGAAAATGTGTAATGAAAGATAAAACAGTAGGTACCTTCTGATAAGCATATTATAGCTCATCCATCTTGGGCAAACCTAAGTTTATGAACTTTTCAGCAGCAGCAGGGGCATAAGTGCTCTGACTAATAATAACAGAAGTTGAGTCCAATTGCACCCTCCACAGAAGATATATAATTCAAAATTATCTGAACCAATGGACCTGCTTCACATTCCATTCATTTTCAAAACTACTTTTTGAAAAAACACAACCTGAACCTGAACAGTATCATCTTCAGCCACTAATCTCCATTTCAAAAGCTCCTAGCTGAACAGCACAGGATCATCAATATAATTATTGTATATATATTTCTATTGACACTTTACAGGCTTTTTTCAGCAAGTGGATTTAAGCTAAGAGTGTATTGTCAAGGTTGTTGCCTCTCTTGGTTAGTGAGAGGTGTGTAATGGTTCTTCTCAAATAAGAACAAAAGAACAATCTCCTTAGTCTCTAGTCCTTCTAAAGGGATACATATACCTACATACATTTTTTTTTGAGTGGATGTTCTTGCTGGAGATATAATTAACATGTCACTGAACTCTCCTTGGTGTGTCCCTTGAACTTACAATGTGTTGCATGAGATAAACTTAGAGTGTCACCTGAATGATTGTGAGGCTGTATTGTGTGACATTTTAAATTGAGAAGGCTGGATATTTGTGGCTGATTTTTTTTTTTCCTTTGGAAGAAGAAACAAAAACCAATTTAAAAGCAGCAAATATTTTCCTTCATAGTGAGGACACCTCTAGCCTTAATTTGGGCAGCTGGCCAGACAGCAGCTACTAGCTGAGATTTATAGCTGCACTTTAATTTCCTTGATTTTCCTGTATGAGCACAGATTCTGTTCCTGTGGGGAACTATGGTTTAGTTAATTGGGCATGGCATTTGGAGGCAGGAGAGCTGGTCTTAGTTCTGATTCTGAGACTAACTGTCACTTCGGGAAAGGCATTTTGTGTTTGAGTGTCTGAACTAGAGACAGTAATATCAATGTACTTTACCTATAAATGAGCAATTAAAAAGCATTAACATCAAATAACTGTGGCCAGTAATTTCAATGTAGATGTATCGTTCCATGAATATAGGTAATCATTATCCCAGTGTCAGTCTCTGCCTCTTCTCCTTTTTACTTTCATTGGCTTTGTCATTTTCTAGCTGTATTGCAAGTTCTGACTCAGCTTCTATTAAACTCAATTTTCAAGTAGATCTGTACAGTAAACCTTGTAACACTTTGAAGACATTCTGGTCTTGGCTGTGATTTGGACAGCTAGGCAGATGCATTTTCTGCTAGGGCAGATCACAGTATAGGATTAGGGCCATACTTCGTACTGCACACGCAGTGCATTGGAAGATGATGCTGCCTCATAAAATGAAACAGTTGTGGTATGACAGAGGCTCTGTAGGGGTTTTATTGTCTGCTTAACTGCTGAGATTAATGTGTTCAAATACTGCTAGTCTTTTTATGGCTAGATGCAAAAAAAAGCATCATTTGAATAGAAATAAATATTCAGTGGGAATTTTACTTAGAAGAAAGAATTTAATTAGTTAACAATTTTAATGCCAGAATAAAGGACAAAGTGTAAACTGAAGAGAGGAGAAAAATTCCATCCCCCCTGTGGCTTATGTTTTTAAGAAGATTTTGTTTGTTTAAATCCTATTTCATTTTCCTCTGTGTCTTATGAACAAGATTTTGCTATAGGTCAAAGCCAGTGAATAGTGCTTACAGCTTGAGAAACAAGAAAATCAAAGACATAATCATTTATTAGACCCTTTTAGTGGCATTTCTCATTTGGCTGTTTGCTCTGCTTGCATTCACCATTGTTGAGAGCTTAGTCTTTGTTTTGGGAAGGACTCATTTGCTTACTCAGGGTTTCTTTGTGCTCTTTTAATACACTGGATTTTTTTACAGTGAAAAAAAATATCTGTTGACCACACTATGTCCAATGTCTTTTAAAGAAACTGCAATTTTAACAGGTGCTAAGTATGTTCGCTTTATCCCTTACTTTGCTGTAAACTAAGAGCATCTCAAAATACCATCTTTGCAAAGCTATTCCAAATCTGAAATGACAATATTTGGCTTAACTGACAATGTTTCACCACTTGTGTATCAGTCACCTTCTAGGTACTGCTAGAAGAATCCAATAAAAAGCAGTTTTGCAAGATGGTTCTCAGCATCTCTGTTAGTGTTTGCCTAGAGACAATCAAAATTGACTGATTTAATTCTCCTGCCTTGATGTTATTCCAAAACATGGTCTTTACTAATGAGGGCTGGTTAAACATTTTCCTCAAAACTATTTGTAACAAGTTTGATTTTCTGATACCAATTTACGTCTGAAAGCTGCCTGCCTTCTGTATAAGATAAATTATTTTCCATGGGTAAACAAGACTGAATAGTCATCCAGATTTGCTTTTCAAAGTATTTTTTTCCATTGAGTTATGATATTTATTTTTTTTAAATTTCATTGGGAGCAATAAAAGAAAATAATTTCTATTGAAATTCAATACTGATCAAGCCTTTTAAGCATAATGGATCTGATTTTATGTCAGTGGTTTACATGAGAGGAGAACTGGGCTATCAGTTATCTTTTTGCCAAGATAAATACTGTGCTTTAAGAGCTCTGATGAATGTGGGACATAACCAATAGCATTGGAATAATAATAGGGAAATTTCAGGGAAGAAAGAAAAATGTTCTTATAAGAATCTCAGGGAAGAAAGAAAAATGTTCTTATAAGAATCTCAGGGAAAAACTTGGGAAATGTTCATAACAACTGTCAATAGAAACCCTTATGCTCATTCAGTTTGTTGTTGCTATATTTACAAAGTTTTAAGTTATATGATGAAATCTGATAAACTCCCATTAACTCAATGAGGATTACATACACGGTTTGTTGGGGAAAATGAGAGAAGAGAGTGAACAGGACTGATGTGGGAGAGCTGTCGCATAAGTTGCATTTTTTTTCCTACACTGAGCACTGTAGCCACAAAGACGTGATCCAATGCCAAAATTAATACAGCTGTTTCAAAGGCTAGCTCCCTCGGTCACGAAATGTTCTTTGCAGAGATTTAGCATGTCCTTGCATGATTCAAACCTTCCCTGAACTGTGCACCGCAAAAAGTTTATATATACAATACTTTTTGTTGATTTAAAATCTGACTTGCCAGGAACTGCAATCCAGTATTTTCATTGTAATTGTTACATTTTTCTAAACTCATATGCCTCATTGAAAATTAAGCGAAAGTGGAATAAATGGCTTTGTCAGCTCCACAATCCTTAAGTAAGTTTAATGCTCACTACTACCATTGGTATTCAATATCACTAGATATTTTACCTTGAATAATCACTGATGGACATTGATTTTGTCTTTGCTCTTCACAGCACAGCAAAATTAATGTGAAAGTCAGAGTTAAATGAGTCCCAGTGGTGTCCTCCACTCTGCTGAGAGTACGTTTCAGATACTGAAGAACTGGCAGCCAACTCAAACCTACAGTATCTTGTATTGCAACAATTAATGGATATGAATAGTCCTCACAGGGGGGATTCGGGTTACCTTTGTATCAACTTTAGAGGTTAGACTTCTGAAGTTATGAGGTTGATGAAATGAGGTTAATGTATGGTACTTTATGAACTGATTAATTCTCTTCTTTAAATTCAATTTAAAATTTTAGTTCTTTTATCTTCCTTTCTGAAAATTATTCTGAGTCACTTGTAAAGTGTTAACAATGGGAATTTAAATTAGGGTCAGAAAAATATTGTGTACTAGTCTGTTTTTCTGATATTAACGAAGGGGTTGGAAAAGCAATACTTGATCCTCTATTTTTTCCTCTAAGTCTAGAATGTGTTTGCAGGCTTCATTTAGGTCATAATCACATCATACAGCACAAAATCCGTGGTGGCTGTGAGGCCAAGGTTAGGCATGTGGATACGGCAGCCAAATGCATTATGAAAAATAAACATGTAACTGAGGAAAGCATCTGGTTAACAGCTTTGAAGTCAAAGTTGTGGTATATCTATGTACACTATGGGACAAATTTCTGCTTTGCTTCTCTAGTGGTGGATGGATTGGGGTTCTCAGGAACCTCCAACTGCAGGAGGTTTCCTGAGAACAGACCAAAATGCCTCAGGGGAACCAGAGAGCAGCAATCCTTGTAGCACTTGCTTTGTAAAGAGCATGTTTTGTCAGATGCTAATTAATATTCAGGGATAGGTACAGAGGGGTGCATGTGTGCAAAGCAGCCATTCTG
Organism: Phoebastria nigripes; assembly: GCA_035582835.1. NCBI lineage: Eukaryota > Metazoa > Chordata > Aves > Procellariiformes > Diomedeidae > Phoebastria > Phoebastria nigripes. The sequence goes on from JAYKAV010003410.1 coordinate 94,445, forward strand.
CCTCATGTCTACACAGATACTCTAGGCAGGCTGCTTAGGACTGATTCTCAGTATTGCCAGCTACAACAGGTCAAAAACTATAAATCAGCTCCCCAAAGGTTGTGAGATTTAGAAAGAAGAAAGACAGAATGTTTTTAGATTTTCAGTCTCCTCTCTACTTTGTCAGCATATCAAAATATGTGGTAATTTAAACCTAAACAATTGATTTTTAGGGCATACAAAAGTGCATCCAAAAATGCATTTCAGAGAGAGCCAAGCTTTCCGACTTTAGTCCACACAGCAAAACCTGCACTGGGAAGAGAAGTTACCTATTTACAATAGAAATGAAAAAGAAGAAGAGTAGGGAAGAAAGGTTACAGGGTTTGGTACTGCAGCTCTTGCAGTAGGTAGTCTCTGATTCTGCTTTTCCTGGCTTCATGATGCTCAGGGATTTTCTTTGCTACTATCAAAGGACCAGTCCTTACACAAAAGCAGTGGCTCAGGATGGAGCGAAGATTCTTGCAAGGACTTTTATCCAGCACAGGAGGCAGCCTTAGTTCTGAGAGGGAAACCTCTTTTGCAGGAAAAATTCAATTCAGTGAAAGAATCCAGAGATGTTTTCAGGTTCAGACACATTTTTGTAGCCTTGATTAAAAAGTTTATTGAAATCCTGGTCCTAAGAGATTAGTGCATTTCAGTGTGAGATCATCAAGACATGCCACTGCAGAAAACATCCTGCCTGCAGGAAGCACAGTGAGCATTAAAAAGAATGCATGGGATATAAACTCTGGTTTCAAACTTCAGTTGTTGTTCTTGACAACCTCCTACTTTGGCAGACACTAATATGAGGCGACAGGGTATTTCTGTCACTGATTTCTTGCCTGCTGCCTGCACAGAGGAGGGAGAACTCAGCATAGCACCATATCCAGCTTTCAAAGTTCCACTGAATCTCTCTCTCTTTTTTACCTTTTTTTTTTTTTTTTTTTTTTAAATTTTTAAACTTCTCTACAAGTAAATGATTGGAAAGTTAGTGATATGTGCAAAGAACATTTTTTCAATTAGTGATGCCCATTAGCTGAATGAGTATGAAGGGATGATATTTTTCCCCCTGAATTAGCAGGTACACATATGGAATTTGGGCCATAAATCATTACTTAATAATTCACTAGAAAATAAATATGACATAAAAGATAATTAGAGATTTGTACCACTTGCCTTCACCTTAATTATGAATGAAGGATATTTGGCATTGTCTGCAGGACTGTTAAATTTTGTTATATTGAGATGGGTCTGGAAAAGGAAGATAGAGCAAAGTCATTTTATGAAAGAATATAGCTTCTGGCAGAGTGGGTCTTGTACATCATTGCAGGAGAGGTATCCAACAGTTATGATCTTAAAATCTAAATGCAATGTGCTGGAACAAGAATGGTGAACAGGTTTGTTTTGCTATTTCAGTAATGACCTGTTGCCTGGCTCACAGAAACACATATGCCAGCCAATTTCATTGGAACGAAATTAATATTATATCTCTGTGCTGTAATAATAGTTAACTTTGGCACAGCAGAAACAGTTGGATGTACTTTCCTGTTCTAGGATTTGCTGGAGATACCTGGAGAGATAGTGTATACTAATCATTTAATTTCACAATGGATTTGAATACTCTGCTTTAACATAAACAACCACAGTATGAAACACATTTTTTTCCTTGCCTAGGCTTTGCTAACTTTAAAACAGGAGACAGACTTTCAGTCCTGCTCTATTCCCTTTGCTGCTATTAAGCAGCCAGGTAAGAATTCCCCTTGCATAGCCAAGGTTGTATATAAAGGCATTGGAGTTGCCTACGTACTGTCCTTTTTCTGTCGCTGATCACATCCTCTCCCAGCTTAGGAGATATACAGGACACGTGTTAAGAAGCCCAACAAGCATGCTGTACCTCAACACGCACTGATGATGGAATGACTTCACTGATGACTTGTTGCCTGAAGAAATTAGAGCAGCCTTCAAACTGTCTTCACTTGCAAAACCCAAAGCAACCCTACCTACTCCAAGGATCAGGGACTACAAAGGAATATAGGTGCCAGAAAGCTGGCTGGGGGATAGGAAGATCTCCAAGTGTGCTGGTCTAGTTTATATAAACTAATGTGAATGTGCACTTTCAGTCCAGAATTCAACACTATGTGTTATCCAGGATGGACAGAAAAAAAGACTTATATTCATTTGCGGATCTCTACACTTCCTGTAAATGTTAGCTGTAAGGTGCAGAAAAAAAAAATGCTCTTTCTGCTGTAGGTCTGTGTTCAGTAATACATTGCCTGCTTTCCTTTAGTTTGGGAGACTTAGTACACAGAGGGCTGTTCCTTTAGCTCTGCATGTTTATGGCCATGCTCCTCCAATCGCACAGTTCCTGACAAATATAACAAACTTCTAAAAAGTACCAGTCTTTTCAGATACTGCCTACTTCAGTAAAGGGACAGAACTTTGAAGTGAGCTTAGTGAATGGGGAGACATTGGCAGATGGGAAGATCTGGAACGTTATACTATCTTTCACTCTTGCTGCATCAGAAACAGGCCACTGAACTCTGATTTATCTGCAGTTTTCCTAAGAACTTTGGATTAGACCCAAACAGACAGAATTAGAGTGTATCAGCCTGGAACAAAGACAAGCCAGGCCATCATCTGAGAAGATTAAGAAGAGCCTTTCTGCTGGCTGAAGATGAAGAATTTTCTTCTGATGATTTTGACACTACGAAGGCAGTATGATGCCCAGCATGAACCAGTACCAATTGCTGCTTTACCTGCAACATCCAGAATGGATGAATGGTGATATTATGCACAGGTTCTTTAAAACACATTATTTCTGTCAGGCTTTGGTTCATTTAGTTTTTCCTGATGTTTTTCATTTTACTTACTTATTACTCAGACTCTGATGTCTAGTCTTCATTGAGATGGCACAGTCAAAGCTGGATAAGGAAAAAAAAAAAACAAACCCAAAAAACATGAGTGGCCTGTCAAAGACATGTTGGCAGTTGCTTTCAGAGTATCCCTTGATGGTTCTACGGAGATGTCAAGTAAGAGTAGAGGCAGGATTGAGCCATGGCAATTCTGCTTGTCAGGGCAGATAGTATGCTTAGGAGTGATAGAAATGATAGACAATCTGCTTATCACACTACTGGGTATCATAACGGAGGCAGTGAACAATCCCTAGGTTTTGCCATTAATTGAAGAAATAGCTTCCTATATTCATGAATACATCTACCACCCAAAACACAAGTGAATATTTTATTCTTGTGGGACAATAAGTTATAAGCCCTACTTTCCTTATAAGAGGTGGAAATACTTAAAAAAATTGAGAGACAATTGTCTGCTAAGGCGGACAATAATTGTATTGACAAGTAACAGACTCTGAAGCTCCAGCTTGGTTTTCATTGCAGCTACAGACATAATACTAATGTATTTTTGAATCTGTGAACTTGCAAGTGTATGTTACAACAGTTGGGAAGTTGGAATAGCAGAATGCCACAAGAAACTCATCTCCTGACGGGCTCCCAATATGTATTGAGAGTAATAGGTCTCAATTTATGCAAGGTGCTCACGCATTCATACTAATTGTAAGCATGCTAGTAGTCCCACCGATTTCAGCTGATGATTACCATTAAGCACATGCTTAAGTATCTTGCAAAATTAAGGTTTCAAGAGAGTTCTGTTGAGTTAAAAAATCTCGGTTATGATCTCAGACTTTAATGTTCTTTCCCAAATCCAACTAGACTTATAATCTTTTTGAAGTTTTTTCCCCTCATTGCAAGTGAAATAACAAAGTGATAAAAATACATCTTTTTGAAAGAGATCTAGGCATACACAGGCTTTTCGAGATGTAGATTGAATGTATGATCTTGCTTCTTCAACTTGCTACCCCTGGCTCCCACAAGATATTGCTGGTTCATACCAATTCTTAAGAATTTGCTCTTGGGTTTTCCCTGTGTCACTTGGTTTTCATTGAGCCACAGAAGGATTTCAGGTCTTTGTCCTTTTTCATTCTGAGATCAAATGAATGCTATGCTTACAGTGGCTGTTTTGTTTTAACATCTTTGTAGTTCTGACCTTTTGGCACTGGTTTTCACAAAATAAAGGCTGGAAGGCCCTGGGCATTTGCACATCTGCAGTCAGCATGTATTTACTGCATGTGTGTGTGTGTGTGTGTGTGCGCGCGTGAACACATCTACACTTGCCAGTAAATAAGAAGTCCAAAAGTTAGTGTAAAGGTGTACATGGATTTGAGGGGTCAGACTGAAAACCTCGCCAGCTAAATCGAACACTTCATATCTGTGGTCTTAACTCATCTTTTGTGACTTTTTGTCGTAATGACTTAAGGAAACAACAGAACTCCTGAAAGTCACCCATATATGATTTCTTCTGCTTTAATTTGTCTCATGGGAAAGACTTACCAGGAGGTTCTAACAGAGTCAGCAGCTTTCCGGAAGTAACATCTTGATTTCTGTGAAGCACAGCATTGCGAAGCAATCAGTTCACATGCGTCTTGTCTGCATGTACGTATGCTGGTCATGTATCCACTCTGGAACAGCCTTTTTCATGGCTTCAGCTAGGGAAGATAATTCCAGGCAGCATCAGCTCTTCCAGCTAAGTCCTCACATCTATGATCTGCAGTGCTCCTGCCAGACATTAGAGCAGATCATTTACCATGTGGATTTGTTACTCTGCCCTTGATCCAGTCCTTTCTTTTTCTTTCCTTTTGCAGGTGGCCCTGCAGTTTGCAGACGAGGCTTCTGAACAAAACACAGGGTGAAAAGTAAGAGAAAAGAAGGCAGCAGAGCACAGGCAAGGACATGAGACAAAACTATATTGGAGAAAATAAGGCTTATTAGGAGTTCACGTGTCTAAAACCTTATTTCATAGAATAAAGAAGATATCTATTAAAAGTTTTCTTTTTGACCACTGGTGTCAGTTTTGCCTGCAAGGTGACATGGGGGATTTAAGCGCATCCTGCTAGCAAGGTACTGTGCAATGTGGGTTCAATTCAAGTATGAAATAATCAAGGTGGGAAATGTACCGCACATCACAACTTTACTATAATTGATAAATATTTAACATACTTCTTCCAAAGCAGGCGATTTACCTTGCAACCCCAGCAGAGGTGGCTTTTTATTTATGTGCTCTGCAGGCCCACCCCACTCCTCCCCACGTAGGAGTAGATCCTCTCTGTGCTTTTAGTTGGCTGCAAGGAGAGCTGTGACAGCTTAGAAGCTGGACAGTATAGGCCTGATTATACAGCTCCTCTTTGTCTTGGTGGATGAGCACTTATTTTCTCTTACAAGGGTTGTACTCACATTTTGGTTATGTATGCTATTTATCAGGTATCTACACATATACCTAGCTTTGGATATAGGTCTCAGAATCTACTTTAAATACAGCAATGAATGCTCCAGGAGTATTTCAGTGTATAGGGTTTCCCTCGGAGGAGGTCATGTGCTCACTAGTAGGGTAAGAGGCACTCAAATATGCCACCTGTGCCTCACAGTAATGGGCCAGATTGCAATTCCCTCGCTGGTACTGATGAGCAATTATTTATGTGAGTAGTTCTGTTGTCTAAGGGTCCTAATTGTACCAACATAACATCTCTAAGTCTGGCAACCACCACCTGTGGGCTTCCTCTGTGGCTTCACAGATCCATGTCCCTTCTGCATTCTGCCCCAGACTTCCTCAGTACCCCTACTTATCTTCATTAACATTGCTTTCACATAGATGATCCTGGGCTGACTTACCATCAAGGACTCCTTTCAGTGTGCCTCCTTCTCTAGGGAAAATGTAATACTAGTCTCAGCTACGGGCTCCCCAGCCTTACAACTTCCACTTTTCTTCGCTTTCCCTTTCTTGAATTTATCTTGACTATCTCCTTCTCTTGCATGATGGTCGTATTTCCTCTTTACCTGTGCTGCCAGTTTGGTTCTCAATATATCAGTGTATCAAATGATGGAGGTAAAAAAATCATCCCTAAAATCAACATGGTGTTCTGGAGCTAGGTGTGGTATTGTTCAGCATTCTCTGTAAATCATTTCTTCCTGATTTTCCTTTCTTTTATTTTGCTTTGGTACTGGTTTTTTTTCTCTTCTCTGCTGCTCCTTTCTCCCCTTTTTGCTTCTTGTCCTCTGTCCTTTGATATTATATTTCACATCATATGATCCTCACAGTGTCTGACATAAAATAATAAAGTGGGACATTAGTCAGCATGGCAGACAGCCTTCGATTTCTCTTTCAGTAAGCTAATTCCTTGTGTTCCTGACAGTGGCCCGCAGAAGCAGCTGGAGTATATGTTCTTAACAGCCAGAGCATATGCTCATATATGTAACGAGCAGCCTTCCTTTTATATTTCCTCTAACATTGTGCTGGGCATTTGCAAAAAGTAATAGAAGGCGGATGGGAAAACCCATTCTATATGATTTGAAGTGCTGAAACACAAAAGAAGTAACTATCACATTTGCCATCAGTAAGAAAGGGCTGCCAAAAAGACTAGGACAGAAAATGATCTCTGGAATGATTTTTCTATTTCTGCTTTGCTAAAAAGGATGCACAGTTACTGCTTAGTCTTAGCTTATGATCTCTTGCCAGTACCAGCTGATTTTCTGAAATGGAGGATAAGAGATGCTGACAGCTGTGCCCTGTATGGAAACTGCCAAACTGCAGCACAGTCTTGTCAGGCTGCCATGTGGCTTTAGGCCAAGCAAGATATCGATGACACATATAATGAGATACTAAAAGAACTAGCATGTATCATAGATGCTAAGGAGAACTGGCAGAGCATAGGGATGGCCTTATGTTCCTAAACACAGTATAGTGCAGTACTAGAAGGCTGGATCTTTATTATAACTATGTTTCCAAACCTGAAAGGGAAAAAAGCATGAAATGTAGTACCCCAGGTAAAATGAAAGGAACAATGAGTTACACCAGAGTGATCATGCTGCAGTGACGCCTGACTATGGTTTGCGAGTAAGGAAAACTGGCAGTGGAAAAGAAAAGGGTGGAGAGAACCAAGCGAAAGGTACAGAGCAATGACAAAGCAGAAGCGTAGACTCAGACTTGGGAGTTAAAGGAAAGAAGAGGGAAACAGAAATTGCTGTGCTACAATAGATCCAACCGTCTAACTTAAACAACCAGTGCCACAAGAAAAAATGGAACAGAATGAGTTTGGCCAATTAGGAAGAATTAAAATCTTGCAAATGCTAACACGTCCTGGAACATGTTATTCTTTATCTAAGTTAGATAAAGAATGTATTGAACTCCTGACAGATGGTCAGGAGGAGAATCTGAGAACGTGCTTGGGAAGTGAAAATACACTGAAAGTGTGATGTTGTTCTTCAAAAAAAAAAAAAGCTCCATTTTCTCTGTTTATATTCTATCTATATTGGGTCAACAGCATTTGCAATTAGCCTAACTTGGAATCCTGTCCTGTGGCCAAAAGTAAACAAGGGACTTTTTAGCTGCTGCTACCCTCGCCTTATAAATAGTGAAAGCCTCTCTGTCTCATCCTGAAATGCCTTTTGATGGCATATGTCAGTACGTCAGGATTCTGAGACAACATGCTTAATTTAATACCTTTGTTCTTTGGGTCTTTATTGTTAGGGCTCTCCAGCAATATGCTTCCCTGGAGTGTTTTAATTCCTTACTGTCTCCTTAAGGTCTGAATTTCTGCCTAGTTCCAGAAATTTATCTCTGAAACTTTACCATCTCCTGAGAGATCTACAGGAATTGTACATGTACTACCAGCGTTGTAACCCCCGTGGTATAAGAGACTGAATTGGCTGTACTACAGCTCCTTCTAGCAGAGAAAAAAAAAGAAACCCTGGCTATATCCTCATTGGCAGTGGACCAGAAGCCTTGGCAATGCTACTCAATCCAATGGGAAATTCTCACGAAGGGAGCACTCATCCATTATCACTGAGTTTGTTTGAACTGGAAAGAGGCTTGTAAATGCCATGGATTTCTTTCTGCTTTCAGTAGTCCGTCAGAATATACTTGTCTTAGCCACCTTGTACATATGCCAGAAAATCCCCAAATAATCCAGTCTAGTTTCTCCTGTAATGCTTATTTTTATGATCTCCCTGCTTCAAAAAATCTGTACTGCATCTGGTAGGAGGAAACGGGTCCAGAAAGCATGCTAGATTTTCTGTTCTGTACAGAACCCAGCCATGAGCAGATCTAGAGTTTTACTCCCAAGTAGTTTATTGCCAAAACAGACATCTCTCTGTCTAGTGATCCACAGATGCCACAGGCTCCTTTCTTTATAATGCTGCTTTGCTGGCCATGGCTCAATTCAGATTATACATTTTATTTATGAATAAGCACATTGCCATCACAAGTGCCATGTTCCTAGTCCTCTGTCTTGGGCTAGGTATATTTGGTAAGCTTTGACTGAGCTGTTGGAAAGATGCCATATCTATAATGCATGTAAGTAAATACCTCTCCCCTTTCTGCATAATTTATTTTTCATCCCAAATGGGATCCACATGATTTTGTCATCCTGTTGCTTGAAAAACTATGAAAACATGGTGTCATCATCAATAAATGGGGAAATATACATCAATGGGTGTATACCTCTACATTTATACTGTGCTCATCCTACAGCCTTTTCTGTACAAATAAAACCAAGGACCCCGAGATGCCCCTAGTGCACATGAGCAATAAAATCTTCTAGGCAGATCTTCCTTTTGGCCTTGTGCCTTGCTTCAGTAGGTTGCTCTTTGAGGTGGCGATTCAGAGCTGATGACAGGCATAAAATTTAAGACTCAACAGAGAACTACTCTAAGGCTCATGCCTCCTGTTCTGCATAGGAAAAAGATGTCTGAACAGGACCAGTTAGTCCAGTTTGTTGGAACAGTGATCCCTATCCCTTCTTTATAACCTGTTCTTTGTTTTAGATTCCCTACTTACCTTTCTTCCGGATGGTGGTGAATTTCCCTCCTCACACACACAAACACCCACATACTTTTTAATCTGAAAATGAGCAGAAATAATTTACATGTCTTATGAATTATACATATTACCTCTTTTATTCCTTTTGTACCTTATGCATTTGAAATTCTTTATGTGTAAGAGAGGTTATGGAAGGTGCAGAAAGCTGTTTGTGCTGCTTCACATGGTACAATGGCTTGATAATCACTTCATGTTTTTTACAATAAGCCTTATGTCCTGCCAATGGTTTCCTTGATAGGTATCTATGCGTGCAGTTGGAGGTGGTGCTCTCACTGCACCTTAGTGTGGTTAAGCAGTTACTGCATCCAGCTGCTCACTACTGCTCTCCCTTTTCTTCCAGAGGTTATCTTCCCTTTGGCACTGGTGGCATAACTGCATGTGTGGTTGCTCACTTGCCCAGTTTTGTTAAAATGATCTAGGCTAATTAACCATGCCTAACAGCAAGGTTATTAACCTGGTTCATTTCTCACAAGTGGGTTAGGGAAACTGTTTATGTATTTACATCATCCAGTATGAAGGGTGCCATTTTCCAAGAGAGAGTGAAGAATATAGGTGGTAGATGAAGATGATTAGCAGCAGGAGATGATGACTGGGGTAAGCTCTAGCTGAAACAGACATATCTGGCCACTGCCTGAACTGCCACAGCAGTTCAGTTTTCTGTAGCAGAATTCTTTTGTTGTGATTTTAATCTTTCTTTTGTATAAAGCCATGAAAGGAGACATTAAAGGAGCTTCCCAATAAGTCTGATGTAGACTCTGAGCAAAACAGACTCACAGAATCAGAAAAATGTGCATTGGAAGAGGTCTCTGGAGGTTATCTGTTCCAACCTCTTGCCTGGCGCAGGGCAACTGCTAATATGGGTCAGGACAGCTGCAGGTTTTTCTGGCCAAGCCTTGAAAGCCTCCACAGATGATGATTCTCCTTTATCTCTGGATAACTTGTTCCAGTGCTTCAACACCCTCAAAGTGAAGAAATTTCTCCTAATCTCCAGCTGGAACCTCCCAGGCTGCAGTCTGGGGCTATTGCCCCTTGTTTTACCATCTGGCACTACTGAGGTTTGACTCCATTGTCTTTGTAATTTCCTTTGAATTAGTTGTAGGTTGCTATTAGATTGCCCTTTAGCCTTCTCTTCACCAGACTAAACAAGCCCAGCTGCTTGAGTCTCTCCTTATAGGTCATATGTCAGAGGTAATTTTGGTAATTCTCTGTGTGTTTCTCCCCAGTTTCTCAACATCCTTCTTGAACTGGGCAGCCTTCCAAAATCCATCCTTCCACAACTGGACACAGTGTTCAGTTCGCAGGTGTGGCCTTACCAGCACCAAGTAGAAGGGAATAATAACTTCCTTCATTCAGCTGGCCATGCTGCTGCTCTTACAGCCTTGTATGCAGTTTATCTTACCTGCAATGAGAGCACACTGCTGGTTTGCATTCAGTCTGGCACTGTGACCCTGGTCCTTTTAGCAGGGCTGTTCCTCAGCCAGTTGGTTCCCGGCCTCTAATGAGGCAGATGCAAAATCGGGTGATTCCCCAGGTGCAGAATTTTGCACTTCTTGAACTTCATGAGGTTTCTGTTGGCTTCATCCTTGATTTTCTTAAGGTCACTCTAAATTGGAAGTTTGATGTTTCGCATGCCACCCAACTCCTCCAATTTAGCATCATCTACAACTGATTATTATCTTTTGAGCCCAGCTCAAAGGGAGTAACAGAACGTGGCAGCACTGTCCAATATTCTGTTTTCAGTGAATTCCAGCTTTTAAGTCTACCTTCCTTCCATCTAAGCTAGTGCTTAATAATTAGTATGTCTATGACTCCTCCTATTGCTAATGTTACTTATGCTTAAACAATAAAGATAAATGAGTTTCATTTCCCCTCTTTCCCATCGCTGCTAAAAATACAAATTCTAACTTTACTTTTCTGTTTGGGATTTCTCCTTTCCGTGAAAATCTGCCCTTACTCAGGAAAGTGGTTTTTCACTTTGTCACAGTGATCTGGCTGAGAATGAAGAACTTCCCAAAGAAAAGGATCTCCCTGAGGGAATAACTTTTGGCTGGATTGACAGACTCTGTGTTAAAGACAGCAAAGAGGAAGTTTAAATTGGACCAGATTTCAAGAGCATTTCATCAACTTCTATAATGTTGGGATCCAGTTCTGGGAGTGGAGACACCAAATCCAGTTTTATGAGACGCGGTGTGTGTTCAGCTGAAGCAAAAGAGCTTGTGGTAACAGACCCTTTATCCACAGCACTAGTAAATCTTGCCTTTAGAATAATGGCTTTAATTCCTGTTGCCTAGTGCTAGGAGACTGCTAACAAACTTGAGAGGTTTTGATGATGAGTAACAGAAGCTATAAGGGGATTAACAAGGAAAGATTATGAGTACTAAATATGCATTGCTTGGTCAAAGAATGACTAAGGGGGATATACTAATTATCTTCTAGTATTACATAGCTTTAAAGTTCAAAAAAGGAAAGCAATTGTTTAACACTGTCACAAGGTATATAACTAGGATTAATGAAGTGAGATTTAACAAAGGAAAACATAGAGTGTATATCTTCCAAATAAGAGATTAGTCAAAAGAATAGTTTTCCAGGGAATTAAAACAGTGGAATCTTACCTCTGGCATCAGAAGAGGGCAAGGTTAGAGGCAACAAAATTAATTACTTTTCCCAAAACTGAAACTTTTCTCTAAATTCAAGAACCATGTATGCAATCTGTGCTTTAGAATTTAGGGAGGAATGTGAAAGTTTCATTTCTTTTTAAAATTTTCTATTTCTTTTGTTGATAAGAGACTGTGATAATGACGTGCTTAATCCTAAGACACTGTTTCTATCATTAAAGCATGTAAAATATATATTAAATACATACATGATAAGTACATTAATTTCATCCCTAGTCTTAGTAAGATGCCATTGAGACAATTGATTAAAATAAGGTTATATTTGGCCTATTGTGTGTGTAAGATATATATATTAAATTACAAAGAAAAGAAGAGAAAAAAGGATAAAATAAATTGGCCTCTACTACAATGTTACATGTTCAATTATTTCACAATATTCCAGTCTCATGTAACTGATATTTCTGGAATGTATGGGGCATCAAATAGGGTATAGCCATAAATCTCCGTAAAAAGCAAGTTTGGAAGGATGTGACATAACAAGCTTTGTTCCTTAGGAAAGAGAAAAGTGAATTGCACTACTCAAGTCTGGACATAATGACAGCATGAACAAGAATCTTGGCATCTGCATGTGAGAGCACGCGTTTTAATCTGGTCACATCCCTAAAGTGGTAATAAGATAGCTTGATAATGTGTCAAATGTCAGCCTCAAAGCTCCATTCCTCATTGAACAGTACATCTAGGTGTTTGACCAAGCAGACAAGTGCCACCAATTGAGATGGCAATGTGAGAAGCATTTCTGAGCAGGTGGTGAGAACTAAGCAGAATGACATCAGGCTTACCAAAATTAAATCTATGAAAGATAAAGGACATCCCTAATTGAAGCTCCTACAGTCATTTACTTTGTTAGAAAATGCTAACATGAAAGCTGCTGGCATGGGCAACTACATTACTTATCTTTCTCCTAGCAATGGCTATTCAGAGCAAAATGCTTCAAACTGTGACAAAGCAGCAGATATTCATACAGTGCTGAGGCCACTGCAGTACATATGGCAAGAAACAATGTAATACTTGTGTTTTTCAGGATAATTGATGTAAAACTCACTCTACTTCCTCAAGCTGCAGTTGTCCCCTATGCAGTGATAACTGTGCCTTACACGTCTACTATAGAAGAAACATATTCTGAAGGAGTCCCCAAGACCCTTTGTGTGAATGAGGAATAAGTACTTTAAAATGATGTAAGTAAAAGCTATATTATACCATGAAAAAGGCTGGAGTAAGGTTGAAAGGACAATTGAAAGAAAAGTGGAGTAACAACTTTCAAATGTTTGATTTTATAGCCTCAGCTTTCCTTAAATATATTTTGTTTATATGCTATATGAGTATGTATATAAAATAGTAAAATATTTATTATAATGCACTGATGGAATATAAATCAGTGATACACTTTTACAACAGTGATAAGAAGTTATTCTTGTGGATGTTGAATGTTTATGCATACATACATCACTTTTGATGTATAAACACGAAGCAGACCTGATTTTAAAAGGGGTAATGAAAAAAACATAACTTAGCTAGTTGAGACTACAGAGAGGAGGAGTATGGAATGATTTACCAGGGTGCTGGAAAGTAACCTGCTGCTTGCAAAAATATTCAAGTTATATTTGATACATTGGAGCTGTTGAGACTTCAGTTTTACCAGAAACATTACCTTGCCAGTGGGTCAGTGCTTGTTAATAGTCCATAGAAATGCTAAGCTGGTCAGCGAGAAATTTCTCCATCTTGAACAGCAGTCTCACTTCTTAAGTCAATGTCTTGCCTTCTTAGATGGAGAGGGAAATTGGAGAGGTGGCACTAATCATCCATTAAAGTTGACTTCAAGGGAAAAGCCTGAAACAAAAGGAAATGGGGCTATAAATATGATGGTTAAATGTGACTGGATCATACTATTGCAAGGGAAGGTGAGCTCTTGTACTGCTTACATTGGGCACTTTTCCTGGTTTGTAGAAATTTGCTTCCTCTTCATCAGAGGAGGCATAGGCTGTGGATAGGGTAGTCAAAATAACAGCCTGTGGGCACAAGTACTGTCCTAGAAGAGACCTAAAGATTGATTTATTGGCTGAGCATTGATTAGGAACTCCAGTTTTAGATACAAACATATAAATAGATCCCATGCTTTCTTCTTTTGTGAAGACAATGTTTCAGTTGTGATTTCGAAATGGACTTGCTGCCCTGTAAAGTACTTCAGTGAAAAGGATCCTTATACAGTTGGAATTACACTGTGATCTGTCAGAATCCAGACATGCTGCTCAGCCAGTAACATATGTCAAGGTGGCATTGGCTGGATGAAACATTTTCATACTGCTGAAGTAAAACAATAAGCTGCTTATGGTCAGAGCAGCTGAGCAATTCACCTGAGTAAGAGCAAAATCTCATTAGATGGAGATAGCTATGAGTAGAGAGAGCACARACCATGTCCCCTGAGCTTAGAGGGCTAAAATGCCAGTTTTGATCTGTCGGCTCACTCTTGCTTTGTACTAAGATACCTGACTTCAGACGGAGTAGCAGGCTACAAATGGCTGCAAAAGTAGTGTAGTTACACTAACACTGACTTCTGCCTAGGCTAATACTTCCTGCTGAGAAGGAGGAAAAGCACTATACTGTGCCATGTAAATATACCCTAGGAAAGCAGAGAAGTCTAATTTTCTTCTAAGATAAAGCGTAATTCCCTCTCTCCCTTAGATGATCTGCAGATTATCTCTTCTGAATTTGGCCCTGAACGGCATAGCATATTGTATTCATTTTCATCAGAAACTTCAGGAAAAAAAAAGAACTTTTTTTTTTATTTGCTTGAGAGACGCTATACCAAAATTTAAAACTGTAGATATTTGTTTAATGTCTGGTTAATTTGTATCCACACTGCTTTGGTGTTTTGCAATATGCCGTGGGCCAGCTAGAAACTGTGGAATTAGCTGCATTTCAAAGATTATATTCATGTATAGCTTAGGAAATACTTTGGGACCTTCTGAAAGAAAAAGCTGTATATAAAGTGAGAATTGATATGTGAAACATCAAAATGAATTCTATCTTTACAGCTAAGCCCTAAACTCTAACAAATAAGGGCTTATAACTGAACCAGTGACAGTTCCTTCGCTATTGCAACAGGTGATGAAATAGCAAAATGTAATGTGAAATTTATTATAAAACATAAAACAGGTAGGAATAAGATAACCTGCAGAACTATTTTTAAAAATCTAGCACACTGCTAAATGGTTTGGGTTTTTGTTCGGTGTCCCCCCAACACACACACACCCCAGCACTATCTTTCTAATAGGAGTCTCAGTAGATAAAAGGAAAATTTTCATCACTGGTGTGCTTGAAGCACAAATGGAAGATCACTGTAAGTAAATGCTGTCCTCTATCTTTCGATTTTAAGTGCAATGAATAGAATAGATAAACATCAAATGAAAATAAGGGTCTCATCTTTTTTCAGTGTTGGAGCTGAAGCCATAGAGCAGATTTTGGATGAGGTAAAAGGCTTGAGCTGTCAAAAGATTTCTGGCTTCCCAGAATTCCTCTCCCATTTCCCAAGGTTAAACGCATTGCCTCAAGGCAGCTGCTTAGAATGATAAAAGGGGCACTACAGGACAGCAGTGCTCTTTGTAATGTTAATAAACCTTGATTTTGATATCAGATGCAACCCTGGGAAAACCTGCCAGTTTTAGACTTAAAAATCTAACACTATTTAGCAGAAGTTCGTGTAAAGAAGTATTAGTTTGGGAATGGTGATGGGCTAGTTTGAGTGGCATATGAAAGCAACAAATACACTCTCTTCTCTGCCTTGTCAAATCTTACTGTTGTTTACTGAGAACAAAAGGAATTGCCCAAGTGCTAATTAAACTGAATGCCATATTAAAATGCACTGTGAAGTTTCTGCTATAAATGCAGCTTTTGAGGTTAACTGTCAGCTGAGCTAGAGCTCCCCCGAAAAATGAATGGGGTGCGGTTTCCCTGAGCTAGCTACCTGCCTGTGAACTCCGACTGGAGCCAAATCAAGGAGTGTTTTCTTGTGCTAGTTAGCTGATAAACCTCTGACAAGAGAGTATGGAAATAATTTATTGCAATAAAGGCAAAGCCGTAGGACTGTTGATTAGATAGCGTGGAGTTTTATCCAGAAAGAATGTGAACTTTATTAAATGCTTCTCTTCCTAAAGTTCTGCTTAAAAATGACAAATGTCTAAATTGTATTGGCCATTAAGTCAGACTGTCATTGTTAGCTAGATATTTCTGAATCAACAATAAATATGTAAGTTAAAACTTCAGGGGAGTGACTCAGAATAAAGTAAAATGAGACATATTTATGATCAAGGCAGCTATAAATGAACAATGCATTTTGGTCATGTGGAGTTTGGCAGAATGGAGCTCCAGCTTATCCTCACAAAGAAGCTCTGCATCTTTGAATCCATGACAAAACTCCCACTGACTTGAAAGAGGTTTGGATTTCACCCACTAAGTTGTGCTGAAATCTGAACAAAAGCAAAAGAGACTCTCACAGTTCATGGGATGTGAAGCTGTGTATTCTCCTCCTTGAAATTCACCAGCAAGACCTRCTCCCATAATGGGTACTGAAGAACAGTGCCCAAAAAATGCAAAAATAATATATTAAAGAAATCTGAAACTGTTAGTAGTGCACATTGTTAGCTGAAGTAATCACACTATCTTATAGCTACCATCCTGTTACCCTTTTCTTCTTAAAGATTATTGCCAGTGTCTCTCTGGGATATCTGGGACACTGCTACACTTACCAAATAACAGAACGTCATGAAGTTCAATGACCAGCTGGAGCCCAGCCACGGGCTCTGTGAATAACTGCTAGAAGTGCAGTGCAGGTTAGCTACACGTGCAGCTAGACAAACAGAACAGAGTGCAGGGCTTCAGTGTGTGAACGGAGTTTTGGGTGGGGTTTTTTGAAAAATATGGGTCTTGGCTTTTTACCAAAAATTGATTCAAATTAATTTTGCATAATTCTTCATTGTTTCCTTAGGAAGGTACTTATATTATATGTTAAAATACATATCACATAAAAATATGTGTATTTTAAAAATATTTTTTGTTTAGGAAATTCTTGCTATACCAAGATTTTTCATCCCACCTTTCCAAGGGAGTAGGTAGCAATAGGAAGAGAATCAGGGAAAACACTTCTATTTATATTATATGCTTTCTGAATTGTCTTCCTGTAATACTGAATTATTTCTCTCCATTTTTCCCATGAAACTTCACAATGGAAAGAAACAACGGGGAAGGTCCAGATATTCTAAAAGCATTCTTGAAACATATTGTTAAAGCAATACTTCAAATTTAATCTGTTTTTTTTTTTCTTTTGTTAACAGTAGCAAAAATTTAATAAGCAAGGGATAGCTATTACCTAGTGATATGAGATTAGATTTATAAACCAGGTTACTTTCCTTTTAACCACAAAAGTGAGTAAGGCTTGATTTAATTAATAGTTTCATTAGGCACATGTGGCAGTCCATTAAGACAGTGTGAATTGGCTCCAGGTATGTATTAAGTATGTGTCCAAAAATGACTTTATCATAATTAGTAGCATGCCATCTTAAATAAATATTAGACAGGTTAGGATTTTATATCTGGTTCCTAGCACAAAGAGCGAAGGATGGTAACTTAACCTGGGAGACTACACCGTGTCTTGCATGGTATGTTTTGGGTTTTTTTTTTTAATTAAATCCATCAGGTAGAACTCAGTGTTCCCAGAACTTGATCTGATGTTTGCAATCCTAGAAACACTTGGGCATTATTTTGGAATTCCCCTTTTGCTCTGGAAGATTCTGACTACTCATTGCTAAATGCACATCTGTACTACCACTTGGAGTTTTTTGCTTTTCTTTCAGAATCCATTCTTTTTGTCAAAACATAGCTTCAACTACCTTTTTGGGGCTTCCCCCCAAATGACCCACTGTTACCCGCCCCTCATGCAGTTAGCATCCCCCTGTCAGCAGTGCAGCAATTTAGCAGCCAGTGACAGGTGTGTGATCCTGTGCAACTTCAAAAAGATGATGGAGTAACATTAGACGCAGACAAATATATTAGAATAAAAGCTCCTCCTTTATTCTGGAAAATCTGGAACTTTGCTCCAAATGAAGCTTACGCTCTCATCTCAAGCTATTTTCTACTGTTGAAACAGCAGGACGCTCTGGTTAAAGCTGCTGTGCTGTTTATACTTAACACGGAGCAGCACTTTAAAACATGATCAGTACAGTAGTGCTACCTCTCCTTGGCAATATCCACAGGTGAACTACTATTTAACAACTCCTTTAATGTCTCAAAAACATCAAAGCCTTTTTCTCAGCACCCAGCACTGTTCTCCGAGCGCCTCATTTCTCTATTACTGCAGAATGCCTTTGTAAGTATATACATACACATTCTGGCATATATTCTTATTTATCTGAGTTTTTCCTTATCTTTTGGGTTTTGCAGAAGTTTATTACTGAGAGCACACTTTTTTCCCAGGCAATCTGAGAATACTGACCATCTAGAGTTTCAGTACTAAACAGAACAGGAAAAAAAACCCTTTCTCTAAGAATACAACAATCCAGCATAATGTAATACGATTCTCTCCCTACAGAAAGAAGGAGGAGTAAGAGAGAGATGCTTGTGACACTGTGAGTGTTTGTGACAGTATTTAAAGAGGAACTAGACGCCATTCAGATATTACAACTGCAGGAGAACCTGCAGACCTCAGAATAGAAGGAATTTCAAATTCTAGGTTATCAACAATAGCCCCATTTTGTTACAAAAGCATGTGAGAAATCTCCACTTGTGGAAATAGAGGGCTACCTTTTCATATGTGGTGTGACTATTGATGATCTTATTCTCTCTTGGTTTGCTTCACTGTTGCTATGTCTGTCTGCAACTCTGTCCAGCGTGGAGCTCGTTCTCACCCTGTTCTTGCAGGGCTTGCAGTTTATTGGAGTGAGAATTCAGGTCAACGTGTAAGACACAGGAATGATCAAGTCTGAGTTTGAGCCTCAGGGTAATGTCCTATTTCTCCAAGCAAAATCTCTTTTCTTATGAATTAATGGTTTGTCTGGTCACCATCGATCTTTCTTCAGCTGATCTTTTCTTCATTGATCTTTTCTCAGCAAGAGAAATGCCAGTCAGCTAATACACTGATCTGAGAGCTGAGTATAAATAGAGTTAGTGTCTCGTACTCTTTCTTAGAGGGTATTTGGTAGTCTGTTCCTTCAGCACTTTTTCATCTATGTCTTTCATGTAGAATAGTCCTTGAGCAGTGTCACTGATTTCAGGAAAATTATATTAAAGTATCTGATACTTAGTTGAAAACTCACATGGTTCTGGTATTTGGAAAGGAAAAGAAAGGAGTGACTGCCTGGCGTTATCTTGAGTATCTGCACTGTGCTATTGTTTCAGCTTGAGTTTGAGTTTCCTAGCTGTACCAGACTATTTTACATGATGTTGTGGGGGAAAACCCCAAGTTGTTACAAGTGAAAGGTAATAAATCTATTGAGCTAAGATGACTCATTGACATACCTTAAAGCCCTTTTGAGTATTTAAATAGGAATAAAGCACAAAATTAAATATTTATTCACATATACATTTCTTCATCTTCAACTAAAATAACTAAACCAATTTGAATATGCTTTACTTTCTTTACTTTCTAAAGAGACACTAACAAATTAGGAGATGTTTTAAAAACCATCTCCGCATGCTCTATTACTCTGTTTGTTGGAATAAAGTTCTCTAGTAGATGTATGGAGAGCTACCATATGTATCACTGGTACAAAGTAACAATCGTTCTATAGAACTGAACTCTATTTGACCATCAGAGGAACAAAAAAAGGTATAAAGCACCATTATAACAGATCTCAATTTTTTTCTTCTATTCCAACCTTAGTACTTTAGTGCAGAGATAGCTCCATCAATCATTTAAAACCATGACCATACCTTGCACCAGCTATCAGCCGTAGTTCATACTGAGCTTTCTGTGTGCTCCAAATGGCTTACATTTTATGTGGAAAGCTGGGTTGAAAATTTATGGTTACTTTCCTTCTGACACCTGGATTTCCCACCTGGAAAATAAACTCCTTTAACTACTTTAAATCTTCATGAATTTCTTGCTGTCTTGATTTCAAAGGGCTAGATCGTGACTGCTACTGCCTGCCCATGCCATGAAGTAATAATCCTATTCCACTGTGTGTGAGTCTATCTGATTCATAGGCTCCAGACACAAAGCAATAAGCAGACACTGTATCCCCATTTAAACCCAGATTCTCAAAAACAGTTAGGAATCTAACAACTCAATTTCAAAGGGAATTTGATGCCCAAATGGATCTGAGAGTCTGAGCTCTACTCCCTGCCACAAGGTAGATAAGTGGGGACAAGAGAAAAGTGCAGGTGAGTTTGTTAACATCTGTTCTAGCCAGCAGAGTATTGTGATTTGTCGTTAGTATAGGCTGGGAAGTAACAATTTGTTTCCCAGTATTCCACAATGGAACCATGTGTTTTCTAGTATTCTTCATAAAATCTTTCATTGGGTTATTTAGTTTCAGGCTCAGAAGATAGCTTTTTTACCTTTCAGTACCTGTCTGTCTGTCTATAGCATTGTTAATGCTACTGGATACATCCTAAACCTCACTTACACAGCTATATATAGCTATATGGCTGTCTTGAAAATAATTCTGTTTAGAGGCATCAGTGATTTTAGAGAGGGTTGTCTTTGTCACCAAACCTGTCTCAAAACTCCAGTTACAGTACAAGAAAATCCTCACAGACATCCCCATGGGAGGGGTGTGCAAACATAAAATGATGACTCAATCAGAACTAGTGAGTTACGGAAAAGGTTTCATCCTTAATAATAAGCTGCGCAGATCTCTGAAGTGAGATTCTTTCTTGCCATATCTGCTCAGGATTCAATGATTGCATTGGCCCATTCTCAGCACATCCAGAGGAAGATATAAGGAAGAAATTTTTTATGATGAGGGTGGTGAAACAGTGGAATGGGTTGCCCAGAGGGGTAGTAGATGCCCCATCCCTGGAAACATTCAAGGTCAGGTTGGACAGGGCTCTGAGCAACCTGGTCTAGTTGAAGATGTCCCCCTGTTGGACTAGATGACCTTTAAAGGTCCCTTCCAACCCTTCCAACCCCAAACCATTCTATGAAGTGGAGGAGCTTGGCTCCCAAACGGCACAACCTTTTCCACCTTTCAAGGACAGCAGTTTTCACTTTCTGTATCTGGGAACTTCTCTCACATTTGCAGAGGTACTGTGTACCAGTGAGAGAAGGCTTGAAAGATGTTACCATCATTGAAACTCTGTATCAAGAGTTTCTATGATACCCTCCCACAAAAAGTGTTGCAGCTCATTTTTACTGCAGAACTTCAGACTTGGGAGGGGTACTAGTCGCCTCCCTTGAAGGGCCATGAGTCCACTGCAGGCATTACAGAGAACGAAGCGAAGTAATTACTAAGATGTTGGGTGATCTTGTATCATGTGCTTTGAGGATTTAAAATGGTGCTTCCAGAAGTACCTCCTCCAAATTTCAAGTATTATTTGTGTTGGTTTTAGTCAGAAGGCCACCTCATTATGTTCAGCTGGAAGTCAACCCAGATCTAATGCACTGGGCCACTGTCTCTAATGCAGTTTACCTACAGCTTCATACCATAGAAGTTAAAAATAAATTACAACTTGTTCCACTTACTGAAATATCAGTTCAACATGTCATGGGGCTTATTAGCACACTGAGAATGTTCTTCATGCCTTAATACTAGGGCATGACTCTGATGTAAAAATGAAATGGAACTATTTAAATTGACTTGGATACTTACTAAGGAAAGGGTTTCATTTAATTCCCTTTTCTGTTTTTCTCTCCTTTATAGAAGCAGCCATCTGGGCTTGATAGGAGGTAGGGCAATGACAAGTCTATTCTGTGAAAAACACTGTAATTTTTAAAGCACTATTACCAAATGAGACTCAATAGACAGAATGTGTAAGTGAAAAGTGATTTGCCTTGTGGAAAAAAAAACCACACTCTAGCTGTATGTTATAGGGATCTTATGATGCTAATTGGAAAACTCAGATTTGTAGACATTTGCAAGTTGAACAGGTGAAAATAACTGGTGATAACCAAGGACTAATTATCTCAACTGGGAATTAACCATCAGGTGTTCTGAGCCAAATAAAAGGGGAGGGGAAGCTTGGAATAGTAATGTGTCCTATTTATGTTGAAAGAATTAGCAGGATTTTATGTGGGATTAAAGAAAAAAAGCTAAATGAAACAAATACTCTCTAGGCTAGTACTGTGTGTGACTGCTGTGGTTCCATTCCTTAAAGAATTTCAGAACTTGGACTGTGGGGAATGGAAGGAAATAATAATGCAGAGCTGTATGATTTGCTTGCTAAAAAAAAAATCTCTTTGTTCTCTTGTGAATTCTGCTAAAGTGAAAAAAGAGGTAGGTTAGCAGTTCTTAGAATTAAAACTATTTGCTTGAAATTATTTTTATCTATTATTCTAGTTAGAAATGTACACTGTGGTACAGGTCTATGGCTAGGAAAGGTTAAGGTATTACAGATTTCTAGAAGAACCAGAGGCAGTGAGATACGAGAACTAGGCAGTGCAAAATACCCAGCAGCCGGAGTTGTATGTGTAGGCATACCTACTACAAGTTTCAAAAATTTGTAGTTGGATGCAATATACATAAAGTGCACACTGTTAATTCCACCTTGCCTCTAACTTCCTTTCCCTTAATGCTTATTGTAAAACTTAAATTCCAATGAGTAGGGCTGAAACAAAATAGGGCCCTGGAGGGTAACAGGAAAATGATAAAACAGCAAATGAGCTATAGCAAACTGATTCCCGAGTACATCACCTCTCTTCTTACCATCAACACAGTTTTTTTATTCTTGCATTTTCTTTTTCTGACACACCATGTGAACAAAAGTGACAGCACTTTACAAATAATACCAAATTCTGAAAGCAGTCAGAACCTTAAATTGGAATTTCAGTCTTTGACATTGGAAACAAACATACAAGACAATTGTTAGTATTCTGCATTGTGCAGATAAAGACTTAGACTAGTAGCAAATTCTTCTGAGACATGCCTGATAAGATTATAAATTAGGTTCTACAGAGAATGTGCACTTAAAGAGAGATTTAATTGTTTGCCAATAAAAATCTCATGTTGCGTGGAGATTTCAGAGCTCATTTTAACAGTTGTTACTATTCAAATGCCTTGTTTTAACACTTTAGGTTTTTGTTTGTTTGGTTTGGTTTAATGAATTCATTGTTCTAACTCAAAACTTCACTGTTCTTCTGACTTTTGTGTCTGGTTTAAGATTTTACTTCCTTTTGCAAAGTCTGTATTGCCGTACAATAGATGGAAAATGTGGTATGTAAGTACAAATCTTTTTGACTTGTTAGACTTAAAAAAAGCTTAAGTGTGAAGGTCTAAAACTGTGTGCTCAAGATTGTCTGCCATGTACTTTTGGGCAGCTTACCCGTGGCATGTTTATGACTTCTTTTTTGTGCATGTAAGCTCTGATGTTAGACTTTTGTGCTCATTCAAACCATTGACAAAGTCCAAAAAGAAAGGTAGGAGTACATAAGAATGTGTTTATTTTCATTCAGGTGTATAGATGCCTTGGTAAGATAGTGTGTAACCTCAGCTGATTCTAAACTGCAGCCACGAATGTGAATGAAGCTGCATCAGAAATGTGGAAAAAGTTCTGAAACATTTTCAAGTTAATATTTGGATAAATTGAGTTAAGCATCCAAGGATTTTTATCTTTAGCTCTACCATTCAGCTTTAGGAAAATGTTTTTGAATGCTTAGGACAAAATATTTGCTAAGTTCTCCTAGCCTGAAGTAACAGGTGGCAATGTGTACAACCTGCTCTAGAAGTGTGAACCTATAAGTGTAGGTAACACAGGTGCCCGTTTATTGGAGATTAACATCTGAGGGTCTTATCTGAATCCCATTAAAATAATGAAAAAACCACTGACAGGTCTTTGGATCAGGCCCATTACGAATACCAATTCTTTAGGGTTCATATACCACAGACTGCTAGCAATTCCGCTTGTAAATATAATTTCCATATACATTCGCTAATCAGCATTGGTAATCTATTGAAATCTCCATGTCTGTAAACTCACAGTGAATGACAAGGTGGATTTCTGCTAAGACGTTAGCCAGATTCTCTTCACATCATCACTTCAGCCTTACAGTTTCTACGGGTTTAACCTTCTGTTTTTAACAAACATCATCCTTTGCATCAAAAGGCTTTTAGGACATCCATTTTTTGCTGACACACTCGTGCTGTGCTTTATTTATGCATCATCAAAGTATGGCACTGCCCAAAAGGTGAATGACCTCTCTCCCCTTTAACTCATTTCCTGAGTAGACCAATATCATCTAACTTCAAACACTGACAAATGTAAATTGAGGTCCGTGAAATTAGAAAAGTGCTGAACTAGAGTACACAGGAAAGTGTGACATTCTCCTGTTGTGAATAACAATCTAATATAATATCTCCCATAATGAGAAACTTGGATGTTGGATATGCTTTACCTATTTGTGATGTACATAGTAAAACCTTTCTAATGCTCTTAATGCACAGAGAAATTGCACCCCGAACTCTGTTAATGCTACTTTTGTATATCCAACAGTAGTGAGAATAGACTCTTTGCAAGGTTAAACTGAGGGTCAGAACACTCTTTTGAACTTTCTTGCGGTAGTTGCTCATAGTATAGCTACTTAGGTGGTGGTCATGTACTTGCTGAGATACTGAATTCCTGACTAGATATTTAGAATTGGAAAACAAAAGCAAAACTTCTTAAACATCTCTCACAGCCTTCAGCATAAATTATTAAAGGAAGAGGCTTCCAGAATCTTAAAAGACGGCAATTTTTTTCTGAGTTTGTAGATTCATAGGAAATAATGAGAGGGCAGCTGTGCCTTATATCCATTTCAGAGAATTCCTGATAAATTTTCAAATAGCTTTTTCTGTTGATTGTTTATATATGAGTGTCTTGGTCTATGAGGAAGTGGCTTTTTGTTTTGGTTTTTGAATATATCATTATATAGTTTTCAAGCATGCTCTGCAATGTTTGCAATTAGCTCAAGTTGAGTGGAAAAGAAAAATGGGTGTTAAAGAAGCCTCTGTAATCTGTTTCTAGTCACATTTTTTCTGCTCCACTTTTGACTGAAAATGGACTAGCTTTCACTTGGAATTTAGTAGAGATTACTAAGCCATGGTGAAATTTCAGTTTGTTTGGTTTATTGATAGTTTAGGATAGAAAAAGAAAAAAAAAGTAAATTATTTTGGTCTTATTTCATGTGTCTTTACACTTTATACAGAGCTAATTAGCACTATGTTCACACAAGCTGAACTTGCTGATAAAGCAGTCTCTTGTTCACTATGAAGCAGGCAATTGTCCATAATACGTAGATTAAGTAATTAAACACCCAATACGTGGTCCTGATTCTGGGAATACTTAAGCATATCTATAATTTGGCATGCATGAGAAGTCCTACTGACTCTAAAAATACTACTTCCGTAAGTAAAGTTACTATTTTTGGGAGCAGTCTTGAAGTGCATTCATTTAAAAGATGGATTTGCAAATAAGTTGATTTGCTCATGTGCAGAATGTCTACAGGACCACGGACTGAGTTTGCAACTGTCACTCACTAGTCTATACACAGTTATACTTTCTTTTTCTTCGTACACAGGTGTCTTCCATTTGGCATTTCGTAGCATTCCACCAGAGGTTTATGCTAGCCAGGGTAGCAGATGACTCAACACAATAGTGTTGTAACGTGT
This sequence comes from Phoebastria nigripes, assembly GCA_035582835.1. Classification (NCBI taxonomy): domain Eukaryota; kingdom Metazoa; phylum Chordata; class Aves; order Procellariiformes; family Diomedeidae; genus Phoebastria; species Phoebastria nigripes. Next base: position 119,871 of record JAYKAV010003410.1, read on the forward strand.
GCTGTATCATCTTTTGATGCCCTGGGTTTTGGTGTTCAATGGGAAACAACAATAAATTCATGGAGCTTTACTGCCTCTGCCAAATGTGACATCTTTCAGAGTATAACATGCTGAAAAGCTTGCACAATCTGTGCCAACTGCATGATTTAGCTGCTATAAAATCCCTCTGAATCAAAACCATTTTGAAATAAAGAAGAACCAGCCTGAGAATTTCACTGCACTGTTGGATATCCACTCAAAGATCAATCACCTGTTCTCATTCTGTATTCCTGCTGTATTTTTCAGCTTAATCTTTTCTGCAGCTTTCCTATTTCATTAAGGCTGGAATTTTAAAAGACTAGCAATTGCATGCAGAGGCAGAGTGTCAAGAGTGAGAAGTGTCGAATCGGGACAGCACAGTTCTGTACGAATTGTACTGTGCCATTAGAAAATGCCATCTCTTTCTTCCTTTTTTGTTTCTGTGGGACTCTCTAATGCCCAGATATGCTCAGTATAAGCGTTCCAGGGTTTGGCATCCTAATGTTCCTGAATTCCATCCTACTCTGAGACTAGCTTGGTGCAGAAAAAGGTTAGCCCACCTGATTCTCTGCAATTTTCCCATCCAGGTAAAGTTTTACACAGTACTCCTCCCATTTCAAACAGCCTGTGGATGTCCAACCCTGGAATCTCAGCCAAAAAGTGACTTGTTCAGAAATTAAATAAAAAGAAAATCAGATACTGTTTTTAGAAGATCCTTTTGAAGCTAAATCTGATCTCCAAATTTTAAGCAAAAAAAAAAAATTAAATTACAACGAAAAATATTAAACACTACCTTTGGGGATGGTATGCGAACTAATTGATGGTGTATCAGCAAAGGACTTTTTGTGTGTAGGAAAGATGCTTGTCCATTGTAACGTTGCACTGAAAGGGTGCTTAAACAACACAGTGATACATAATATTTGAATCATGCGAAAGGATTATAATAATTATATTAATTTGTTGGTTCACTCTGTGAAACATTTCTAAAAGATCCACTCTAGAACAGACTATTAAAATGATAAATTATCATTGCAACATCTGATCAAACATTCAGTAAGTTAATTAATGCTGCTTTTGTCCTAATAGCTTATATAATGAGAGGGAAGTTTGCTAAATTAAGCATAGTAAAAAATTTTGTCACCAATTTGATGTAGATTTGGGTTCATGTATTCAAAAGTTGTTAGAAGATTTAATAACATGGAAACATACCTGTGTGGACTATTCATGTGCATGTGCATATGTGTGCGTAAAATTCTCCTGTTAGACTTGTGAGGTCCTATGGCTGTGATTTTAGCTGCTAGCAGTAGTTACCCAAATTATTTGTCATCACCTGTTTAGAATATTTGATTACAAATTTACATAGGAAAGGCAACAGCCTATAATGAGAGTATAAATCACCTTGGAATAGTGCCTTGACTGGAATGAAAGTGAGTACCCCTTGTATTCAACCTGAGAGCATGCTAATAGTGGTGCATATTTATTTCTAGGCCATGTAATTAAATGCAATTTGAAGAACTAATGTTCCAGCAAGTAGAATAATGACTGGAGAGCGAAGGATGGATAAAAATATCTTTTTCCTTTTCATGATGAAGTGTTTGATCTTGACTTTCCACTTTTTCCAGCATTTATTTTATGATCATCTGGTTCTGAATCTGTCATGAGTACTTCTGAGAAACTAATCATTGTTCCCATTCTCTTTATTAAACATGTGTTCTGTTGAAAGGGCAAGTTATTCTCTTCCTTGTGGCCACAGCAGAGAGAAAACGTAGGTGAGATCAGTTGATGGCAATAGATGGCAACTGAGAAGTACTTATTAAAAAGGCCATAAATCAGGGATCATAGAGGGAATTTAGTGGCGGCAAGTGACCCAAAAGGGAACATGATTTTCCATTGATACAGATGCAACAATAAACACCGTTAGGAAAACACTGTACTGTGTCAAAGGCAGACTGGTTGCTTGATCTCTTTATGCACCTCCATCAACTTAGTAGGAATTTGCTTCAGACTGAAGTGAGGGGAGAAGGTGGTGACATGAAGCACAGTCTAACCGAGTGTGAGCCTTTGTTCCTGTGACATATGGCTTTGATGGAGAGACTGCAGTCAGAGTCACTGACTGCAAAATGTTCTGATTCAGACCCTGATAGTGTCATGCGTTTGTGGGGTTGCTAAGAGAGAAAGAGAGAAAAATTAATTACTAACTTATTTCAGTTGATGTTTCAGAAATGACTTTTGGCTGCTTCTTACAGAATCTGCAAAGGTTCATTGCAATGCAGCTCATCACGAGATGTCTAGCAGGCTTCTGTCTTTATTAATTTGGCTTGGGTCATCACTACAATTCAGCCTCAGGGCTAAAGCAGACCATGTAACTGGTTTAGGTATTGAGCTTCTGTAAATCTAAGTACCAAAGCAGCACTTAATTTCAGAAGGATGAAGTGTGCAGCTATGTCTAAACAATTCATTTGCTAATTGAAATGTATTATGGTCAAAATTTAGGCTGCATGTGTAATTTACTCTCACTTGTAGTGTCATTCTGCTTGTACTGGTGTTGTGTTGATTACAAGAAAATATATGTRTAGAGAAAATTCTGAAGTTCTTCATTTAATCAAATCCATCAGAAAATTCTGTGAAACATTTAACAACAAGATTCCCCATGAGGAGTCCTGGCCGGGTCTGCCTCTGTATTTCCTCACGGGGAACGTCCTGAAGCCTCTGAGGCTCAGGTGACAAGTGAACCCAGGCAGTTTCCATGAGGCCTGGGCTCATACCAAGCTGTCACACGTGCTGGTTCCCTTCTCAAGTGAGGAAGATTGTGAAGGGAAGTGAAGCCGAAGCGAAGTCCCTCACTGGCTGCCCAAGTGACTCAGCGGTGAGCAGGGACTGAGCCTGGTGTGGTCTCCTCCGCTTGCCTAAAAGGGCTGGAAGTCTTCTCCAAAAGGCAGGGCAGGGGTTCCCCTGGCACAGAGCGGGTGCTGGGGTGGTCTGAGTGGCGGTGTGCACCTGAAGCGCTGAGGTGGCAAGGGCAAGGGGCACAGGGCCTCCTCACCCACCTGGAGCATGGCTCTGGTAAGCCTCGCCCTCAGGCTGGTTTTGGCAGCCATTTTGGCCCCAGTGGGCCAGTGGAGAAGTAATAAGGGATTTTCTTTAAGATGTGGCTTGGTGTGTCCAGCATTCGCACATGGTGTGATCGTGTGGAATCAGTGCTGCTGGTTTTGGCTTGGTTATCAGTCTTGGCAATTTCGTATGGCTGTTTTTGTTATTGCAACTAATTTTTCCTATTAGATTTTGAATAGGGCTTAGTCCAGATGCAGTAGTGGTGTTTGTTTCTAGGATGGCTCAGGATTTCATCTGAGGCAGTCGATCTCTATTTCTTAATTGTTTTTTTTGTTTGTTTTTTTTTTTGTTTGGTGTTTGTTTTTGTTGGGGTTTTTTTTGTGCAGCACTTCCTTATTGTGTGATTTTAAATCTCCCTTTTGAGATTTTTTCCTCCCTCATTTTCCCCCTCTAATCAAAAGAAATAGGTACATTTTGTTCTGTCTCTTAATGGCTGGTTTTAGTCTAAGTATTTATGGCCTTTACAGGAACAGAGTTAATACTATATGATGTCAATATTCTTCCAACATAGTTATGCTGCTGTCCTACATTTATGACCTTTTCCCCTTATAATTAGTTCCAGCTGAAATTAGATTCAGTGAGAGCCTTGCTCCAATTACAGCCACATCTGAATAAAACTGATTCCACTGTGGTTGTCTGGAGGAAAAGAAAAAAAAAAAAAAGGAAAAMACCTTTCCAGTTTCACTGTAGATAACTAAGTCTCGCATCTCTGCAGTATGTCTGCACTTAATAAAAGTGAAAAGGGTTAAAGGGCCAGCCCTGTAGAGAGTGGAAAATTCTCAGCTCTGCCAACAACTTCGAGCAAAAGTCCCTTCACTTTTTCATGCCACCTCTTGCCTGTTGTTTGCCCTGTCTTCCCTGGGGCACGAATGGCCTCAGTATACATTACTGTCAATGTCTCCCAATGCTGAGGTGGGCAGCAGCAAGTGCTGCGCAGTGCCTGTATGTTTGCAAAAGTTCGTTTCTCTGATACACGACGTAACTCGGGACCAGATTCACAGTCACCGTGTCTGCGCCGTGGCGCAGGTATGTGTTGCAGTGTATACCCGGAGGTCCTTGTTCCTGGTGAAGATGGGCTCGGATGCGCACAGCGAGCAAGCTGGGGACCTGTCAGCTACCTGTGCTTCCTCCCTTTCTTTGGGAAGAAACTGGATGCATGGGGATGAGGACAAAAACAAAAGCTACAGCACCCCACAATGTAGGAATAGCCTAAGTGATTTTGACTCCTAACAGCCTGGGTGAGTCTGGATATTAGCCCTTTAATGCAGATTTGCCAGTGTGTCCAGCACAGCTGTAATACAAATAGTAGTGATGAGTCTTGAGATCCCCACATAAGCTTCTTGGGTGCTGACTGCCACAAAGAATTATGTGAGAAATGCAAGGAGTTGCTTTGAATTTAAAGCTGTATTTTGTATTAGCCAAACACATCAAAAATAACATGAAGCCTTTTTGCCATTATCTGAGATATTTAGCTGGGATTAAATGTTTGTTTACCTCAGATGGGTTTGCAGCCGGGTTTATACTTTTATCACCTCCAGATTGGATTACTATAATCCTTTATTTGCACGTTATCCTCAGCAATTTTTTTCTTTTTTTTTTCTTCTTTTTTTGGCAGCTGAGTCAGTACAGAAAACCAAAAATTGATTTCTGGCACCCAGAGGAGTGAATTACCTCTCATCTGCTCTGAAATCATTGTCRTATTGGGTTCTGATTCCAATCCAAATTGATCTTCAAATTATATTTTGGATCAATAATAGCCTTATAATGGAATGACACTGTTAAGGCTCCTACCAGCTGCTATGACCCGTAGAAGCTGATTAAAGAGTCTCATCACAGTGTATAATCTCAGAAAAATTAATGCACACCCAGTTCCATTAACTCGCTGCTACCTTTTCCATCAGGGCAATAATGTGCATAGGGTCAGTACTGCCTTTAGCCATGTTCGCGCAGCCAGTTCTCCAGTTCAGCTGTGGCTCCCTGGCCCTACCCAGAAAGCTTAGTAGGTTTTGGCAAGGGATAAATGTTGTGTTTCTAACCCTGAGCCTTCAATTCCAATTAAGTGCCTTCTGAGACATAGTGAAATGGCCCTGCAACATCAAGTGAAATAAATCTAGAGATTAATTAAAGTTTTATATTAAAAATTGACAATTTAAGGAATAGGAATAAACATTTAGCAAAGGGAAAGAAGATCCAGTATTCTCCAAAGACCCCCCCAAGAAGCAGGAATTGCAGCTAAGGTGCAGTTTCCCTCCAAGCTTTTTCAGGCACTTAGTATTTCAGAAGTGATTTATCTGGAAATATGTGTGAGTTATTTTGAGGCTGTTATGATTATATCATTTGATGAGATTTTTTCCTTCTCTTTTCTGCACCGAGCACTTTAAAGTGAGAGAGACAGTCTGGAGATAGCTTGTGATTTGTTTAATTAACTGGCTTTCTTTTTATGGACGGTTGCTTGCAAGGCTGCTCTTTCATTTGGTGATTGTTTTTGTTATTAATGGTTTCAGACAGAGCTCTTCATGTATCAAATGCCAGTTTTTGCAAAGCCAAAAAGGAATCACACAAGAGGGTTTTTTTTCCTCCTCTCCTTTCCTACCGCTCATGTTTATTTTCTGTGGTGCTACTTTCCATGGTCTGCTGTGGTTGTTAGCGCTTTGCATTAAAAAAAATGTTCAGGAGTTCAAAGCTTTTTATCTCAAATTTGCAAAGGGATGTTTGTTTTGCAGAGGTGTCAAGAAACATTTTAAGTTTTTAAAATTTACGCTAACTTAGTATGTTAATAAAAATTAATTACATTCTTAGTCCTAAATAAGAGGGGGGGCAGCCCTGAAGAATAAATTTTATTATCTTCTGTGTCCATGTAACTTAAGAAGTATTAACTCTGAGACTCTCCCTGTTATATCATTGTGGTAGGAGGGTCTCTGTGTTGTGTGTAGGAGGGGAGAGTAGAAAGAGTAAAGGAGTAAGGAAGGGAGTATTTTATTTATATGTGACTTGGGGGGGTCAAAAGGGCTAGGGACTTCAATAATGTAGGTGCTGATTAACAACTGAGGGGTGTGTGAAATAAATCTTATGTGCCTCCCCCTAGATATTACATTATTTTCTTCTACCAAAGGGAGCTGAAAGCAGTGATTCAGGTGAGCCCCTCTTGTTACAGCCATCCTGTGAAGGTCCAAGTGATTCCCCAAGGAGTCAGCCATTCTAATGGCTTATTTGCACCTGCAGTATAAGTCCATAGTTAGCCACTTTGATCTGACCAAAATCCATGCCACTACTGAACAAGGCAGTCCCACCATCTCTCCTTTTTCTGCCTGCTCGTTCCCAGGGCTTTTCTTCTGCTGGAAGTAGTATTAATGCAGCCACATCATGATTCAAATCAAAGATATCTTTTATTTTCAGAAAGATCAGCTCCTTAATCTGGCCCAGTCCAGATCTGCATGAGCACTTACATGGCAGGACTGAGAAGAAGGAACAGGAAGGTGAATGAGGCAGGAGTGTATTTTTGGTGGTGAGTAAACTTATGTAAAAATAGAGATGAGGTTGCTAGAGTTTCAGGTGGTTCCTACCCTACCAAGACAAAGGTAAAGGGAGTAGTGTTTACCACAGTATGTTTGAGGACAGAAAGCATCAATGGCAGCAGTAGCTAGTGTAAGAGGAAAGGGTGGTTTAGGACCAGTACAGTTTGTTAGAATCACGGCAGGAGTATTTCGCATGTGTCTTTCTTTGGAAGTAAGGTACTATTCTCTTAAATACCTACTTCCCACTCAGCTCAATAGGAGTTTGTTTCAATAAGGCCTTAGGATCTTTGTGTGCAATGCATGCTGACTCATATTTTCTTCTAGCATCGTGCCTTTGAGTATTTTACCCATTGCATTTATGTCTTCTGCTGCTAAAAATCCTTCCCTTTAACACTCAGTATGTGTTGCAGTTTTCAGGCTGAGACAGGGAAAGTAAATACAAAAATGAGAGCATAGGGACCATTTCAGGAAAATAGGAATGGTCAGCTATTTTTATCTTTCCTTTCTGAAGGGAATGAGGTGAACATTTTCTGACAAGAAACTCTTTAATAGTTAAAGTTTGTTTTAAAACCATGTCAAATCATGTGGCTCTCCTGAGAAGTGAAATCTCTTACCTCTTCTCATGTGGCTGAATCATTCTGTTGTGTCTCCAGATTCTGGCCTTAAACATTCCTTTATTGCATGAGTGCAAAAGAGCTGAATCTGCTTATGGTTTCTCATTGGAATGCATTATAAAATCTTTTGTAAATATGTGAATGTWCCTTGCAGTTACAGGGATCCAGGGTCCCATTAAAATAAACAGAATACCCCAATAACTATTGTACAGACACTCAAAACATCTGTTCCTTGATGCATTGTAGAGCATTGGGGAGTGAGTTAATAAAGGTGACTTGGATATAGAGACAAGCACAGAGGATGAAGGTAATATAATTTTAGAGGCAGATAGGAGCCTTACATTCATTGCTGCTGTTGGTAAGAAGGATTAAATTGCTGAAATAATAATAAAGAGAACAAGAATAAACTGTGACTAGAAAAAGCAGAAGCTGAGGATTTCTGCTCAGGCAGTAACTTGAGGCAAAACTTTTGGGATACAAAATTTCACAGGAATACAATGATTTGGAAAAAGAGTAAAGAAACTTTTTTTTTTCTTCATACATATAAGATGTATTTTAATGTGACAAATGGCAGTGGCAAAGTACAGCTCCTTTGCAGTGGCAAAGTACAGCTGCTTTGACTAGAACTGTAATATTGCATAACCCAGAAGAACTTCCTTTGTTAGACTGCAGAGAAACCACTAAGCTATTATTTGTTATTCTCATATTCAGCAACAGTAAAATTTTCACTAGCTGTAGTGAAATAAAATGCATCTTAAGAAAGACTACTACTGTGCTAACTCATGGTGGGAAAGCATCAATGCAAAAACCTTGTCCAGCCTATATTATTTCCTGATTATAAAGCATTTTAATAGTTTTCTTTACTAGTGAAAAAATGAAAAATGTAAATATTAAAGGTGATTTCTTGCTGTAATTCCCTCATTTACAAATGAGACAGCTGCCATAAGCTGTTCTATCAGTAACCAAAGTATGGCATACTGCACTAATGAAACACTGAGAAAATCAAGTTCCTAAAAATGTTTTCTGACTAGTAAAATTCCCCTTTGTCTTACATAGATCTGGTTTGGCTGGGAATATGCATCCTTGCAAAACTAGACAATGACATTTTTATGTACTAGTGCCAGAGGTATGGAGATGTCAGTGTTCACATCAGAGTCTTAAAGTTTCAAGTAATATGTTAAAAGGAGAGGGGAAGAGTAAGACTATCAGGGCTCTGAGGGTATAGAATTAAAAATTTGTAACTGAATGGTTGCTGATGTGGTCTACTTGCTAAAGCCAACAGCTGACAGTGTGCTATGTGTTTCAGGTGGACACTCAGTGGCTGTATAAATACATTTGCAGAGTACTAGTGAGGGTATTTAGAGCCTAGCAACTCTTCTGACTGGAAAAAGCAAAACTTTCGTTTTAAGTTAACCTCCTCTCTGAACATACCTACAATTTCTTCCTCTGTCCTGCAAGTGACCCATTCATTTTCGTTATTTATCCATTCCTCTGTAAAAATCCTACCTAAACCACTCTGTCAAAGTCTCAGGTAAAATATATCTACAACTTGGTGCAGTTTCTAATCCTTTGATCTGTACCAAGTCTTTCCAAAATTTGGTTGATCTTATCTGCTAAATAATTGGACGCTTCCTTAGAGCATGAGGTCCAGGAGAATGACGAGTGAAAACACTCACTGGTCCTTTTAAGCTCTAACTTTGTAACAGAGCGGTTTGTTGCTAAATTCTAGGTCTGTAACAATATAGTGATGTTGGTTGTGATTGCCCGAATGGAAATATTTGAGGGAACGATTTCTCTGGTTGGAGGAAAGTGGGATTTGTCAAATGCAAAAAGTTTGAGAGACATGTTTTAATGATGTTTCAATTACTTTGAGCAGCACTTTCCAACCAGGTGGTGTGAGTATTCTATTTTGTCGCTTGTAGAATGGAAGAGTATAATTTTCCATTTTGAAATTACTTTTGATTTCATCTTTCCATTTTACAAAAACTAAATTCAAAATCAAACCAAACTTCTTCACAAATTAATGCATTTTTTTGTGTTTGGGTTTTGTTTTGTTTATTTTTTTAAATTACTATTCTCTTTTAAATTAGAAAGAAATGTAAGTTGTACAATGGAATATCCTGCCCAGTTCACAGCAGTGAACAGCTGCGAAAGTAGTAGGTGACTCATTTTTAAAGTAGGTCATGAACTCACTGTATTACATAACTTTGTTCAAGCCATCTTAGTTCCTTTTTTGTTTCTTTTTCGCTAGTGGTCTCTTCTTTTGCTGGCAAGGTCAAATATACTTTTTCTTTACCTCCATATTTCTTAATTTGAATATTTTTTTTCTCAATTATAGCATATTATTAGTACATATTGTACAGAATGGGGAGAAACAAAATACACATGTAAGGCCTTGGGCTTTCAAAACAAATTCAAGGTAAGCTCAAGAACATCTGGATATTTGTAAACAATCCATGGCAACATGCCTTAGTAACGAGACTGAGCCTTTAACATGTCCACTGTATTTTTTACACCACTTGATTCTGAATGTATTACCTAAATGTCGTTCTGAACACTATAATAAAGAAAACTTGAACTGATGCCAAACGTACATGAAGTTCTTTCATTTGTAATTTTCCTTACATAACATATTAACTGCCTTTGTTTTCATAAAAGCAATACTGAAAGGTTACATATAGTACTGTGTTCCTGAGAGTTAGAATGGATAGAAAAAAGTCTAATTGTTGTAATTATATGACTGAAAAAGAGAGTCTTGGCATATTAAGGCACTTAAGGGAAGAAAACACCATATAGAGAAGGAATTTGTTCATCAGATTCAGAAGTAGGTTTAAAGGGAGGCTGCAGTAAAAATGGAGGGTAATCAGAAAGTAACTTAGTGGTTTATAATTACTTACTTGCTTGTTGATCAGCTTTATTTTTTTTTGTGATTCAATGAATCATGCAATGAGAAGAAAATGTGTGGATGGAATAAATAGCCCCCATTACACAAATTAAGGACAGGGATAAGCAAAAACTTCATGCTAAAGCATGAAGACATTATAAAACTTCTGTGGAATTATTAGCTCTGCCTCGCCACTAAATTGATTACTCTCTTGGGGATGTTAGTAAAATAAAGCTTTAAAATCAAGATGCCAGACTGCAAATTACCTTTTTGAATTACCCATTTGAATCAATTATTCTCATATTAAAAAAAGACCATAAATAACATAAAGAATTACCACATCTGTGTTTGATACATACATACTTGAATTTTGATGTGTTTAGTGCATTAAAGAACTGTGGGTTAATCATTGTTTTGGATGGATCTATGGTTAATTCTGGGAGAAAAAGAATAATTTCCAGGGTTGATAACTGTGATGACTTTGCCACAAGGAGAATTCTAGGCTAAGGTCAACCCAGAAACTAGCCAGAAACTAGCTGTTAACTTTGGAGCACCTTTTCCTTCAACAGAAGCTTAAATCTGAATTACTTTTTTTGGTATTAATTCTGTGACAGAGTTTGACCATGGATGCTTTTGTACATACAGTTTGGAATTATAAAAAATTTGTGTTTAAATAGGGTGGTGGTTTGTTTTTTTTAAATGAGAGAGTTCCAAACACCATCAGCTCACCGTTTGCAAAACATGATAAACATAGCCAATGAATGTTTTAGTTTCCATCTCCATGCATGTACATACACAAAATGCGTCACGAATTAAAGACAAACTTCCTGTGAAAGTATGAAGGAATCGTATTTTTTCCAGTTATTATCAGGCTCAAAGCTGAACTGACGGTTGATGCCATTGTTGTATTGCTAAAATAACATTCTGAAACAAATACCAGAACTGTAAACCACATTTTGAGTTATCCAGATATTTCATTTGTATGAATCTGTAGGTATGGTATGGRTTTGTGTGTTAGGGAAGACTGACAATTCTACTGTATGAAGTTATCTTTTTTTTCACAGAACAGGAATGATGTTGGTAGTATTGCATAGCTAACTTGTGTCTTGATACTGGGCAAGATAAATCATAACTGAAGTGCCAGTGAAGGCAGAGGGTACTTCTTGAAGCACTCTGGCTTTCTGTGTAAGCCTTTCTATCAACTTTCTGAGAGTGATCCTACTGACAAATTTCTGCTTGCAATAATAATAGCAGGAAATGGGGGGGCACAGACATTTATTCACACAAACATTTACGTTTAACTGGTTTTGATGACCTTGGATTTTCTTCGCACAGACCTTGAGAAGTTCATCTAGCGTGGGACAGAACTTCATTTTACAATGCCAGAGCTAGGATCTGCTACTTGAACCCAGAGCCAAATTGCTTAAAAAAGGAAGTGGATGCAAATCTATCCTGTGTCAGCAGAAATACATTTTCTACTGGATTGGTATCCAAAAACTAGCAAATCAGAATTGGAAATTACTTTTTAAAATATTGCCAGTTTCAGTCACACCACAGAGTGAATAATAAAAGGCTGATCACTTTAAAAAAGTCCTAGGTACTCATTCATGAACAAGCTGTAGGCAGACATACATTGTAATAAACCTTTCACTAAAGGGTTTTGAATAATGAACATGTCTGTAAAAATTGAAACCTATCTACTGCTCATTCACTAACAAAAAGGGATGAGTTTGTCAAACATTCTTCAATAAGGTAGCTCAGTCTACCTGGAATAAAGGGTGCTTGGCTTCTTTAGGTTTTGTAGGGGGTTTTGTCCTGTTTTCACACTAAATGGAATTAAAAAATTTCTTAAATGAAACCTCAAGCTTTATGTAGAAAAGTTCAGATTTTAAAGGTTTTTTTCCCAGAGCTAAAAGTAATATTCTAATTGTTTTCAGTAAAGATGGCCTTCAGACCTACATTTAGTGTACATACTTGCCAAAACTTACAACTACTTCTGCAGTAACATTAGTACAGTAAAGTGCAAAATTATATTGTCTAAGGAAATTTTACACAGCATTTTAACACTTAAACATAATGATAAGCTACATCCATAAGTGTGACTGGAAGAAGTATGTAAGCAGGAGTGTATGAATGCAAGACTTTATCAAATAGTAATTCTTTATATTCTTTTTATTCTATTCTTTGTATTCTATTATACATTTTACTGCTATTGGTGTCATTAGTCTTCCTTGTTAGTCAGTCATTTTCTACCTGACTTCCTGCAGCTTTCTTGTAAATGCATACCATTAAGAGTTACATTTGCTTTTAACTAGAATCAAGGAAAAAGAAAAATACCGAATGAATACGTTTAGTTAAACTGATTTTAATGTTTTTTCTTAATGAGTTGGATTGTGCATGTAGGAAAGTTAAAAGGTAATTCAGTAGACTTTGCTAAATTACTGCTAATCGTGCCAACTTGACTAACTCTTGATACCAAATCATGTTGATAGCAAGACCACACTAGATGTCAAAACAGAACAGGATCTTTAGTATTCACACTACTATTGTCAATACTGATATTCTTTGTGTAAAGATCTATGAAAGTTTGGGGTTTTTCGCTGAAGTAACGTGTGGAAGAGGAGTGTCAGGTTCTGTCAGTGATCTACTAGTTTGACACACACAACACATCCCAGCCTTGTTATTTGCACTTTCAAACCCTTCCTTGTTTTGCTTTCAGACAAGGTGTTTTCTTCACATCCCACTGGCAGGATGACAAAAACAGCTTTACAGTTTTGAGACATTCCTTCTAGCAAATCCCAAAATTAAAATACTTACCATACTGTTTGTGCCATTGAAGGCCAAGCCAGAAGACATGTTTTAAAGTAAGTGCTCTTTAGTTTCACTAGCAAAAGTGGTTTGTCAGAGTCTCTCGTAATTTGACCCAAGGTGATTTGTACATTTGGAAAGAAATCTACTTTTGGAGGCATGACTTCAGCCTAGGCAAAAGGAAATTGATAAGTGAACAGCTTTTAATACATCAATATACATTTGACAATGTGAGTAGCATTGATAAGTAGTTGAGCTAAAGTCTTGCACAAGAGATATATAAAGGGTTAACTTCATGAAGTTTGGCAGCTGTCCTTCTACCTGGGACATTTTATATGGAAGTCAAATTGCAAACAGTGGGGAAGAAGGCATTGTTTTGTCCCCCTCTGCTTTTATGACAGGACTACATTCAGCATTTGGAGTTGCTGGGGGACTGGTGGTCTGATTTTTACATATGGCTCCACAGTGACTGTACATACAAATTAGATGAAGGATTCTACATCTTTTTGAGCATTAGATATCTCTCGCAAGAGTAATTTTTGTGCTTTGGACTGGAAGCCAGGTCTCCTAAAACCCTAATTCTGGCACTGACAATGACATGGGTCACACCTGTTGGCAAATCGTTCTGAGCTGGATCTCCAGAGGGACTTCGGTGTTTTGTTGGCTCCTGGAATACAATGCACAACCCTTACAAATATACAGAGTGAGGCAGCCCAGAATGGGCTTTGGCAGAGGCAGTACACTGAATGGGTATGTTGCTTAATGTAGCAAAAAAGACTAGAACAAGAGAAGTGAAAACCGTCAGATGTGTGTTACGCTTAGACATATCCTAAAATTGTTATCTGTGAAGTAAATCTAAATCTCAGGGTGTCTACTTTAGACATGTACCTTTTAGAAAGCTAAAGGTGGGCAATATGACCCCACAGTTAGATACCTAACCCTGATTTAGATTCACTTCCAGAGGTGAATCTTGACTCTGTACCTCATTTTATCTGTCAGAAGATAGAAGCACAACTTCCTTGCAGTGCTAGGAAAAATATTTGCATACATTTCTAAATCTGTCTGACTTGTAGGATGTGAAGAGAAATATGGGTATGAGATAATAGCAAGATTTTTCAACTCAACATCAAGATTTATTTACAATTTAAGTCGAAAAACATAGAACTTGTTCATCAGCCATGGCTCACATGCTAACATTAAATGGCCCTTTTTAATGTTGTCACTGAGGCTAAAACCAGTGCTCCCTCTTTTCTCCTACCCAACTTTGCCCTTTGAAGTGTGAAGGATGAGTATTAGTCTCAGTGGAGTCCAAACTAGAGACATTTTTCTAGTTTTGTTAGGCACTTCGCTCACATTAATTAGGAAAAATGTTTGAACCATTTCTAATAAATCAAGTCTCTAACTTTAGAAGAAGCATTCCCATTATTTTGAGCACTGCTTCATTTCAGTGCTTTTTTGAGCCTACATGCTCCGTGCTTAGCATACACCTGCAGAATGAGTGGATAAAGTATGAAGTGGATATCAGTTCTAAATCAAAAGGAGATTAATACTTTAAAAAATGTAATATACCAGCGATGCAGTGCTTATTCTTTTCACTTGGGCTAGCTGAAATCCTCCAGTAGGTATTAGAAGATAATGCTCATTTTTGGTGTTCCACCTGAAAGGTCTCTTACGGACAAAAGAAGTGATGGTATTTTATTGCCTTAATGTTTGCTTTCTATATTGGAGTCTTGCTTGCCTCCAACAAATCCAAATGTTGTTTGTGAAAGTAAAAAATTGTCATTGAAAAACAGCAGCTATGTACTTGAAGATAATGTTTTTTCACTGAAGCATTTGAAAAAATGTGTATTTAATCCTAAAGATGCATATTGGAAAGGTTTGAAATTTATACGCCAACATCATGTGCAGTTATCTCCTCTATGATGGCTACAGTGTAAGGAAAGAAAAATCACATACTTTAAGGATCTGATTCCAGGTTCTGCCAGACATTTGGCATCTATGTACTGCTAATTGATCATTTATACAAATTCTAATCATCATTAGCATCTAATTCCCTATGTACAAGCAATTCCCTATGCAAACAAGCATTCTTGTGTCTCTAAACTGGTATTTGCTTGAGTAGACAACATTGTGGGAAAAATGCTCTTGATGGATGTCCTGCAGATGGAATAACTTAGGAAAACAGAAATGGTTGAATGAAGCCTCATTTCTATTTTATGCAAAGTGCATATAAGCATGTTTTCCTGCTATCTTCTCACCTCCACTGACTTACGTTGTAATTTCCCTTATTTCATTGTGCTTGGTGGAGAAGAGGTCTTGTATCTCAAGCTTTTCTCTCTGGCTTTCCCAGAGATTCAATGCATTTTCATGTTATGTGGAAGTTTTGAAATGGCAGCCAAAACAAGGCATCATGTTGGAAAGTGCATTTTAGATGACTTCCAGTGCCTGTATTTACTGCGGAGCTACATACTTCTCTGCTATATCACACACAGACATAGATTTGTGAAGAGCAGGCTACAAAGAGCATATACCCTCTCAGAGTGAGATCACCTCATATGCTAGTAACAGCTTTTTTTCAAAGTAGAATGCCAACTCTTTCATAGCAAAATGCATCATTTCTCCAGGAGTATATGTGTTTTTGGGTTTTTTTGTATTACATATTAGGACTTATGTCTGTGTCTGAAATGAGAATGTAAGGTCCAGCTGATGGTTAAAAACATTGCAAGTCTAACCTTGCTTGACAGCCTATTTATCAAAATCAAGAATTTCTTTGAATCTTGCTGGAATCTTTCAGAGAAGGATTGATTAAGGATGTTGTGAAATACCATACAGAAGAGCAAATCTACTAATCAATAAGAGATGCTTCATCATGCACTCTTGTTCCAGCCAGTATTTATATGGATCAGTCATTCTCTCCTACTGAATTTGATGATGTTATCTAAACTAATGGAAATGTTTCATTTCCAAAATATTACTTGTGATGTTTGAATGCACATGTAGCAGGAGATTTTGCATGGCACAGGCATTAACGATTGGTATTAGTCAAAATAAACTACTTGTCTGAGAAAAACTGTAAACTCAGAGAATGCCAAGACTCATAAGCATCATGAGCTTTTTATCTTTTTCCCTTGTCGCTGGCTGAGTATTTGTTGTTATTTTAGCATTAGAAGGGTACCATAAACAATTACATACTATCAGTGAAAATGCAAGGGCCATGACTGAAAGTCAGTGTTTACACTTTCAGCTATCAGAGTCTTTAGAGAGCTGAGACATTCCTGTAAGGCTTTAAGCACTAAAGTAAATGAGCTGAAGTTTGGGCAGTGGACCTTGTAGTGAAAGCATACTTGAGCATATTCTTTGGGGGTTGTCTATTGTGTTGTACTGTACTATTGTTCCTAGAGTTACATATCTGCAGAATGGTTTGCAGCCTATGGTCTGGCAGCATGCTGGGGGTCAGCAGACTGATTTGGAGGAATCCATGAAAGGTAAGTAGGAAAAGTGAGCCTGATGTCAATAATCTCAAATTTACTTTACCACACTCAAAATGTCTTGGGCTCTGCCAATCAACAAAAATTAGGCACCACTTAAAGCAGTTTCCTTAGGTCAATTGTGCCTGTGGCAGGGTTTCTTTATGGCTGCGAGTTTTATACCTCAATAAATACTTCCCCAAATGGGGATATTTGTTGGAACCACTTTTGAGGTCTCTTGGGACCTGGAGAAATTATGGTCTCATTTGCTGTTCTCAGTGAAGGGAACAGAAACCAGTCTGAAGCAACTGAGGCTGTTTCAGTGTTTCCCAGAATGTAACCACTGGTGATCTGTGGGAGTACAAGTAGTAAGTTGAACCAGGTCATGCTGTTAGTATTTTCAGTTTTAGATTTGGTGAGAGGACAAGTTAGTCCAATGGAAAATTTGAGAGGTTTACAGTGACCCAGAATGTGTGGGAATTACTCATTCACTTAGTGGAAACCAGCATTGATTGACTGACTAATGATATTCTATTTAGTGTGCCCTGCTAATTAGCTCATTCACTTTTTGCAAGTTAATTAGTAAGCTGTAGCCAATATTGACAGTGTTGGTGGATTGGATCGTACATACTTCTTCTCATGCAGGACATCTGTATTTGTCACGTATCCCGAAAGATGGATAAAACATGAGGTAGCTGCATAGGCAAATTGAACCAGATCTTTAGCTGGTATAAGCAGGCTTAGGTCCATGAAATAACATGGATATATTTAATTATGCTGATGGAAGATCTTGGGAAGCAGATTATGGAGAAGTCAGAGGCTGAGGCTGAGTAGTGTCTTGGGTGAATTTCTTTTATTAACCCGTACACATGTATATCACAGTCCTGTGAGCTGCAGCGTTTCTTGAAGTATAACCCAGAGGTTATACATATCAAAATACATTGCTTTTAAGAATTCACCTGCCTTTATGATAGATATGATTTAAATGCCAAAGATAATTAGGTAGGTAAATTTTTATATGGCAGTTTATCAATGGAGAGTTGAGCCTGCAGACAGGTGTCAAGAGAAGGTAAGGATTGTCTTCCTTTATCTGAGAGCTCATTTTTTGTTTAGTGGCTTTGTTGGAATCACTTTACAGTAGATACATGTGAAATAAGATACTTTTCAGCATATGATCTGAATAAACAGATTACACAGTTTAATCATTTTAGTTCCTGACAATGTATATGTCAGAACTGAAAGTCAAGAGAGATCAGGAAATTTGCAAAACAGAGCAACAAACTAGCATAGTCATAATAATAAAGTTTTATTTGTTAACAAGTAGTTACTCCCGAAAATGAGGGTAACTTAACCTGAGTAACTTCCAGAGGGGCTTATTTGCCCTTCTTGCAAGCTTTTTGTTGCAGTTGTAGCTTTTTTTTATTACTACTTCCCCTTCATGATTTCAATGAATGTAACAATTTCCCATAAATTCAGGCCTCAGAACACAAATAGATTCACCAGACATCTTCATTACTGCAGCATCCTTATCCATGGCCGAAATGCAAAGTGGCTTGTCTATTGGTCTATCTATGTCGTTTCATTCAAACCCTATAGCAAAACTCCCAAAGAGTAGAAGATGCTATAATACAAGAATGGGATCCCTTTTGGTTGTTACTCCAGTCTTCTATCCCACTTTACTTAATTTGGCCTGTTGTCTTACCGGTTGCCTCTTCTCATACTGAAGATCATACTTCAGTTGTGTTGTTTTGCTTTAGAACTGTATCTTAAGCTGTAGCATCTTCTTTTTTACTAATACCACATTGTACTTGTGAAATCCAAATATTTCAGGTTTTTTTGTGCATTCTCTCTGCACTGTCTAGAGGTGTAACAAATAGTGTCTACTAAGGAGGCATCTTACGGCAATGAGATCATGCAAGCTTGAAGTATGCCAGGTGTCCCATTTCTCAAAGACATCTTTTTAGCTGTAGTAGCTAAGGTGGATTCAACAGCATGGAAATTTCTATCATAGTGGAACTTCCTTTGAGATTTGTTTTGTAGCAACTGAGAGGACAGCTCAGTAGGATTTATCTTCTAAATGGCATCTTGACGTTGCTAACTTGAGGATGTAGCAACCTGAACAACCCAGCTGGTCAGGCCTGTCGGCCTCCCAGATGATGTCTTGTCTCTGTTTTCCAGTGGAATTCTCAGTATTTCTGAGACTGCTGCAATATTTAATCAGTCATGTATCAGAAGAAATATTTCCTGTACATATATTTTAGAAGACAAATAATTTTCAGTTTGCCTTCATCTTTTGACGGAATCCACAGGTGACACAACAAAGACAATGAACATGTCAGTGTATTTTTGAACATCATCCCTCTTCTCATGTTTTCTTTAGTTTTGGAGCTTTATACAAGCTGAGGATCCTTGATTGTTGTTCCTACAAATTACTGCAATATAAATAAGACTATATTAAGACCAAATATTAGCTTTCATAACTCCTCCATTGCCTATGTGTGATTATGAGCACACTGCCTTTTCAGAAAATCCTAATAAAGAATTATAAATATATAATTTGTTCCTACAACTGGGATATGTTTCTCTACTATTTTGTTTTCAATTTTCCACTGAAAGAACATAGAATATCACTAAACGTGATGATTTTCAATACTTTACATGGGTTTATAGTTAATATTTCTGGGACACTAATGTTCCAAAAACTTTTCACTCTACACTTTAATCCATAATGCATGGCTCTCACTATCTTTTAATCATTTGCCTTGTTTAAATGTTGCCATATCCCTGGATATGATATAATATATGAATGTTTCAAGGAAGCTGATGCCAGGCTGCCCTCTAGACACTGAAACTAGCTCAGTGAATTTATATGAAGTAAGTGCTAGGATAGAAACAGCTGCAAGAGAGAGTAGGTGGTGTTCTGTTCACCTCGACACTTCTTGCCAGGGAATGAACCTGGCTGGAAATGAATCTGAGACTTTCAAATCACTGTTCTATGAGCTTTTAAACCTGGCTATCCATGCTGTAGCACCAACGCCAAATGTTTCCATCATGATGTTGCCTGCTGCTTTTACGTTTACAGAGAATTGAACAGCAATTTATTCATGCCCAAGGAAGCCATAAAAATAAGAATTCATATATAAGCCTGAAGAGGGTTAAGCAATCAAATCAAGCCTACTCTTATTATAAAATTCTTTAAGGTTTGAGAGAAGAGGCTAACTTTCGGAATCACCTTACAGAATGTAATAGTAAATTACGGATTTGCTTTAATATTGTATAGAATGGCGTAAGATATAGTATCTAGGAAATACATGATCCTTCATTAAAACTCTGAAGGGCTTTTAAGAGGAGATTCTATGCAACTATAATTTAACTTGGTTGTAATGGTTTCATTCCTGATGGTTGCTGTACGACAAACCTCTTGCTATACATAGAAATGATCTATCCTTTGTAGGGAAGAAGGGATGATCTATTAAGTACCATGTCAGGCTTGTTTCTGGGGAGACATACTTGAATCCTTACTCTCACAAACACCTTCTGTGACCTCTCCTGAGCCATCTAATCTTTGGTACCTTAGCTGTCTTCAAAATAATACTTCTTCATGCCACAGGAGCTTTTCTGAGTCCTGAGATACTTTTATCGGGAGGACAAAGGAGCTCTTACGATAAATCTATTTTTCAGTTTGCATTTCCCCCCTGTGAGTGACTGCATCAGCATTTTAGAGCAAAAATGTCACTTCCCACGGCACCCACTATCTCCACAGGGATTTTTACAGATGTTATATGTTATATGAAGGGGTAGCTACTATGCTATATCCTGTGACTCTTTCTGTTGCTTTTGAATGGCAAGCACAAGACCTGGATGCCAAGTCACAAAGAAGATTGTCTAGCAGGAGCAGCTGGCTGCTTGGCAGATGCATCATCGTAGCAGCTTTGAAGCTGCCCATGGGTCTGTCACATGTTTTAGCTACCAAGAGACTGCCTTGGCTTCTTTGTCCTTTATAGATGCCGTTTTCTATTAAACATTCTTTGGTTCTTTGGAATTTTTTATGTTGTGCATAAGCTCTTAGTTTGTCAATAGGGATTCAAAAGTTTCATTTTCATGTGGAAAGAAGGACTTTGATTTAAAAAAAAGTGCCACAAGTGGCAGAAATGTTGATGCCAGGCTATATGCATAAAGCAAAATATTCAGAGAATAGAAGTTCAATTTGAAAATAATTGCTAAGCTATCGTATGAAGTTATCTTTTAAAAATAGGAAACAAATAAAATAGCTCAATCATGTCTAGTGCTCAGCATTTGCTGAAAAGCAGACCCCTGCACAGATCTCAAACTGGTTTCTAGAAAATTAAAGAGCGTGCTTTAAAAATGAGGCTACTTTGATTTTACAGAGTAAGTATGTTTCTACAACTGGTTTTATTGATTATAAATAATTAAATAAACAAATATGTTATTCGACTTCGCTTTCAAACAAAAAGAAAGCAAGAAAGCAATGTCAGTATGTTTAAGCCTAGCTAAGACTTTCTACTTCAACACATATGGTATTATTTTTAAGTAGTTCAATAGCTTCTGTCTGATTTGTCAAAAATTACTTAGAAATGTGTCATACACTTTATACACTATAGTTTTCATCCTTCAGATAGCTTTGGACAAAAAAAAAACCCAAAATATTTCTTTTTTGTATAAGCCTTTTATCAAATACGTTGTCCTGTAAAGGTTTCGGGACTAAATTTATTTTCCTAATGGACATGAATGTGTTGGTTTTGAACTTTAATTTCCACTTCAGATTTTTTTCTCTCAGTTCATAGTTCTAAATACAAAATCAGCGTAAAAAATATCAAATGTTTCTTTTTTTATATTCCCAAAGTGAAGAGAAATAGAAGTTGTTTATATGAGCTCAGAAATTTAGTAGCTGTGAAACAGGACAGGTTGAGAACACAGGTAATTTCATCGGGTGCCTGGCTTTTAATTTGTCTAAAGAGTTAATACCAAGTTTTCCACATAGGTTCCATTGGCTTAATTTCAAGGTATATGCTCATCTAATAGTGGGCATTGTTGGTGAAGCAAAGAAAAATTGCTCCATCAGAGTTTGACCCCTACTGTGTAACTGTGATTAATCCTGCCTGTCCATATATTAGACCAAGAGCTCATTTTCAAACTGATTTGGCCCTCTTCAGTAGATTCCCAGCATTGCCATCTGAAAGTTCCAGAAACTCAGATTAAGATCTGTACAATAGGGTTAAACTTCAAAAATGGGTAAAGGTTTCAAGGTGGGGTTTTGCTGAATGCTGTTTCCAGAGCCGAGGTAGGAACTGGGAAATCATGTGGTAAAATGGCATTTCTTTGAAAGGAACAGCACTAGTAATAGTAAGAAAACAGAAGGGTTCATGACCAGTGATATTGCTAAGAGCAAATGCATTATATATTGCTTTTGAGTTTGGCCAAAGTAGAATTCACCTACCTTTGCTATTGTATCACTGGTCCTTCCTCTGCCAACTTAACCTATCCAAGTATGTATGTTATAAAAAAATATACAAGGAATGTGTTGGGTGAAACTGAGGTATAGGAGGGGCAGCTTCCTTGGGAAAGGTGGCAGATGAAAAAGAGAAGCAGGCTTTTTCTCTGTATATCATTTCTCTGTGGCCACCAAGTGCTGGATTAAGGATAGGCTTTTCTTCTCTGTAATACAAATGACAATTTCTGTATGTCTTTTTCCTGGTTTTGGGCAGTAACAGGCCTCATATCACCCCAGGCCAAAAGACAGTAGAAGGGAAAATTTAGGAAAATTCTTTTCTCACAGACGAAAATGGATGATGAGAAAAAGCACTGCCTGTGTCAGGCGCAGATAACAGAACTTCATCCCTCATTCCCCAGAAGAAGGAAAATCATGGCATGCACATTTTTCACCCAAATTCCCACCATGTGTATGTCCTGGTTTGTGTGAGAGTTTGGTTGTTGTATTTGTTTTTCTTCTGGCTTGTAAGATGGCTCTTAACAACAGAAGTTGCAAGATGGGATTTACCAATTTTTGTCTCATTTCTATTCATCTCTAACTGTTTCCTTGGAGATGTTCCAAAAAAAGGAATATTAAACCATCCTAGTGTACTGAATTCAGATGGAGCTCCTTCCTCAGACACAAGTCCCATCAGAGAGGCTCACAGAGAGGTTTCTGTGGCACTGACAGTTGGAAATTAACATGTTTCAGAAGTACTTACAATTCACATGCTTAACGTTACCAAGAAGATCCTGCATTAAGGGAGGAACGGAAAGAAAATCTTTTGCAGATAAATGAGTGGCATACAATGTGTTTTCACTTCAGTTCATTTTTGCTACTCTTATTTTTTAATCTGCTGATCTTGAATCTTGATCTCTGCTAATCCTAAAAAAATGACCAAAGTGATTATTTGAAATGACACACAAGAAAGCCTGTTAACTGCTGTTTAATCCATCTCTCTATACAGCTACCTTGCCCCTTCAGAATTCATCCTAAATCATATATTTTAAGTAGTATCAAAAGGAATTAGTCATACCAACACTGAAATTGTGATCAGCAGGCAATGATTCTTGTTATGTTTCAGTTTACTTTACATCTTCCTGTTTAAGTGCATGACAAAAAGGTATTGGCTTAATTACCTGTGATGTTACTGAATAGAGGTGAAAGGTTCTCAGTTTGAACTTGTTAGTAAAAAGTAAACATGCTTATTGTAAACCACTTTATTGTCTTTTTCCTTGGAACTGACATTTATGAATTGCCTTCACAGGAGCCTGGTTTAAGTTTATCGTGTATACATAACAGAATAAGCTTATATATGAACTACAAGTATAAACACTGTCATTGACAGTACTTCTTATGATTTTGTGCCAAGTGTATTTAGAAATATGGAAAACTACATGGACTGCTAACAGAAAGATGGCTTAGTTGATACTTTGCTTTATATTCCTTTTGGGGTCTGAAAGTGATTTTGAAATACCACAACTTGTAGGATTCACAAGTGCTGTCGTTTGGCATTTGTGCTGCAAATTTTGCCTTTGCTTTCACATCTATCTGAGGTCAGTGAGGCTGCACCAATGTCAAGAAGGTATGGGAGGATCCGAGTTTTGCATCTTTGTCCTATGTTTAATTTTTTCAATAAATATAGATCCACATTTCTAGGGCACACTTAGTCACCAGTAGTGAAGCAGTCAGCGTCACCTCACTAAAATGGGTTCTGTTGGTATTCAGATAAGGTTGCAAAGAGCCCCAGTAGAAGAAAGTAGACCTGATATACAAAATGGTGAAAATATTCTCTGAGTTACATATCATTAAAACCTTTTCAGAAACCAGTATGTCTGCTATAATTGTATATTGACTCTCTCAAGAGGTTCTACCACAGAAGAATTCTGAATTATGTTCAGAGTCGTAAATTTCTTGCTAAGCMTTAGGTTGAAATCTTTCTTACAGAAGTATGATTTCTGCTGTAGATGAACACTGGAACACTTTATATAAAGCACTCAGTTTGTTGCCTTGAAAACAAATAGACAAAATTTTAAGAGCTTTCTCTCTAAATGTGTAAGGCTGACTCTTCCTATTTAGGAGTTCTTTCCTTCAACAGCAAGGAAGGAAAATATGAAGCAACTTCTCTCTGTTAACGCACCTTTCTCTTCTCATTGCTTCTTTTTCTTCCCTATATGTCCTGTTAATGTTTTTAATGTAGTGGGGTAATGATTGCATGTGATACTTTACCATAGATGGATAGAACCCAGGTATATTATAGTGGTGAAAATAGACACTCTAGTAACTACTGCTACTACCTGCCCTTAGGAGACCTTCTTAGCTTACCTGTACATTTCTTTGACAGCAGATAGGCTGAAAATTGCTAGTCTGAAACCCACCAAAAGTGAGGTTTGGGCTTTTTTCTGGATTTAAAAAAAAAAAAAAAAAAGAATGGTAATGTTGCCTCTTTTGTTGAGGTTGTTACTGTTTTTTATTCTATCATCTGGCCAACAATATGAATCCTAGCGTCAGTGTAAACTTGATTTAGATTGTGAATTATGAGATTTTAATTAGGTGAGGTGGTTGTAAACTGCTAATTTTTTCCTCCAATGAAAAGTGGTGCTTAAATAAAACCATTAAAGCAGTCCACGTATAACTCCATTGTACCAGAGAAAGCTTTCCAGGCATAGCACATTGTGTTTAGTATCACTTTAGAATTCTATAAATCTTTGATCAGCTTTTATTTAATCTTTGTCTAAATTGGAAGATAGCGATGGTCCCTTAAGATTTTGTATGGAATTGAATGAAATTTAATAAGGTGCCTGACAGTTATTTGATTGTGATTCGTAGCACTTTCATTTTACAGGCTTAAGCAATACTGACCTGAAAAGGACTGTCATTCAGACTAGGTGGAGGGCGGGGAAATAAAATATTTTATTCTTCTTTGTTCCAGTCCTTTTTACTTGATAAGCCCTTAATAAAAGTCAAAATGAAGTCCTTGCCAATTGTTAGACCAATTCTCTATTCGGAGATAGTGGATTCATTTCTGGAACATTTTAAAGTAGGAAATGCAAAACAAGACAACATCAAAATGGCTTTTACATTGACAACCTTGACAGACTGTATAAATTTGGAGTAGAAAAGAGCTAGGAGATCAGATGACATGGGTTGTTTCTCAGGGGACCACCTCGTGAATTTTGAAGGTCCCCAGAACAGACTGTGGGTTACCCTGAACCACAGGAGGTCCTCCTACCCACTCAAGCAGAAACTGTATGTTTTGAAACGATGCGTCCAATTATTTCAGCTTGATGCACAACACAAATAGCTGAGAGAATAAACCTGATCTCTTCAAAAGTTTTCATTTATGTCTTTTAGAGCTGCCTTTCTCACAGGCTTATGTAGATGCCATCTCGATTATTAAAGCACAATTGCATTAGTGACGAGCTGCTTCCCTCAATTACTTTTGACACAAGGTAATTTTATGGCTTTAAGTATACTTATCTTTGACTCCTGATGGATTTTCCTGTGTCCTTGTTTACTACTTAAACCACCTTTTCTTTTCTTTTTACATTTGTATAATGCACTGTTTGATGTTTCAATTTTAATCACAGTTATGTATTATTGTTTATTATTTGCATTACACTAATACCTAAACGTCAAGGCTCCATGGCATTACACACAGTAAAATATATTAAGTATCTTTTTAAGTCATTCACAGATAGTCCTGCAATGTCACTGTGCTTACAAGAGTTTGGTTCAATAACAATGAACAGTTTATTTTCTGTTTGTAAGTGAAGTAATGAATGAAAGAGCAAGAAGAATGGAAAATGAGTGGAAAGAGTTGGTTTTAAGTAGAGATTTAATTGGAATCAGTGACTGAGTACTTGATACTTCACTGGCTTGAAATAGATGAACTTCACTGAATATCATGAGGTCATGTAAGGATCTTCATGAGGCAAAACTACTGTAGGAGCATAAAAACTGCCATCTGGCCCAAATTTTAGCTACTCCAGTACCTAGACTCTGACARTAGCTGCTGTGAAAGTATGATAGGCAGATAACCTGCCCTGCAGAATTTTCATTCTAGTCTCTAACAGTAGTTAACTTAAATTTATGAGGTATAATATCCTTTATAAAACACATGCTCAGGAGCTGATTGTGATATACTGCACAAAGAAGGTGCTTTCAGAAAATATTTGGACAGGTTATTTAGATCTGCCTATATTTATCTATATCTTATGCTGGCTTTTTTGAAAGCATAGGAGACAGAAAAACACAGTATCGGTATTCAAGGCTGGAATTCCTTTTGTTCTGGAGACAATTCTGGCAATAAGCTCCCCATTTAATCAAGTGTTGCTATTGCTGTTAACTTTAATAACATGAACAGTTCTATTCAGCTCAGTTTGACCTCTCCTATAGTTAGGACAGTACTTCTTTGAATAAGATTTTCAGTGCTACTTAGCTGACTGGGAGCCTGCTTTTAAAAGTGATCTGGACACTTCTAGATGGTTTTGAAAGCTTTTAAGTGCCAGTAAATGAAGATAAGTACAAAGGAAAATTTCTAAAGTGCCAGCTGACCTTCTTTCGATTACTCTGCTCTACACATGCTTCTCTATCTTTGGAAATCTGGAGCTTGGGAACTAATAGTGGGAAGTAGCAACATAGTAGAAAATAGGTACAGAAGGAGCCTGAAGTGGTCATCTGGTGCATTGCCCCCCTTCCCATGTGGGATCAGCTCTGTCTAAACACTTCCTGGCAATAGTTTGTCTAATTTGTTCTTAAATTTCCAGTGCTAGAGGCTGCACTGCCTGTCCATACAGTTCATTCTAGTAGTTTACCAGCCCTTTTGTGAGAGTGGTATCGTCCTCCCCCTTCTTTGTTGCAATTTAAGCCCATTGTTTGTTGTCCTATTCCAAGTGCATGTGGAGAATAACTGTCCCTTTTTCCTCATTAAATGTTTCTTCATGTGTTTGAAGACAATTACTGTATTGCTGTCTTTCAATGTCCTTTTTCTCTAGACTTAGTCTTCTTTCAGCCTTTCTTCACAGGTTATGTTTTCTAGATCTCTGATCACTGGGAAGCTTTTGGCAATGTTATCTTAAGTTGCCTTTGAAAGTAGTGTTTAGGTACCTTCGTGTTTGTCTTTTGTCTTCTTCAGTTTAATGACATTAAAGTATAAATTGTGCTACTTAGTGGAGCTGAAATGATACCTAAATATCTAGATAGTTAAATTGGAAAACCTTAATGCAAAAATTATAACCAGGTGACAATACCTGTAAACTGACTATGCCAAATTTTGCATACTTTTTGTTGACAATGCAAACAACTTATAAACTAAAAAAAGCATAAATCCTGCCCTCCAGGAAACAGTGAAGAAAAATTTTACTGAGGCAAAAGTGTTACGCTGTCTAACTGATCGTGGGTTTTCACAGCCACAGTGACTGCAGTACCACACAACCTAGATTATGTCATTACTGAATAGATATGCAGGATGGGCATAGAAATAACAGAGAAATAAATGGAAGAAGAGAGATTTACTAAAGTGCATGACAACCAATAACTTGCATCTTCTCAGTGGGAAATGCTGCAAGCATATTGCTTTTGTGAACCTGGCCGAGAAAGGATGACAGTAGCACAGTGTTGTAGCGTTGAAAGCCTGTCTGATTATGGCATTGGTTCTTTATGGGATCAGAGGAAATGCTGTCATTTTTAAGTAGTGTTTTAGCAACATAGATTGTACTGGACTAGAAGCTGGAATTCTGTTGCTGGCTTTCTAGTGCCATAGATCTGTTTTACCAGCAAGTGGCCCAGAAATTCTTCAAGTCTCTAAAGTAAACCTGGACATTGTTTTCTTTCGACTCTTCTTTAAGTGGCATGATATTGCTAGAGAAGGTACCTAGAAGAATAGTTTATAATTCAAGGATTTCAGAAGGTCTGTCTAAAGAATCTGTTCTGTTTGAAAGGATTTCTGTGCCTGATTTCCCTTGCAACACTTTGAAAATGTACCTGACTTGTTAAAAACTTGTCTTCACCTCTTTTTTGAGGCTTGCTGCATGTGCTTTTTTTCAGGGCTGTGCTGCTTCTCTGTGGGATATGGTTCTTCTTTGCAAAAGTGGACTGCCACCCTATAATTCCCCAGACTACTTCTGTACATTTGTATATCAAACACGTCTGTAGGCTTCCAGATGGCCTGAATTTTGGGCAGTGGTTCCAACTGATTGTAAATGATCATAATTTTTTTGAATGTCTGACATGAAAAGCAGCCATTTACTTTCTATTTCAGTGAGGAGGCAACCTAAAACTAAAATTCAGCAACACATGGAGGTTTACTGTACTTCACAAGAACATTCACCTAGTAGTAACTCAAAGAAAGACAAATGCTCACTGGTGCCATGTCTTGCAAGGTTGTTCTTCCGCAGGAGTCTATTCCTGACAAAACTTGATTCTACTTAGCTAATATATGGGCAGATTTGAAACTAATATCATTACAGGCCATCATATTTTGAATTAAATTAATTCAGAAGTCTCAGTGTTCTGGAAACTGAACTCAGTTCTCCTTTTCAATGGTGTTCTTTCAGAATTGTGAGTATTCAGCTGTGTTCCTCATCCAGAGAAACTCTACATTAGATCTGTAAATATGCACACCTGATTGCCAATAACATTAATAGGAATTGCATCTGTATTCATAGGATAGAACAGAAATCTTTGTGCCTTCATGTTTGCTATTTCTTAACAACAGTAATGATGTTTTGAGGGCAGTATTACTTTAAGAACAGAGGCCATTTAATTTGCTTGGACTTTGAAATCTTCTGGTAGAGAATAATTGCCTGATACACAGCTCCTAGGACGTGAATTTAAATGAAAGACATTTTCCAAGCCGCAAAGCAAAATTATTAAATGCCTGATTAGAAGATCTGTGTCACTAGTACTGCTTCATTATGAGAACTCTCTTAAAAATTTCATATCAACACTTGCCTTTCACAGTCCACAGCCTGGTGCCTATCAAGACACAGAACAAACTGTATCTTCTTA
Source organism: Phoebastria nigripes (assembly GCA_035582835.1). Taxonomy (NCBI): domain Eukaryota; kingdom Metazoa; phylum Chordata; class Aves; order Procellariiformes; family Diomedeidae; genus Phoebastria; species Phoebastria nigripes. Next base: position 148,790 of record JAYKAV010003410.1, read on the forward strand.
CCTGATATCGAATGGGATATAGATCAATAACGAACTATGTTTTAGCTGTACCAGGAAGCCACCATGTAGGAAGACTGCATCTGTGGCATGACCCTGGGAAAGCACTGCGTGAACCTTCTCAGGTGTGGATGACTGAGGTAGCCAGCTTCTCTCTTCAGTGCTGCAGGAGTATATTCTAGTTGTTGGGGTTTTTTTTCCTTCCCCTAAAAATGCAGGATATAAAAGACTATGAAATTTCAATTTTCAAATAAAGGAGAAGAAAAATGGCCAAACATAAATTGCAAATGAGGAAATGATTTCTGCACAGGAAAAATGGCTCTTGCCATCAGGGTCATCTCTTAAGAGGCATACGGAGGATTTCTCTTATTTACTCTTGCTTACTCCATTTTTATTGCAGTCTACCAAGCAACTGATTTTTATTGCCTCCTTGTATGGTTATTCTTAAGGTAAGCCTCCAAATGTTTCAGACATATAAGGCCAGGAAAAAGTCTAAGGCCTGATTCATCGTTGCACTCATGTCTATTTAAGTTTGGGATAATCAAGGATGTTCCAAATTTGGGATTATGAATGAATAATTAGACTCAACATCCTTTTCAGAGGTTAACCATTTAGAAGTTAGGTTGAATTACTCTTATAATAGAGTTTTCAAGGCTAAAGAGTTGTAGTCAACTAATGAAATTGCAAATGAAGAGTTAATTAATGGTCACTTATAAAAATAATATTTTAGCAATCAAATAACCATGATTTTGCTCTCCATAGTTGTGTTAATTTATAGTGAAGAAAGATGAGTTTAAAACAGCATGTGCAATTCATATACTTAATTTCTGATAATCTCTGAAGAATCTTAGTTGAGTGTTTCACTGCTTATATTTTGACTGAAAAACTGGCTAATTAACATGAACTGTAAGAGATTGCTATGCCTGAATCCATTTCCTAGTTTTCTTCTGAACCTTTTTTAGTAGCGGGAAAGGGAGCTGTGTTATCAGAATGCAGTAGGATTTTTTTTTTAGTGTTGCACAGTTTTTTGTAACGTGACATTATACAGCAGCCTCATTATATTCAACTCTACAATGTGTTGCTCAGCCATGAGCTTGATGGCTTCATGGAGCATGGGGTGAGTTTAATTCCTCTTTCTAAAGGAGATGCATCTTGCTTCACTGATTATTTTCTGGACTTTAAAAGATGCAACTTTACAAAATATTCTACAGCTCCTACTCAGGGAGAATAGAAAGTGGCTCAATGAAAGACTACAGTGGAGGCTGTTACGAAGTGAGCCATGCTGTTATGGGTTAGACAACACCTCTCACTTCTTTAACCTTCTATTCTGTTCATTTTTTGAATGAATAACTCCTAAAACCTCTGATATTTAAATCTCAAAACAGTGCTGTTCACACTACGCTGTCTTGACTTTCTTCTATATTTCTTCTCCCATCGTGACTATGTGTCCTTTTACTGTAAGTTTTTCCAAATTGGCTTGTCCCTGTTGAAGGGTATTACTAGTTGCAATCCAAAACAGATACTGTGCTCTTTACTCCTGCTTGCTTGTAATTGCAGTTATTTATTCAGAATCTCGAAGGTGCCCCATGCCCAGCCCACAGACTGGTAGTATCCTCATGCTGGGAGGGGCCAGTTGAAAGAAATGAGACAACTTCATATAATCTTGTCTGGATTTAGCAGGTTGGAAATAAGCTGCAGTGATGCTGATAGCAGTGATGTGATAAGAAAGTTGGGCCAAACTTACTAATATGTCCAAAACACAGAAGTTCCCAAAAAGCGTATTTGTGGTTAGAATATACACTTTCAAACATTTTTTGATATTTGAGATTTTACTGAATTACAGAAATTTCTCTCTGTGTGTGAAGAATGGTAGAGCTGTTTGCTTGTTTATTTTAATGGCTTGGAAGAAGCTTACTACACAAGTAGTAGGCCAGGGGACTGCAAGGTCTCTGGCTTTCACTGCCTCAGTCTACTCACAAGGACATAATTGAGCCACTTAGCATACTCATGGGATAAGCATCTGTCGTCTTCCCAAAGGCAGTTTCCATTGTTGAAGAAATGAAATCTCAAAGAGGATATAAAGTCGATCCATTTAATAGCATTCTAATTCCTAAATTTCCTTAGAGAATGACAGCATTTATCAAAACTACTCTGGTGTTCTTGCTCTCCTGCATTTTTCAAGGAAGGGGAATGTCTTCCTTGCAGAGTGCATAACCACGTCTCAGTATTTGTATTTAAAACAACAGAATCACTTATTTCAAGCTTGGCAATGCTGCAGGTTTTTTTAATGCTGTTCTGCCTTTGATGGGGAAATTGTCAGCTGAGGAAGGATTTGGAAAACAGTCTTGGTGTATTAAAAGGTAGGGGCTTGCTTACAGGCCCCCAGACCACTCTAAGAAATTCTTCAATGAGTAAGTATTAAATCAGTGAGACAACTCATGAAGTAAGGTTCTACTTAGCATGAGTATGGGTGTCAGAATTTACCCCTTCAGGAAATCTAGATTTCCCTAATAGTGTAATGCTCTGAGAAAATATTTCAGTTAAACTCTTTATTATATCCTAAGGTTTATCAGTAACTTCTGTGATGTTACAGAAATGGCATAATTCTGCATAATGATATAATGCTAAAGTATTCCTATAATTTCTGTAAGAATTTACTATGAGATGTGTCTGTCAGAAAGCTCTTCTTCCCAGACTGTAGATGTAAGGAGACCTATTTCCTGTAATTTTTTATATATGCTTACTTTTGTAAATAATCCATAGCACATATTTCTTTGTGAACTGTAATGCTCATTCTCTCCTTCCTATGTGTCATGACTGTGAAGCATCACAGATGGCGATGCTAGTATGCAATGTGTGAACAATATGGGACAGGCCTGAAAAGCCTGATGGGCTTTGTAATAGGTTCATAAAGCTTGAAGTGGACACATACCTCCAGGCTTGAGCAGTTTTAATTAGTATTTGTCATAAGCAATGCTGTGTCTTTGAATTTCTAAGGCAACTCTCTTTAATACAGTAAAAATGCGCTACATTAAAAATGCACTACGTTAAAAATGCGCTGCTCTGTCGTGGGCTTATCCATGGCCACATGCTTTGAGGTGCTCCAGCATGACCTCATGCACAGCCACAAAACAGGACAAGAGGAAATGGCCCCAAGTTGCGCCAGGGGAGGTTTAGATTGGATATTAGGAAAAATTTCTTCACCAAAAGGGTTGTCAAACATTGGAACAGGTTGCCCAGGGAAGTGGTTGAGTCACCATCCCTGGAGGTGTTTAAAAGATGTGTAGATGTGGTGCTTGGGAAGATGGTTTAGTGGTGGACTTGGCAGTGCTAGGTTAACAGTTGGACTTGATGACAACCTAAACGATTCTATGATTCTATGATTCTAATATCTGCTTATTTCTTCTTTCAGATGTCAGCATGTACAGGCCTATTTTTATTCCTGCTCAGTAGAATACATTTGTCTGAGCTGTTCCTGTGGATTTAGTACAAGTATTCATAAGAAGAAAGGTCTTTTTTAGGGTTATCTCTTACATATATGCTGTCATATACAGATCTATTACTTACAGCTCTAAATTTCTTTAGAACTGTTTAAAAATCATCTGGTTTACACTCCTTCTATTCCTGCGTAATCAGCGGAACTTACCCAGTTACAGTGACTGAGAATCGTTTGCTTATGGAACTTATGTGGTCAGAATTCAAGAGTTTTGAAAACTGCAATGGGTTGAAATGTGTTAATGCTTAGGGTTTTTTAACAGTAATGAGAGAAATGCTTGTATTTAATTTGTTTTAAAGTAATCCAAATAACCAAAGTCCAGGTTTTACAAAAAGTCATTTGGAAGCACCAGTGACTCAGTGAATACCAGTATATGTTATGGGCAGTTACTGAGTAGATTGAAAATATTTAAGGCTGCTTAATGGCAGGGAGCTATTCGGTTAGTATCTGATAGGCCGGGGTTTAACGCAGCGAACTGAAATAATTTTTAAATTGTCTTTAAAATTTTTGAAAAGAGCAATTGTCCCAGAAAATGTGATTTCAAAGGAAAATCTAATTTTTAATCTAATATATGTTCAGTTTGAAGTCTTTCAATGAGTTCCATTATTGACTGTACTCTCACAAAACATGTCTTGAGACAAGATACTAAACTTGAAGGACCATTGTTCTATGAATAAAGCAATACAGTGTTCATTGATCTATATCTAGAGAATAATAGAAGATGATGTCATCTGCTTCTTCTCTGTTCTGAACTTGAAGGGAGAAATTAAGTCCATGCTACCACAGATCAGTTACTGAACCCTTAGAGGAGACTTCGTAATTAAATTAATATCTTAGATGCTATTTTGTTCAATACATTTCTACTTTTATTCCTTAATCTTTCAATCTGCCATTAAGTATTTAAGGCTATTTTAAGTCTCTACTTTGAAAATCCAAGCCGATTTCTTTTACAAATGATGTTAAGCACTCAGAGAGAGCACAGCAAGCTATGGAGAGAAGGGGACGTATCATTTCTCAGTATGTCAAAGGGACTGAAACCCACTCTTGGATACTGATTCTTTTTCCACTTAGCACCTCTCCATTTTATACTTCATCTGTAAAATGGCTCTAAGTAACACCTCTGACAGAGGGATGCAGTGAGAAAGTTAATAAACACTGCGAAGATGATCTGATTATTCACAGAATTTTATGAAATGCTGAGCATCTCCTGACTTTGGGAATGAAGACCTCAGCATTACTTCGGTCCTATATTCATAGCCAATACCTACTCTTAGTATTGCCCTCACTGGCACTGACCTGTGAGTGCAAACACACTAATATGGTTTTTTTAACAGAAAAGAATGTGCATGATAATTTTGCAGCCCATCATAGCAAGCCCTGTATTTATTGAGAAATTGGCTGCTCTTTTGAAAATTTACTTTTCTGTATTTAACCTGCTCAACAGCAAGCAAACCCTGACTAAATGAATCAGGTGACATCATTTGAAAGTAAAAGGCTCTTGCTCTGCTTGAGGGAAGATTCTGTTCTTAACAGTAATTCTGGAAAGCCAAGTGTTCAGCTCTTGTCACTGCTGGCTGGCTGATCAAGGGATAAGAAGGCTACACATAATGAGTTATGAACAAAACCAGAACTCCTAAACCATCAGTATCACATGGGATGAAATCTTGACTGTTACATACATACAGGGAAAATCCAGATCTCTCTCTTATGTAGAGATATCTTCTTCTGTCTACATTTTACCTGAGCCGTGGTGAAGGGCATGAGGAAGCTTCTTATTTTGAACATTATCAGGGATATAAGGACTGTTTCTTTTCTGCTCACATCTAATTATCTGCCTTCATCATCTTCCACCTTTTTGGACAAAGCAGATACTGAACGCATATAAAATATTTTCATCTCCTTTTTTTTGTTGATTTGCATTATTTTTGGGAGTGGCCCAGTGTCCTATGGACATTAGAATTATAATACAGCTTTTCACCATGAATTAAAATGTTGCAGTATCTATCTTAGAAACCCACAATTATTATCCTAACATAGCAGAGCATGAAGCCGATTCATTTAAAGAAAAAAATATGTATTCTGGTACTGCTATCTCTTGCTCCCCTAACACATGATTAATTACCCATCTTGTTGCAGGTTTTATAAATTTAGGTCCTGCTAATATTCATAGACGTGCTTTTCTTCACCCCTGTGAGTTGCCCCATAGAAATCAGGCAAGCAGAATTGTTGCATTGGATCTCTGTGTATAGCTTCGCTGACGACAGTCCTGTGGGCCTTTAAACTCAGGATTAGTGACTTTGAAAGGGCTGTTAGGGGACAAGAGACTTCCTGATCTGATCTGATTCCAGGATGGGCCCAGCAGTACTTCCCACTACTTTTTAAAATTTTATTTTATTTTTTAATCTAAAAGTTCAGTGGAAACTAAAGTTTCTGTACTTCATGAAGAGCTTTAAATCTTGATGGATTCTGTTTTTGACAACTGTGAAAACCCTATTTCCCTATCTTGGAGATTCCGTGTAACAAATCCATCACCATTTCTCTCTGCTTCTGTGGTAGTGGTTGAACACAGTAAAGATTTCTTGTCCGTAGCATGTTTCTCACCTGTAAAGTAATTCATAGCTACGCTGGCTTTACATGGGTAACTAAAGCACTTGAATACTTAATTCTAAATGTATACTCAGGCAAATGAAGGAAATTATTACCCTGGAACAGCACACTTCAAACATGAATCATAATTATTAATCACACAAAGTTTTTTCTAGAAACTTGAATGTAAGTCCAGGTTTAGAGTGATTGTCACATTAGCACATACTCAGTGCATATGGCAAAATAGATTTACATTAAATCATTCTGCAACAAATAAATGTTTTGCAGTCTGATTTAATTTAGTTTCATGGCATCAAGTCATTCAGATTTTTTTTAAAAAACATTATAATAAAAATGAGTAGTTTCGAGGTTATAGAAATCTCACTTTCTTTCTGAATTGCCTGAGAAGGTCTTTGTTGGAAGTTAACTGACAATTACAGATTCTTAGGATTTCTATAGTTCTTGAATGTATTTGTTATATACCATTAGTCACCAGGTGAAGCCCGTCAGTAATGGCAATACCCTTCAGCAACAGCTCGGGAGAATTTAACACTGATTGATGGCAGGTCACCTGGAATTGGTTGGCAGAATTTCCAATTTTCTGTTGGGAAATTGCTTATTTCTTGAAGTCTATTCCCATTTTTACAAGTGGACAGCAAGCTGAGATTATACATTATTATGTGTCTAACTATAAAATTGTGATGGATGGTGTCACACATTTAAAGAGAGTTAAACATTTCATTTAGGGCTGATTTTAAGAAAAAGCCTGAGTAATTTTAAAATACAAACTGTAACTTATCTTTGGCTTTTATTTGTTCATCTAGATTCAGAACAATAGCGTTGCATCTTAACTAGTTTTAAATAGAGAATTACTTGCTTTGTTATCATTCTTTTAAGTATTCAAAGGGTTATGATATCTTTGTTGTAAACATTTTTTCAGTTTCTAAGGTTTATCCAGGGACTGACTGACTGAGCAGGTTAATGTTTTACTTTTACTTATGGGACCTCAGTTAAAATTCTGGCAAAACTGCATTGACAGAAAATCAAAGGCCATTCAGCAAAGCCTTCCTACAGTTCTTCTTTCAAATCATAAGGGAGAGCAGCCAATAACAGCCAGTCATTTCCTGTTTCCAAAGGGATACGTGTTAAAAGCAAGTACAGACTTTTTATTCCATTAGCGTATAATATGTATTATCTTTTTGAAACCTGGCTGAATTGTTTTGGAACAAAGAACCTATGCTCTACCATAATCTAATGGAAAATAGTGACCCTAGGAATAAAAGCTGATGCTGTAACTCAAACAAGAAGACATGTTATATATTTATGACATTCTCAAAATAGAAGCAAAAGAAAATGGCTGTGGGTTGCAGGCTTAAAGCCAAATTTTAGGAAGATTGGCATAACTAAAATGAGGCTGCCTGTGTGGAGCTCAGAGCTCACTCTTAGATGATCAGGTCCCTATACAGTGCACAGCAAGAGCTACGTGCCTTCAAATGGGATTCAAGATAGGAAAGGTATTGACTTGGCAGCTATTCAGAGTTAGCCATTGAGATAGCTGAGGGTAACAGTGGAGTTATACATCTCACCATCTTGTTTACCTTCACCTGTTAAGAATCATATTCCATGTACCTCCTTTCTGACCTATTTGAACCTGATTTCTTTCCTACACTGTGAAATCGCTTAAGCAAGATGGAGTAGGGATGACTCTCCCCTGTTTTTAGGTAGCCTTAGCTTAGTCACTAGAGTTTTCTGGAAGGCAATAAAGGTATGATTTCAGCCACTCTGACAGAAACTCTCTCACTTCTTGCAGAGTGTGTTAATTACTGGACTGAATATGAACTACCTCTCCTTTGACTGTATTTGACAAAAAAGTGATCATTGCAATTTAATTCTATAGCGTACTTTCTCCTGCTGGTTTATGGTCTGCATATTCTGAATCTGCCAACAGGTTCCAGTGCCTCAGATGATTTTGAGCTCCTTGCTCCTGAAAGCCAGTCAGGAGCAGGCATAGCTGAGTGCAGAGGTGCCTTAGCCATGTAAACACTGGGGTAACTGGGCTCTGCCTGAGATGAATGCAGGGAACTTCCTAAAAATCACTTAAGGGGTTTAGGTAACTACAGGCAGCACTGCTTCTTGCTTCAATATTTTGTTCTAAAAGCAAAAAAATTACTTAAATTTCCCTTCAGGTATTTAATATCTTCCCTGGAGCTGGTCTTTCTGTCTGACAGCTCACCCTCACACCAAGGTTACAAACTTACAGTCTTATTTCAGTAGTTTAATGAGAAAGGGTGCCAAGATGGAAGCAATGGGTACTCAAGGTAAATTAGGCCTCCCCTTTATGAACTTCAATGCTGTTAAAATTTGGCCCTACAAGAAATCAAAGATAAAGCAAGTTTTTTAGAAGCTAGTTCAAGTGTGCAAGAAAATCCCTGTAGAAGGTGGGAATTGGCAGTATTACTTCAGAGGCTTTTATATTCCAAAATTTAATTAGATCTGCTCACCTAGAACTGTTGGAAATACATTAACTGCTTTTAGATCTTTCTCTCTTATGAACTCCTATTATGAAGAAGCTATTAAATATCACACAATGTCAGATTCAGAAGTCTATCCTACTAGGAGCAGCCAAATGTATTATTTACATTTTGTCTCAAATTATACTTATTATACTTACTGCACAAACAAATAGTGCATTGTTTTTTTTCTTGAACTAAAAATGCATTTAGGATCTGTCTTTATTTTCAGTCTACTCAGTTAGCACTATGTATTATCTTATTTTGTTACATTGAAAATTAACTGATCGAGAATTGTTTTGTATGCCTAAACTAGAATCTAAACAAACATCCTAATTATTGTTTTTAATCCTCTGAAAGTATAAAAACTAAACATGTTTCTGCAACATTTGGAGTCATACAAGCATTGCTTTATTTTCTCAGACCCAAAAGCCAATACTTGCATAACTATTTGATGCTTTTTATCAGAAGCATTGGTGCACATCAATGAGAACTTTCTACCACCTTGAAAATGACTTTTAGAATATTTCATTAGCAGACTGTCTTTCAGAACTCAAGTTGACATTCATGTTTCTTCACACCAGTCTTTCATCCACAAAACTCTTTGTTCTGCTGAACAGTTTCGAGACAATATGGGCAATCAAAAAAGCAAAGGCTTGTGACCTATCTGCATCTTCCATTCCAACATTTGATCAGTCTTATTCAAATCTCATCTTTTAATACTCCTTTGAGAATTTTCTGAGAATTTTATTTCCTTTCTTTCATTATGATTATATTATTTCAAAAACTTCAAACTTAATGAAATGGTAGCTCTCTATAAAGTGAGAGGCGGACGCCATTGGTGGCTACACATTTATCCATTTTCATCTCTTTCAATAGCCTACGTGAAAAGAATTTGAAATCTAGAATAGTGGGAAATGTCTTTTATATGTATATTTCGCAGTCTGAGGGATTTGTGGTTACCTTTGCGATTGTTCATTTTCTTAAAAGTAAAGCACAGGAGCGAGTTGCTTAGCAGTTGCAGGGAAGCAGAAAGCTGCCTGAAACCCCTGAAATCAAACATAATGTATGTATTTAGAAAGACAAAGGTCTTTATTACCGATCGATATCTCCACCTCAAAAACATGACATTTCTTCAGACTTTGCCACTTACTGCTCTGCCAGCTGCCTGCATATTCATCTGTGTCCGAGTGAGTATTTGTGGATACTTTCCTGCTTTCCAAGTGGATTACTGGATGCATAGAGTCTTTGTGCCTGCAAAAATAGGGCTTCACTCACACAATCACCTCATAAAAAAAATTGGAGAAGCAAATTGTGTGGCTGGTTTAGGAAGGTAACCCAAGGCTGAAAAACAAACCAACCCAGATACATTAAATTAAGGCTGCTTTGGGGCTCTTAGTTTCCTTCTTTGTGTGCCAGTCGTCTTGGTTCTCCAGCCTATGGCAATAACAATTAAGCATCCTTTTTTCCACATGACTGCTCTAAAAAATGAAGTCATTACAGTGTTGATATTAAATTCTGCATAATAAGGTTACTTCTCTGGAGTTTATTACTGTTTTGGCTCCTGCTCCGAGATGCAGTGCTTCATTTGTGTGTGTAATACATAACTGGGCTGGATTCTCAGCTGGTGAAAATTTATGCCGCAGCAGGTAGTGAACCGATGAACTCTCTCCCATCACACAAATGCACACAAGCTTCATCAGCAACTACTTTTTTTCTTAGATTTTATCCTACAATGGAGAAAAAAATTTATGTGCAGTGTCTGATAGAAAAAGTTTTATGTGCCACAGAAGTTCAACTGCTGATGAGTGGAATCTTCTCTGTCAGTAGTTGCCTTTCACTACCAGGTAAAATCTTTTCTGTTAGCAGGCAGATAAAATCTGCTTTGGCAGTATCTGTGCTTCTCTGCAGGTAAAATGTTCTCCATCAGCAACTATACTTTCCACTCAGATACAGTCTTCTCTATCAGAAGTTGCCCCTCTGTGGCAAAACTTCAGAAGCTATTTCACAAAGCTCTCGTTCCTATTGACACAAACTATTAAAAACATTAAAACATTCCTAAAAAGCTATAAAATTAATTCTCAAAAATATTGTTAAATGAAACATTTAAGCTTCTGCCTATAACATTCTTGATGTCAAACTTCAAAAGCCAGGAAATAAAAATTTAAGCCACATTTTATTCCTTATCTCTCTACACCCACCCACCCCCCCCCCCCCATATATTTTATCTGTGCTGCAACTACATTTACCACAGATAGTACTGGATGTACTTATTTCTCTCTTTGCGATCATAAAGAGTTGCCTGTAGAAGACTTCTGTCCGTAATGATGATGTATTTCTTTTTATTCTTGCATTATTTATAGAGGATCATTTCTGTGTGTTCACTGCCAGGGTTATTTGCAGAATATGGTAACACTTGCTTCTTTTGTCATTCACTGATTACTGATCACATCTCAACTTCTATCTATCACAGACAATGAATAAGGAAATGCATCACTGTTACTTTTACTTAATAAATTAGATAGTCAGTTTTAACAAACATTTTAGGGAAGTAATGGGCTTAAATGTAGATGAAACAGCCCGTAGAACTGTAGCAGCTAATGGACTGACAAGTACTTGCATAGTGTCTCCAGTATATTAAATAGGTTAAACAAATTAAATGAATTACCACATCAGTGACTCCCATGCAACTTGTGAAATAATAAATGCCATTTAAAGCAATGTGTACACATCAATACGCAATCTGAATAGGCATTGTCATTCATGATCTACAGGGCATTGCCGGGACAGCCAGCTTTGTTGTGTAATGAAACAATAAGAATACTTTTCCAAATGCGCTGTGTAATTCAGACTGGTATGAACAATGCAAACTTAAGATCCTATCAATCTCTTCAGTATTCCTCATTTAACTTGCAAGGTATCCATCTGTTGGTGATGGAATCTGTCAAACTGGAATCTGTTGTTAATTTGGAGTTACCTGCTTCTTTGTCAGATGTCATGAAGGGCCTGGCTCCTGAAAAGCTTATTCCCTTTTTGCAGCTGTATCAGATAGAAGAAGTAGTACTCTCTTGTTTCCCCTACAGACAGAAAGACACTATTGRCGACGATCACTATATAGTTAACAATAGCAACTGTAGTCTGAGCTCTTCAAAATTAAGCATGCTGCGTAATGTATGAAGCATACTGTGTACTGTATAATACTAAGTGTTCTAACTCCTATAATTAATTTAACCTCCCATGGTTAGGGGCCATGGGTTAGTGCCCTCTTTCCAGTCTACCACCTCTTTAATAAACAAGGGAAAAAAAAAAGAATCCCAAAACCAAAAAGAAGCAGAAAAATACTTTTCTTCTGAGTTACTTGGGTTGAAGTAATTTCTCACTGTTAGGGTCCTAAAGGACATTCTGAAGAAAATGTATTTGGAAGCCAATCCCCACTGTAAAAGATTATATAGGTCAATTGTTTTCCTCCCAAATCTCTTTTATACAGATACAATTCCTTTTATTCATGGACTGAAGAGAAGCTGCAGAGATCCCTTCTTTTTTGAGTAAATGAAAAAATATCTGTAAACATTCTCTTTTACTGATCCTTCTAAGAAACTTGTGATCGGATTGGTACTTCTATGCTTTTGAACTCTAAACAAACGGTGTTTTGTTTTCTTTGTTTTAACCCCATACAAATACTGTTTCTTTGCTACTGTTTCTCGCATTAGCAAATCTTTTTCTATCTGTAATCAGCATTTAGTGGTACTTAGCAGACAGTTTAACCTGGGAACCTGGAGATTTACAGTGTCCTGTTCTTTCATTGGCTCAGGAATCTGGTCTTGCAATTACATACCATCATCATTATATTTTTCTTCCATTGGTGATAAGCACAGACTTGATTACTTCATCTACAGTGCTAGAAAATCAAGTTAGACCTTGTCGTTATACTGCTGAAAATTCAAGCAGGGGGAAGGGTGTTCTAGGTAATGCTCTCATAGGAGAAACTGTAAACAGTCTTAGCCAAGGAGAATAAAGTCTTCTTGAAGTACTAAGTACAGTGCCAGTATAGCCTCTCTAAACTACTTAAAGATTTCTTCATGCTAAAAAACTAAGCTTACCAAAAAACCACCTTCTTTGTAGTAGTAAGGAAGGGGAAATGAAAGGCACAGTGAAGGAAAGAATTTCTAATAGGGTTACTTTATGACCGTAACTTGCTTGTGGAAGATGAACAGTTCAGGTTTGCAAACAAAAATGAACTGGCAAGGTTTTCCCCCTGCCCAAAAGTTAAATCTTAAATTGTTGCAATCAGAACTTTCAAAAGTGAACATGGACTAGCAATATTTAAGAGGAGCTAAACAGCTACTTCTGAAGGTGATGCTTCTTTACAAACTTAAAAATTAAGTAATGCAAAATCACTGGTTACTTTGGACAAACCGGCAATATAATATATTGATAAAGACATTAGGGAATTACAATGGAATACTTAAAAACTAAATGAGTCTGTTGTCCCAAGTGTATTATCATTTAACAAGCTTATTAAATATCACTATTTTAACAATTAATAGAAACCTGTCTTGCTGTAGGCTATTTTGATAACAGTTAATTAAGTATCTACAAATTCCTTACAAAGTCCATGTGCTACTAAGAATGAGATTAGGCATTTCTTGCTTATGTAATTTTGAGCTAATTACAAGACTATTAGATTTATCTTCTAAATGCTCAGTAAGTTCTCTTTTAACAATCATCTTATATTTAATTAAAAAGCAGTATCTGGCTTGCTGAATTTGAATTAAATGCTTGCTGGAGACACTAAATTAAAAAGTGTTAGTAACATTTTACCAGTGAATAAAGGACTATACAGATATTTTCACAATTCAGGATAGTTATCCAGAAAGCAAATAAACAGATAGGGATTTTCAAAGGCCTTGACTTCTATAGGCTCTTTAGAAAATTCTTGAAATAGAAAAGGATACTGACTGCTACTCTGCTACTTATTAATCAAAACTGAATTGTCAAAAGCATACATGGAAAGCATGTGAAAATTTAATGGAAAAGACTGTTTTATTTTACAAGGGTAGGTAAAAGAAGAGCTACCACAACTGAAGTAATAGTTAAATACTTGCTTATGAACAGTCAGAAAATTTGTTTTCTTTGGCCAATAAGAATGGTAAAAAAACTCATTAAATTTTGCATGCCTCAGAATATTGGCAGTATTAGCATCATACATGATTAGATTTTTAAAAATATTTAGGGATCTAAAGCTCAGAGGTTCCAAAGTGTCTTATTCTCAGTTACATTATTTACTCTAAAGGCAGAATAATGATTTTCAAAGAATGACAAAGTTGTATTTGCATGTGATTTTATTTCTTTTACGGCCCTGTAGAGCATTGTCCATATTAAGACATTTTTGCTGCCTTTTTTCCTTCACCAACCTGAATTTAAAAATGTATGTTAAGGGTTTTGGTTTTTTTTTAAGAAAATGACTGCCTTGTACACCCTGCTGTAAAAATGACAGTAAAAAAGTACTGTCAAGAGAAATTAAGTTTTCCCTTTTGATTTCAAAAGAACCAGTAGTGGTAGGGACACTATTAGGTTTTCTGAGAATGTGTTTTAATGTTTAAGTGCTACTCATGTGAAAATTCCCTGTCCATATATATTCATGACAAGTTCCTTGTGCTTAGTCAGTGTCATGGAAAGTCACAGCATTTTTGAATATGAAGAGAAAGGCTTAACTGGGAGAACAGAATACTAGAGAACTATGCTCTTCGAATCATGGAAACTTAGTAGCTGAGAAGTGTAAAGAAATAGAAAATTAGGGCTGGAAAGAACTCAGGAAGTCATCTTATTTCACTCTCTTTCTTTGTTATTCTTGATAAATGGTTGGCCATCCTGTTTTATATACCTCCAAAGGTGGAAGTACTATACTCTGGCAATTTATTTCATCATTGTTTCACTGTCCTTACTGTACAAAAGCTTTTCTAAGGCTAGCCTGAACATTGTGATGCAGTTTGAGCCCACTACTTCTTGTTTCATCTTTCTTGCACATCTGTGATGTACATTCATGTTTGATGAAGAACAAATCATTCTCTTGTTCTTCCTCGCAGTTGGCTTTTACATATGAAGGCTATTACTATATTCCGCCTCACCCTTCTCCTCTTCAGGCTGAAGTACCCCAGTTCATTCAATTTTCCTGAAAAGTCAGGTCCTCTGTATTTCTAATTATTCTTCTTGCGCTGCTTCAGTTCTTGCCATACTGCCATCCAGTGCCCAATACAGTACTCTAGCTAAAGTCTTAGCACTGCTAAAAAAATCGGAGGCAGTACTACTTACGTCTTGCAGCCTATACTCATCCTCCTGTGGCATGCTTTTCATAACAGCATGTTATTTTTGACTGATGTTCAGATTATGATCCAGTAAACACCCCTAGATTTTCTGCAGAATTTTTGCTCAGCTAGCAGTTTCCTGTCTTGCGTGACTCTTTCTCCTGCTTGTGTGCAGAGGCTTKTTCTCATCCCTAAACAATTGCACTTTGCTTTGGAGCATTTCTCCAGTTTGGTATTACTATTTTTATTCCTCCAGCAGATTTGCAGTCCCTTCCACCCCAGTTTTAAGTGCAAATTTAATGCCTGCTCCATTACCCAAGTCATTAATTTGAAATTATGTAATGATACCAGATACAAAGCAGATTGCTATGGAGACTCACCTGAAATACCCTTTCAGTAAGGCCATGAAATATTCATAACTAATCTCAGGCTAAAGTTTTCATTCTGTTCTTCCTCCCCTTGTAATTGTTTCATCTATAGGATGCTTCTACAGGTTTAGAAAATGTTGTGTGAAGTAATGTCAGAAGCTTCAAGGGAACCAGTATGAACATGTTGTCTTCTTTAAAATTCTGGTATATCAGCTCTTTCAATTTATTTTTTCTTTTTTCTTTTGAATGTTTTTCCTGTGAGGAAGAAAAGAAACTGCTGCCTTCTGCCTTCCAACTGCCTTCTAGCAGTACTTCCTGTAATAGCAAGGGCATTCTTAAACCAAGAAGCCTGACACCATTGGTCATATGGCATCTCTGCTTCATTCTTACCTTTTTTAATTTCACCTGTGCAGGTGCAGCTTAAGCCTTGAAAATATGAGTTACTTCACACACATCAGACTTTGGCAACATCAAGAAATACATCATTTGCCTAAAAAATTTTGCATCCTTACCTGATATACAGGTTTACAGCTAAATGTTTCAAAGTGCCAGGCATACAATGGTAAGTTCAGTGTCTTCAGTGTGACTCAGCAAGCAACAGGCTTAGCAGTGCCTAACATAGACCTATGCTAATCAAGTATATCCATAAACTTAGATGTTATTGTGTCTTTGTTACAGCCTTGCAGCTAAGTGCAGGAGCCATTCTAAGGGTGTATTGTTAAAGACAAGCATTATCTCAATTACAAGGTGAAGATAACAAAAGGCTCTTTATATTTTCCTTATTTCTGTCTAGCCGTGCATGTGTTTTCCATCTTTCAACTGTACTCTTTTCATCTGATTTATATCCTCACATTAAATGTTATCACAAATCATGAATTGTTCTCAGTTAATGTTTATTACTGCAGATAACTATTATCTCTCACAGTCCTGTTGGCTTTATCTTTATCTTTGTGCATTTCAGTGCCTCCTTTAATTATTTTATTTTAAGGTACTTTACTCCTACCTCTCTACAGTTACGAATGTATGCAGTCTGCAAATACTCCTAACAAATCTAGTAAAGGACTCAGTGTGAAACATCTAACTTTTAAGCATTTGACTCCCACAATGGAATCCCGAATTCCCAAGTGAAGAACCTTGGTGCATCTCTGTGATTATAGGAAGAGTTAGGTACCTTTTAATGGAATCTAATATATTTGACTAAGGAAAGGTAAGCTACCAAAGGACAGTATGCAACTGCTTAAAGTCACCCAGCAGACAAGGTCTGAGAGTGAGCAAAGGACTTACCAGTCCTATCATGGGACTGCGGGGAAGTATCTGTTTCACAACCAGAAAACAGCTTCTGAACATAGATGCCTCTTTCTTTTCTCTCAGAGGACTTAGGAGCACTCAACCCTTGTCTGTTTCTGTGTGGCTATTGAGTGAATCTGTCTGTGGTTTGGGGAAAGTTGATTTTAATCCACCACAGCACTGTGTAAATAAGGAACAGTTTGATCAAAACGTGATATCAAAACTGTATTTTTAGATGTCTTTAGTTTGTCATGTAGAATTTGATGTTAGCATGTCTTTTCCTCCTTTTAGTGCGTTACCCTTCAACTATCAGTAGTTCTAGTAACGCTACAGGCATTATCATACATGTACATCTCAACATCAGAATATTTACTGGGCTTTCTATGGGGCTGTCTCGCCACTTAAGAATGATTTGTTCTGGCCTATGGTAAGGTTTTTAGCACATGTCTTTATTAGAAGCTTTGAAATTGTAATATTGGTTCAGCTTTGCTTTTGACTGGCTGATTATGGAAGTGGTGATAATATGATGAATCTCAATTTTCATTCCCAGGAAAATTGCAGGAACTCACTGCAAGGAAACCCAGTTCTGCCATCAAACTGCTGACAGGCTGTATTGCTTTGCCTGTAATTGTCATTACAATCATGTCTGTCAGTTCTTCTACTTTATAGAAGTCTGACTTGTCTATAATAATGAGGTATTTTATATATGGTTTGTTGTGAGAAAAAACCTGCTCCTGTTTCAGTCTGGGTCCTGGTGCTACAAAAGGCATTTGTTTCTTTCTGTTGCTTGGCTTGCATTTTTTCATAAGTATCACATCTATTCTCCAGACCTCAAATATTATTAATCGTAGTCCAGCATGTCTAGCCTTCTGGATACAAAATTTTGTTCTAGATCACTGTGTTCCTGAGAGAGGCTTTGTATTTGGCTATGTGAAAGCAGGATTATGATTTTTCTACCTGTTTATTTGAAGCAATTTATATGTCCAAATAATCACAGCGATTCTGATGCTGTCAAGTGGCAGGTGGAGCTATTCTTGCAGTGCTTGGCACTTTGAACAGGATGATGGATCACAGCACATGTAAATCTTTGTCTATAGTGGATTCCTGGATTTTTTCCAAGCCCTGTTTTGAACCTAGTGTATAATTGACTTGGACAATGCTTCCCAAGATTTCTGTTTCTGTTACGTTCATGATCTTGCAGTGCTGTTCTGCTCAAGACAAGCAGGCAGCCAAATAGAAATTGATTCCTTTCCGGACATGTGTATTTCCAAGCCCAATTCTTGAGATTTCACTAGCATAAACTGGAGGTTTTGGGAATCCTTAGCAGTGTTGTCATAAAAACATTCTCCTGGTGACTATTACCAGCGAGCAGCAAGGGCAGGCCCTGCTCTGCATGGGAAGGCAAGCTGGGAGCTGAGTGTGACAGCAGGGCAGGCAGGAGCAGGGGTCTCACTACCATGGGGACAGTCCCACAGTGCCTGAGCAAGGAGACCAGAGCAGGTCCAGCGACAGTGACCTGGTTCAGTCAAGAGTCCAGATCGTCAGACAAGCCTCTAGGGAAGAGACAGGTCTGAGGTCAAGCCAGGAAGTACAATCTGGGTGTCAGGGTCAGGGTCAGGATCAATGGGG
The DNA here is from genome assembly GCA_035582835.1 of Phoebastria nigripes. NCBI lineage: Eukaryota > Metazoa > Chordata > Aves > Procellariiformes > Diomedeidae > Phoebastria > Phoebastria nigripes. The sequence goes on from JAYKAV010003410.1 coordinate 166,968, forward strand.
TGTATGGCTAGGCATGGTCATGGTTGGAGAGTAGCTCAGGCAGTGACCAAGGATGAGAGACTGAGCTTAAAAGCAGCTCCTAAGTGAGCTGAGACTTTTCAAATAGCTTTTCCGGGCCACACAGCTGCACTATGGAAGCTGGCTTTGAGCCCAGGCAGCCAAACCCCAAGGGAAGGAAAGTGGAGGAATGCGCTCAAGACACTGACAATTACGTCATTTTCTGCTCCAAAGATTCTCCATCCTTAGCATGCAGATTGAAGTTTTCCCATGCAAATCCATTGAGCCATTGGAAATACTGATCTTAATTAAAAACAACTACTGCAGCCTTTCTTTTTCTGATATTCCATGTATTGTTGCCATGTCTTCGGTTTGTATTTCAATAAATTGATACTGTGTAAAGTGAACAATAATCATATTTATACTGAATTTTTGACTAGAAAATGGCCTGAAGACAAACAGGTGAGACAGTGGAAAGAATGTTTTGCATATGATTTATGAATCTCAGTAGTGTTCAAACTGACCTGATTTCTTTAGTATGGTCCATCAATTCTTGTTCTTTGTTTAGGGAAGGATTTATAGCCCTTGCAAAGCTATGAATTACACTGTGTTTTGTTACAATTTTGTCTTAATCTTATTTAGCTCTTTGTTTATTTTCTTGACTCATTCTTACAAACATACAAGGTTGTGTTAAGACCTGTTACTGCCTGCGTAGTGCTGTCTACTCCATCCTGAAGTCTTTCTTCCATACAGCAGAATACTATCAAGAACTGATAGTTTTGTGTTACTTGCCACAGGAAAGCTGTGTCTCTGCTGGTGTGTGGAGAGGTTACTCCTGGAGGAGAGGTTACCGTCCTCCTAATCCAGATAGTATCTATCTTTAAAGTATAATAGGTTTTGTTAAATCAAGCAGGTTTCTGCAGAGGTAAGTATTTGGTAATTATCTCGGCTTAGTACTTTGTTTAAACTACTTGGACCTTTGCAAATTCACAGCTTGCCTAGTGTTCTCAAATGACTGCCTTGATATTTGTTTATCAGTGATGGGGTGGTTGGGTTTTTTCCCTCATTTTCTTTATTGCTCCCACTATTTTGTTTGTTTGTTTGTTTTAATGCAATGGGTGTTCTGCAAGACAGGTGTTGTACAGGCTGGATTGTTTTACGTATTTCCAGGTGTAACATCCTTGGAAGACGTCCCAGTCTTTCAAATACAGCTGGTAATTTTTAGCAGCTTTACTATAGGGATACCATAGAGAATTGCCTGCTCTGAGTTATTTGTGTTTTGCTCATTCTTGTGTTTTATTAATAATTTCTCTAGGTTAGTAAGTTCACTTTTTTCAGCTGGTAGCTACATCTCATATATTTTTACAATCCATACTTTGGTCTATGTACTTTACTTTTGTATTCTGATTATAATTTACATTATCCTAGTAGCATTATGGCTCTGCACCAGTGAAATTTTAATTTGGTTCAGGTTAGTGCAATTTTGCCTTGGGTTCCCCCCCCCCTTATTTAAGGCTAAGTGAGTCTTTACAGGCCAGCAGAGTCTCTGATGCTCTACTTTCTCATTGGCATTCAGTTTTATGGTTGTTTCTTGTGCCTGCCCTTGAATCTTATGCTAGCCTGAGCTTTATAAACCATTTATTTATTTTTGTGCTGCATTAATGTTGTACATGCAAAATCTCATCCCCTGAGTCACTGCCTGCTTCCTTGATATGATGCCTTTGTTTGTTTTTTTCATCTACAACCTTTGACATGTTTTCTCTTGCTACAATTATTGCTTATGACCTCATATGCAGGGCATTTTCCATTATCGTGTTTTTCCTCTGCAGTATCAATAGGTCTTCTTTTGCATTCTGTTTATTTCCTCTTTGTGAATTTGCTTTTGCACTTAGAGTTTTGGCATATTTTCTCTTGCATTTTCATGTTTTCCCTGTGCCCTGTTGGTGAACTTCCTCTGTGCCTACTCAACTCAGTATTTTGGATGGGATGCTGTATCTGTTTAAATCTATAAAGACAGAGTTAGCACAGGTTCTATGAATATTCTCATGTGAGTACCTGAATCTTTCTTCCCTGATACCACAATACATGAAATATTTTTTGTCTGGTATGTACATGAATTAGCCCTGCTATTCAGTCAGGCATAAGTGATGTATGTTGGAGCGGGTCCAGAGGAGGGCCACGAAGATGATCGGGGGGATGGAACACCTCTCTTATGAAGAAGGGCTGAGAGTTGGGGTTGTTCAGCCTGGAGAAGAGAAGGCTTCAGGGAGACCTTATTGCAGCCTTTCAGTACTTAAAGGGGGCTTATAAGAAAGATGGGGACAAACTTTTTAGCAGGGCCTGTTGTGACAGGACAAGGGGGAATGGCTTTAAACTAGAAGAGGGTAGATTTAGACTAGATATAAGGAAGAAATTTTTTATGCTGAGGGTGGTGAAACACTGGCACAGGTTGCCCAGAGAGGTGGGGGATGCCCCATCCCTGGAAACATTCAAAGTCAGGTTGGACGGGGCTCTGAGCAACCTGATCTAACTGAAGATGTCCCTGCCCATGGCAGGGGGGTTGGACTAGATGACCTTTAAAGGTCCCTTCCAATCCAAACTGTTCTATGATTCTATGATTCTATGTTGAGAACCTACCTTAGCAGCTGACACTCCAACATMGTTTTTGCGAGCCTGTTCTAGGATTTTACACAGCCTTCTGTATCTGCTGCTGCTGTTGTTTGACTACGTGATATTATTAAAAGATGTGATAGCATTTGTCTATGACATCTCAGAGTCACGTGAGCTCTTAGTTTGCCTCCTTTTTTTATCCAGATCCACTGCGACTTAGTAATTTTTTTCAAAGTGATCACAAAGAATGTGCAGTTTCATAACATATTTCCCCTTGCCTTCCCTTGCATCTCAGTTGCCATGATGGTGATAGTTTTCTTTTTTTGTTTAGGAAGGTTTTTCAAATATTCATGATTTCATATTTCATGGGTCTGCAGGAAATAACTCATTCTTGATACCAGGTTCTGAGTTTTTGTAAAAGAAGAAAGCAAGCCAAGACAATACAACATTTAGTCTTTATTCTTTCTTTCAGATATCTGGTGGAGTTCCTACATTTTCTAAACATAATCTTATGTATGAAACATTTACCAGCCTGTTCACCTCTGGATGCTCAATTGGGAAACTGTCTATCATAACAGTGAAGAAATATCACAGTGTTTTTTGTGTAGCAGCTAGTATTAAGACTTTATCAAGAATACTAATGTTAGTAAGGAAAGGTCACAGAGATTATGAAGCAGATTTTTTTCTCAAGTAGTAACAGTGCAAATTAATATTAATGCCTGTCATATTCAGAGAGAATTTGTTTTATTTTTCTTTTAAAACAGTGGACGTTTCAGTAGATATATCTGAGAGTATCCTGGATCTAGATCACTGGAAAATATAGCCACCAATTTTTAACGAATTTATATTCTGTTTCTCTCCATATAGTTTGGATTAAAAGTCTTCTCCAATGTTGGAAAACATAATTGGTAACATCCATCTTTTATTCAGCTGTACTGTTTATGATAGACTTCAAAAACAATTAGAATCACTACATTTTATTTCTTTGCTTGTATTTATCTTATCAATAATCTGCAAGCTTCAGAGAGCCAATCTGTGTCATGCTGGACAAATATAGAAACCTTTTCAGAATCATCCTCTTCATTTCCTTCCCTTACGCAATGTAAACAGAAGAAAAACTTTTTCAGTCAGTGTTGGATTGAGCCTCAATTACCTGCAACTATGCATGGCTGGCTGACCTTACTAACTCCTAGTTAGTAAGTCTTTGCAACTTTTTTCCCTGCTATCCTGACATGTAAATAAATTTAAGTATTTGCTGAAACACTTGTAGTTAGGCTGTCCATTGACTTTTCTGAGGCTTGCAGAATGACAAATGAAATGATAGCATATCTTAGCAGCACTATTGAAAGAAAAGAGTCAGTGTGACAGGTCAGCATGGAGCACCTCGGCCCCATCTAAGGGAACTACTTGTGTTTTGTCATTTGAGGTAAGCAAGACCTCTTTGTTTGATATGCTTTATATGGGTTGTCACTTCTAGGCAATCTAAAATGAATTGCACAATATACTCTTGACAGAAGTGTTGCTGGGTGGTTGATTTTTCTTTATCCAGGCAAACAATATAATACGTTTAGATCAAAGCATGGTCAAAAATGCAAATTTGCAGCCTGGACCCACAGATGTAGACGATTGTTAGTGAAACCTTGTGAAGTTGATAGGAATATTGTCATCAGCTGCAACAGAGATGAAATTCCATTTTGTGTCTTTGTCACACAAAGATGTTGACCTGTTTACCATTAAGTACAATAGAATCATTGAAATGAATGAGGCAGCATATGTAATCAGAAGGCCAAGAAAAGGGAAGGCAGGTATGTGCTAACCTTTTCTACACTTTCTATTCACAAGTTGCGATATTTTCAATAGTCTTGATTAAGAAATATGCTCTACTACCTCCTGTTCTGCTTGTAGAGAATTGGATTATAACTTGCATTTGTTTGTGATCAGCAGCACTATTTCTAAGCTGTTCACACATTAATAGAAAGCTGGGCTTACTTTTTAAGATAAGATTAAGAGGTTTGTGAATTTAAAATGAGTATCTACAGCGCCTGTTTCAGTAGAGTGGATCTGAGGGTTTTTTCCACTGACATCAGTTTTACATTAGTGGTAATGCCAATGTCTTCTATAGATTTATCATTATAAAGTACATTAAAGGAATTTGGTATCTTTTTCAAAAAAATATTAAAATAGTGTATAGGTTGGGAAAAGGGCCAGACCTGTAGCTAAGTAATACAGTGATGCTGATCCTGTCAATTGGTTTTCTTTACAATATTAGCATAAACTGTCTATTGCAAATTGCTCTAGTCTTTTTAAATATCACAGAATTCTAATCTGTGAAAGAGCTGTAGAAATTCAGAACTGGAAGTCATTTAATAGGTCTCATTCTGTCTCCCAATCTAATGAAAAAGCTGGTAAATCTAGACCATCACTAATGAATTCTTCCTTAGTTTGTTCTTAAAAACTTTCCATGAAGAGGATTTTCTGGACTCTCTAGATAACTTATTTCAATGCTTAACTGCTCTTAACAGTTACCATAGTTCTCCTAATGTCCAACTTAAATTTTCTGTGCTGAAAGTTAAGCCTATTTCTTCTTGTCTAAGGTTCAGTTTAGATAGAGAGCAACTGATCACCATCTCCTTTATAATAACCTCATTTGTGAAGACATTTATCATGTCCCCCTCCATCTTCCCTTTTCTGGTTCAGACAAATCCAATTATTTTAACGTTTCATGGTAAGTAATGTTTTCTAAAATCCTAGTAATTTTTGTTGCTATCCTCTGGAGTCTTTCTAATTTGACTGCGTGTCTCCTAGTGTGAAGACCAGGTATTCTAGATGAGAACTCCTACAGTCTATGAAGTGCGATAATTATCTCACTGGTGTTCTGCAGGAGTGTCTCATAATTACATCCCTGATTTACATTTGTCGTCTTTTTTTAACCCAAAATGTTACTTTGGTCAGCCAGAAACAGTTCATGGCCTGTTCTAGCCTCAGCCACTTATTCCCCAGTTTTGTAATTACAAGTTTATTTTGCCTTTCTCAGTAGAATACTTTGTACTTGTCTTTGCTGAATTTCATCTTACTAATTTAGACTGTCTCTCCAATTTACTAGGGTCAAAATCATTAGGAATTCTGATCCTGTTGTCCAAAGTGCTTAGCATCATCCGCAATATGTAGTGTACTTTATCTTCCTTTACACCAAGGTGTCAATGAATACATTGAGTTGTGTTAGACATGGAGCAAACCCCTGGGAGATCACAAATGGTATGCCCTTAGAATTGGACAGTTACTTACTGATATCTACATACTGAGTGTGGTTTTTCCATCGTTTATGCACTCATCTAACAGTTTCCCAATGCAATATCTTGCTTTTCTTAAGAAAGGGTTATATGGGACAGCCTGATTAAAACCAAGCTATGTTTTGCTTCCCCAAAAAATTGGTTTCTTAGTCACGAACATTTTTTTGTTCTATCCTGGCTCAAAATGCCAACATAAATCCTATTTCTGAACTGGTATCCCCAAATGTGAATACTGGTGATAAAAGTAATCATACCTAAGAAGTGTTGCAGTCCATTGTCAATCTGTGGTCTGCAATTTTCTTTACATCAGTGGATTATTCCTAAACAGTGCATGAACGGCCATTAATAAATGCCTCTTCACATAGCTAGACTGAAATCTGACTATGGAAACTTTCTTGAGCAATCTGTGTCTCTCCCAGATAAATTCTGTATAGTCATAAACCAGAAAAGGCTAACAGTTCCAGTACTAGTTTCAGAAAAAAATGAAAGTTTCAGTCTGTTTAAGCTGCTAGTAGTCTCAGACGGTGGTTGCTGCTGAAAGTGTTTTTAAAACACAAACCCTGATAAGGTTTGGAACTGTTCTGTTTTCTGAAGTACAAGTCGAATGGGAATTTTTTTTACTTAGCGACACCAGCTGTATAGTGTGTGCTCTGGAGTGTAAAAATGGACTCCTTTTCATTCATACCCTATTTAATAACACTGCAGCTGGGACTTTTATTAATCTATATGTATTTTTTTCCTTCTTTAGGCTACATATTTTTCCAGACAGTCCTGAAAAACAATCATCAATTAGTAAAGAATTAAGGTTTTTGAGGTAAATTAATAAAAATAAATTTAATACATTGCATCCATTACATGCATATATATGTATTACATATTTCACCGATCAATACTTTCTAAAGTTTTCTGAGAAAGTCTATTAACCATTTTAAATAGTATGCATAATGTGCTTTGAGTGACGTTATCTCTTCATTTAATATGCCACTGTTTCTTCATTTGGCTTCTGTTCTGCAGAGTTCTGCATTGTTTTCTGTTTGATTGTGGCCGACTATTTTATTTCTAAGTTAATCAAAATAGCTAACTGGCTACAGTTGTTATTTAATTTCCACAAACCCCCGATTTTTTTTATCTGCAAAAATAAAGGTGTCTGTGAAGTGAGTATTTTTCATTTGTTTTTCCAAATAGCTTAAAGTAGAGTGACAAGAGAAATGACAGTGACTGCGGCGATGCAATTTAATGCAGAGATCCATGCAGCTAGCATTATGTTAAATGATGGCACAAGTTTCGCATTAATTGTAATTTGCAGTAGCATATCAGAATGAATTGAGGAGTAAGAAAGAAAATGGAAAATATTTGCATGGAAATGAAAGTATCTTTTATATCTATTTGTATTTTTGTAAGTCCCTGAGGATTTCCCTGGGAAACAAAAAGCTTAATTTCTAGGAGGAATTCCTGCCATAGGTTCTTGGCTGACCTTGAAAAGGCTGATTAAGGTGTGTCAGTGTAGTCAGTAAAAGGCAGTTGCAAGCCTCAAGTCCCTCTGATCCCATGCACAAGCCTGTCTCGATTTGGAAGTCCCAGAGTAACACAACTTAGTGGCTTTGAGAACAGAACTGGCTCTCATTACACCAGTTCAGGGCTCAGGAATATTCACCCTTATCGTGTAGAGAAACTCTCAGTTTCTGTCTGTGCTGTGGTTCTTGGTCTGTAAATTATGAAGGAATATTAGTACACCTCAGCCTCACCTTGTTGCTATGAGAGTAGCAACAAGCAATGGCTTGTTATAATATTCATCAAACCCATGAGAGTACTATGAAAAGAGTTTTTGAAACCCTCTCTGGAGGGTTTAAAGAAGTAGAGAGCTATCTATATTCAAAAGTAAAGAAATTTACTGTGGAGCTTTGACTGGCTGGACAATGTAATAAGAAGATGGCAGTCTCAGCATGTGGGAAGTACAGCTGGATTATGGGATTCTTATTACTGGGCACCATAAGACTATAAAGGATTGAGATCAGCTGCAGCAATCAAGTACAAAGAAATCACAGAACAAAACATGCAGCGTGGTGCTTTGTGTCATGGGGAAAGGAAAATCTTGCTTTTCAGATACCTAGAACTGAGCAGGGTATTTATAAGTGCAGCTGTTCAACATTCCCAACTGCTAATGCTTTGTACTAGGGCAAGATTTAGAGCCTCCTTTCCCTTTCATTTCTGAGTTTTTGTTCATATTTTTGGGTTTGTTTGCTGTAATGTTCTTATTCTCTATGCCCTTTTCTATGCATTTTCAGGCCTGTCAGGTTAAGAACATTTTCTTCTGGTTCTGAGTTTTCTTTCTTCTGGACCCAGATTTTCTTACAGCTGTGATGCACTCAGAAGCTTGTTGGTCCCATGAGTGTGTATTCCTGTGCTGTGTTGTGTGTGGGAGTGGACTGCTGGTCGGTGCCAAAGGGACTTTTGGTCCCCTGCCATCACTATCACAGGCCTCTGGGTCACATCATCTAGGCTGGCTAGAAGGCTGCACTGCCCTCTCTTCTCCCCATGATGCTGACCCATCCACAGTTATACACAATGATCAGATACAAAAAGCAAGCTGTGTGTTAGCAGGGACAATTATTGCCCTGCTATTGCCCTATTGACAAGGATGTTGTTATCATCCTTGCATGGGTTTTCTGCAGGATTTTCCTCACTATACTTTGATTTCAGTGCAAAACTGAATCAAATTTCTTCTGAAGCTTAAAAAAAAGAAGTGATTTATCTCCCCTTCTAGCACTCCATCCTTATACACACAAAGGCATACACTCTCATTCCTTTCTGGGCTTTAGCTTTCTGGTGGCATCTGCTTGTCCTTCTACATTGCTCATTCTCTTCTCATGAGACTTCTGCTCTTGTATTGCAGCCCCAGGATGTTGGAATATTTTGACTACAGCCCTCAGTATGCAGGTGATTATTCACTGCTGTTTATGGAGAAGGCTGGAGGACCTGGCTGTATTTAGTAAGAGAAGCCCTGCTTTAAGCTGCAAATTAAATACACCAGACAGAAAAAAAAATGCGTCTCTTCCTGTTTTACTAAGGTGAAGAGGGATTAAGGGCTGGATGTTTTATAGACAGTTGGAGACTTAAAGAGTGAAATGGCTGCTGTGGTGCCAAGTGGGATTTTCAAATGTATGAAGATGCCCATTTCCTACACGAAGTACTCATGTCTATTTATTTCCTTGGGTGTGTAAGCATCTTTGAAATCTGGCTCAAAGGGACTTGCTTGAAGCCACACACATGTTCTGGGACAGAACATAGACCTAAATTCAGATCTCATATATTCTTGTCCTGAATCTTAACACAGGACCTGTTATCTTGAATTCACTGAAATATCTGAATTCACTTCAACTTTTCTGTATGTAGTATTTCAGTTTATTTGTCTTTGTAGTTATAGCCTGTTCATCAGGAAATGCCTTAAACATTTGTGAGATAAATGTCAAGGATTTCTGTTTCCTTCCTCAGCTCTTCTTTTCTTGATGATTTACTTATAAAAAAGCAAGAATAAAACACTGAGATTTACATTTTTTCCTGAAAGTTACAAGATTTGTGGTCATTTAATCCCTCCTGGGAAGAAGCTTCCTAGTGTGTCTTTCCAGTCTGATAAATATTTTTCAGGTAGAAAGCAATATATTTGGATGAATAAAGAATCTCAGGGAAAGCAAAGGAAAGCCATTAGCAGCTGTGGATAAATCTACTTCTCCTACAGGTTTTCGATTATACAGTGGGCACTTCCTCAACACACCATGGGGAGAAAGCATGATTTTAAGTGCCATTAAATGCTGCACAGTAAATATCCCCGGTGCATTACAAGCATCAAATGTAGCCCATGGGAGAAGGCACTGAGTTTAATACTCAGATCTTTACTTGCTCTGTATTCTCTTCCATGTTTCCCCTTAGACAATGTTCTGCACTAAAGCATCTAAGCAACTCCCATTAAGGAAGCTATTGTGAACAAGCTACAAGTTTGTCATGTGTTTGCCTTTTCTCATCCTCTCATCAAGTAAAGTGTCATGTTTTGATCATTTCCACTGTATTTTTCATTTATTTCATTTATTCGTTCACTTGCCTTTTTTTTTTTTTTTTTAGTACGTATAGGCAGCTCTACTCGTAGATAGTGTGATCCGGTGCCTGTACAGGGAAATACTCTGTAGCACATTGGGATTCTTGTTGCAGGTTTTCTTAAGGATTTCATGCTCTCTACTGCAGCTGTACTTTTATATTTAGCTGGAACACTACCATTCTCTTTCATTCATCTTTTACGTTGCAAACAAAAACTATGAAATTGACGTTAATTAGGCTATCTAGGTAATTCTGAAAAGTGAAAGCTATGGAAGGAAGAGCTATGGTTCAAGTTCTTATCAAGAATCCAAGATGAACAAAAAATGAGCAAGAACAAAGATCTGTGAGAAAACAATAAATAGGCAGCTCTTAAAGATCAATTTCATAGTTCCTTTTGGCTTTAGGGACAGTGGCTAAGGCTGTTGCTGGGCTCTCTGTCCCTGTAAGGAGGTTATCAACCCCATGGCAAAGCCAGCAGAATGGGAGTTGTAGTAAAGGCTCAGCTGCCACAGTTTGCAGCCTGGCATATTAACTCAACGCACCATCAGTTTCAGTTTATGTTAGTATACCAGGTTGTGAACTGCAATGTCATAAGAGCAGAGATACCACCTGCTTTGCCACTGTTGCTCTGGGGGAAGTAACCTCCAGAAGAAGGACAGAGTGGACAGGGGGATAGTAACTTCTTTGGCCAAGAGAAATAAAGCTAAACTGGATCATAATTCAGAGACCAGACTACTTATAGCAAGCTAGCACTTAGCACAGCTGCCTTGCAGGGGCAGAAAAGAAATCTCTAAACTACTTGTTTGCTCAGTTCCAGTAGTAGTGCTCAAGAGGGAAAAAAAGCTGTAAATAAATTTGTGTAACAAAGAAACAGAAAATCTTAAATGACTATAGAATCCTAATCTGAACAACCTTATTGCTCAAATATCTGACAAAAAAGAGGGAAAAGTAGACAGTTCAGATGTTATTCTCAAAGGTCTGAGAAAGGTGAAGGAGATTTCACAGAAGGTGTGGATTTAACTTCAAACTACAAATTCTCCACTTCTAAAATTCCCTTGAGAAATTGTGTAATGTAAAAACTGCAGTGAAAAAAAACCTGCATTGTTTTGAGATTTTAAATAGTTGAAAGAAATTATATCATAATCTATTTTTTTAGATATTTCTTTATAAATAAAACATAAATCAGTTTTCAAAGTGTGACTTGCAAATAGATTCACAGAATCATAGAATAGTTTAGGTTGGAAAAGACCTTTAAGAGTCCAACCGTTAACCTAGCACTGCCAAGTCCACCACTAAACCATCTCCCTAAGCACCACATCTACACATCTTTTAAACACCTCCAGGGATGGTGACTCAGCCACTTTCCTGGGCAGCCTGTTCCAATGCTTGACAACCCTTTCAGTAAAGAAATTTTTCCTAATGTCCAGTCTAAACCTCCCCTGGTGCAACTTGAGGCCATTTCCTCTTGTCTTATTGCTTGTTACTTGGGAGAAGAGACCGACACCCACCTCGCTACAACCTCCTTTCAGGTAGTTGTAGAGAGCGATAAGGTCTGCCTTCAGCCTCCTCTTCTCCAGACTAAACAGTCCCAGTTCCCTCAGCTGCTCCTCATAAGACTTGTGTTTTAGACCCTTCACCAGCTTCTAAAACATACGCTAAAACATACCTGAAGTCATCTTTATACATTCTCTGTATTTGAATGCTGCTATTCCACATACAAAAAGTGGAGTTGTATTGTTGGCCTATCAAGATAGTCCCATTGGCTACTGATAGATCTCATATTATCCTATACTGCAAAGAAAGCTTCTGATTTCAGTTATATGTATGTTATTCATTGTAAATAAGTGCTGTCTTCCTGCTTCCACCACCGTAGATGAAGGATAACCAGGTCAACAGTCACACCAGCATAAGGAGGAGAAAATCAGACCCAGGGCCATAGTAAGAAAAGAAGTTATTAGTGATCTAACAGTGAATCAGCCTCTCTCTTTTTGATTATTTTCTTTTGGGTACTTTATAGTTATGCCCTGCATTAATATTTTTGCTTATTTTCCTAGAAAATACAAATTAAAATAAAAAAACAATTTAAATTACTCTGAGGTTTTCTTCATCTACCAGCCAAATGTATATACCTCAGAAACTAATATAACTCTTTGATGGGAATTGCTTATTTTCTGTTGACAGCTTTTTAGTGAAAAAGATAGAAATCAGATTGAATTTCGACAGTGAGAAATTGAGAGCTTGTTCTACCAGCAGGAGTCTCAAGGCCTCTAATTTTACCTCTGTGAGCAAAGATGAACCAAGAATATCAGCAACCTACTTTCCTGCCAGAGAAAGAAAGCACAGCATCCTAAAAGTCACACAGGCAATCTGAAACTGAGATTTGTCTAAACTTCGGTGATTTTACCTTGGATTAAATATGGCAATACATAAACACAGTAGAGATACTGGACTTTATTATTAGGGACCCAACAGTGTGGTACATTACAGTGAAATAAAGCAGACTCACATGCACATCTTGTCTTTGCTCACACAGGTGGGGGTCAAGTGTTGCTCTCCCTCATGATCCCAAATCCCAGTCGTGCATCAATCTTGCCACCACTGAGAGTGCCACCATACAGCACTGGGAGCAGGGCTTTAGTGCTTCTAGAGAATTTCTGCTGGCTATCGCTGTCTCTGATGAGACCTTTAGGTTATTTATATCAAATTAATGTCTTCAATTAAGTTAATAAGTGTCCATATGAACACTGCTATTCACTTCAGCTACATAGAATTAGAATGAGATCATTAAAATATAAATATCAGAATGCTTTGTCTTCTTTCCACTGTATTGCAGCATTTTTCTGCTTTGTCCATTTATGTGTTATATTCTGTGTAATCCAACATTGTCTTTTGTTGCTGCAATATATCATCATAATGCTTCTTCCTATGCAACAGCATCATGAACCATATCAGGCTAATTCTCTTCCATCAGATCATATTCTGTTGTGTCCTAATGCTATTACTTCATGCTCAGTTCTTTCCTCGTGGTACTTTTGCTGTATCATCTTTCATCTTTATCATATTGTTTTATTTCCTTTCATCTTGTAGTTTTTTCTGTCAAATCATTGTGTCACCTCAGCAATCAGATACAGGTCTGTCATGGTTGCTTCGCAGCATGTTTCCACCTGAAAAAAAAAAAGTAATCTTATCTTCTCACTGATTTATGATAAAATAGTATGTTTTCTCCTTGTGATGGAGTGCTAATTTTTTGTTTTGGCATCAAAAAGGTATTTTTTGATCATAAAAACCCTGAGAAAAATAAAATAATGATCCCAAGTACTGTATAACAAGGAGAAACATAAGGATTTCTCTTTCTTTCACAATTTCTGTTTTACAGACTTCACTAGAGATTGGCTACTTTTAAAAAGCCTTTATGTAACTCAGGAGCAAAATTTTCATCTCCAGAAGTGAGTGAGTTACACAAAGCTGAATCCAGTAAAGAACTGTGGCTCCTACCAGTTGGGCCTCCTAGGGAATATGGAGGAGATCTAATTCTGGATCATGATAGTGCTTAAATGTAACTTTAACAGGCCAACCCTGTCAAAGCCAGGGCTGTTTTCGATAAATTAGGTTACTGGGGATTTTTATGTAATGAAGCCTTCTGTAAGGTACCACAGAAGTTGGTAAATAAACTAGCAAATATTGTGGTGGAAGATTAAAAGGTTACTTCCCTTTGTTGTCTTTCCCATCCTTCTGCAGCAGTTTTTCTCCCTGCAGTAGAGGGGAGTTGTTGTGGTTTAACCCCAGTCGGCAACTAAGCACCACACAGCCACTCACTTACCCTCCCTGCCCCGGTGGGATGGGGGAGAGAATCAGAAGAGCAAAAGTAAGAAAACTCATGGGCTGATATAAGAACAGTTTAATACTTGGGAAAAAAAAAAACAAACAACCAAAAAAAACCCAAACCACAAAAAAGCAATTGTAATGAAAAGTAAAACAACTGGGGGTGGGGTGGGGGACGACACGAAACCCAGGAAAAAACAAGTGATGCAACCGCTCACCACCCGCTGACCGATGCCCAGCCAGTCCCCGAGCAACAATCGCTGCCCCCCAACCAACTCCTACCAGCTTATATACTGAGCATGACATCATATGGTATGGAATATCCCTTTGGCCAGTTTGAGTCAGCTGTCCTGGCTATACTCCCTCCCAGCTTCTTGTGCACCTCCTTGCTGGCAGAGTATGGGAAGGTGAAAAGTCCTTGACTTAGTATAAACACTGCTTAGCAACAACTAAAACATCAGTGTGTTATCACATTATTCTCATGCTAAATCCAAAACACAGCACTAAACCAGCTACTAGGAAGAAAATTAACTCTATCCCAGCTGAAACCAGGACAGGAGTGTATATCCACACATTAGCATGCCATTTTCTTTGGTGAGGGGTCTTACCAGCTGGAGAGATTCAAGATGTGCTTATTAGAGAGGTTGCCATCTGCACTTGTCTGTCTTGATTTTCCTCTGGAAGTTACAGCCCCATGACAGAGGTGGCTGAATGAACGTAAATGTGCTCCTTACCAACTGCTGGATTAATTTACACTAAAATATGGAAGTTTGTGAACTACAGCAGCTGAGAAATTAGGCAAGCTACTTATTGTGTTGTCTACAAGGTCTATTGTAGTCCCTGGAAAACAAAAGTTGTGGATATTAAGCTCTTAAATCCAGCCATAAAGCTGATGAGACAGAGCCTTTAAGCACCAGTAAACTGACCGTGGAGGAGCTGAATAGCAGGCATAGCTGAGTGGACATCCCATGGTCTCCCAGTGTTGTATTAGGGACATAAACTTTTAGTCAGAGAAGCAATAGCAGCTTAAACCACCTTTGGAAAGTTTCATCAAGCGTTACTTGCTATCTACACTCCCTCTGCCCTATTTGGGGAGATACAGGTGCCTCAGAAAGCAAGTTGAATTGCTCAGCATCAAGCTCCGTGGTACCACTCCTAACAGATGATAGCAGCAGAAAATTGGGTTCCAAATTTACAAAGTTAGTACACTAACTTAAATCAAAGTCAGCCTTATTCTGCAGACAGGTTTTCCCATGTTCTCACACCTCTACTTTTAATTAAAATGCTGACAATCAGGGATAAGGGGAACAAAATACAAAGGTAATCATGTACAGAAAAACATATTTCACCAGAGCATAAGCTATTAGCACTTTCTCGGCTATCTGATCATCTGACAGGCTTAAGGGTAAAAGTGATGTGAATTTCAAATCTCTAGCTGCTCCCCAAGGAGGCTCTGTCTCATACAGTTTGTAGTGAAGTGAGACAGTGGAATGCAAAAATGAAGGAAAGGAAAAGACATAATGCAGCAGGATGTATAAATGTAGAAACAGGGCCAAATTCAACCCTCTTTTAGTGCCATTGACTTGGATGCATTCAGTGACTTATGAACATCTGTCTCAAAATGGCATAATCCCCCACCTGAACTAACATTTGTCATATCTGTATGTTTAGCTCTGTAGGACTCAATCCATTCAGGAAATTAAGCAGATGTTTAATGTCGAACAGACGAGCATTTTCACTGAAGTCAAAACAATTACAATTAGATGTTCACCAAAATCCCTTGTTGAATCAGGACCCGAGTGGAGTAGCTTGTTTCAGATGGTTACCAAATGCCTGGCCACATTGCAAACCGTTCTTTTTCATGAAGACACTCCAAGCTGGCTATGCACTTCCTCTCTCAGGTCACTTTTTCGCACTCAATACCTGCATATGACTTCTATTTTTCCCCGCCTTCACTTAGGTATACTTCTGTTACTAGTCTGGGAAGTCTAGTTACTCTGCATGGGCATCCCTTAAGAGGTCATGTGCCCAGTTGCTTTCCATCACTTCTCTTCTCCTACTCATGCAAGAACAAAAAGATGATTTTATGCCCAGGAAAGTTGCAGCCTAAAGAATGAAATGAGAATTAACAGAAGAATACCAACTGCTGGAAGAAAATGGTATTGGAAATTATATTTGCCAGCATGACAGGCAGCTGGCTCAATGCACTACAGCCTGTCCTTCAATAAGCTTTTCTAGGCTTTGAGAAGTGGAAAGGTCCTAAGGAGGAAGGATTATACAGTAGTTTTATGTGTATTTACAGTGAATTCCTACTAAGTATGAGGGTAGCATGAACTCCTTCAGTAATAGGATTTAGTACAATTTTAGGTTTTTATTTTTCTGGAAGCGTCTTACACCTAGCCCAAGGATGTGGTGCTTGCATCATCCAGAGAGTACATCAGATTAGACTGAGCATAGGTCAAACATAATTGCAGTTCTCATGTTTGCTCCCTGCCCTCATGTCGGTAGTTAACTAGGATTTTCTCCATGTGGAAGTAATTTCCCCATCTTTGCTCCTGAAACAAATTGAAACAATGTATTAATCCCATCTTTTTTTTTTGCTTAGAGTATCTGCAGCCTATTTACCTTTTATTACAATTGTAAAGGTAATCTAATAATTCCAGACGGACACATTCGGGATATTATAACTGGTCTTGCTCTGTTCCTGGCTAATGTGCACATTTGGGCATACTTCTGACTCTTGACCCTTAATGTTTGCCACAGAGTTCGTTGCATATGGTTAGATGTATGTTCTGCTGCATGTCTTCTGAACGTCAAATATGAGAAATAAATTTCTTGTGATACGCTGTCTTTCTTTTCTTGCCTCAGTCCCAGCCAAAGCTTTTTGCTTGCATACAAAATCCCAGACTTTTGTAAATTGTACATTGAGCTCTCCTAGATTCCAGTGGCAGTGTATCGCTCTGTTTTCCCTTTCTGCACATCTCTATTACATCTTGATTTGCAAAGGGTACATATGGTTGAAATAAAGACAAAAGGTACTTTCATCATGCTTGTCCTTTTATGATATAGCTTGTACAATGTCAAATGGGAAAGCACAAGAGGTTGATAGGTTAGCTGTAAGTCTGTAAGCAGGGTAGCTTCCTTTTTTTATGTTCATCATTTTTCATGCCCTGTAGTTTAGGACCTGTCTTTAGAAGGAGCGTGGATGGGATGAACTCTTTAAAAAGGCTGGTATATCAAATGATATTTATCGTAAAATATCTCAGGTTTATGTCATTTATAGCTGTAATTTAATTATACCTAATAGGTTTCCCTAACTGTGATATTGACTATTTTATAGGAATCAGAATGAGCCTTTTGATCATCTGTGGGTACAGCTTCACTAATAGGCATAAATCAAAATGTCTTAGATCAACTTTGTACCCCTAAGGCATAATGTAAATGATGAAGGGATGGGACTTCATTTTGTCATATTCTCTTCAAATATCAAGTTCTATTAAAGAAAACACTTTTCTCAATCACAGGTGCATGTACGTAGAATGAGTGACAACTTGATGTCATCTCTTTGATAAGTCTACTCCCTTGGCATTTTTAGATGTACTTTCATAAATGAGCTTCAATTTGTCTTGCACGGAGTGGAGCTGTATCTCACTGTCTGCAAAGCTGTATTTAAAAATGTGCTTACTACTCCATAATTCACAAAGGAGTGGGGAAGGTAAAGAAAAAAAATATTATTCTTGTATTTTGCTAGAGACCAACAGGGAAATGTGCATATTTGTTCCTAAAAGTCAAAGCACTACAGGGAGGAAGGCAAACGTGAAGTCTGTGCCGTTCCACCACCAATCTGGCAATTTGTTATATGATGTTTTTACATGCCACTACTCAGGGGATGATCTTGCAATACCAGAATCTCTCTGCCTGCCAAAAGAAAAAGGCAAGTAGAGAACATTTAATAGCTAGAGCAAGTATTTTGTACAGCAGGGTGTGTCTCTTTGCATGCTTAAGACAAGCACAGATACGTGCATAGTTTGAGACAAATGTACAGTCTGGTTTTTATTTGCACAGGGGATATTTCAAAACTATACCACTTAGTTGAAAAAAATAATATAAGGATTTTTGATAGTGTAAGGATAGGACCATCTTTTAACACTAAGGGAAGGTCATGTAAGTAATACAGATATGTTTGTATATATGTTATATATTGCATATATAATACGTATCTCAAATAATATAAGTAATATAATGAGTCAGATCTTCATCTGATATAAATTGTCAACTTCCATTTGACATCTTGTAGGGCTTTTAAAGTTTTACATCCACTGAGAATCTGCCCCATTCAGCTTTTGAAATGACCAAATATGGCAGCTTCTGTAACATCTATAGAATCAGACCCATCATTTCTCAGTCATTTGAATCTGACAACAGTTGCCTACCATTATTGCTTCTTTGAATTCTAATCTGATATTTAACCTAGCTGGAAATGTATTGCCTCATTTACTTTTCTTGCTCTCCTCCCTTCCATTTACTTCTAAACAACCTTTTTCTTTAGATGATTTTCACAAAATTGCCACTAAAAAGAGTCCCGTTTGAGTTGCCTCATTTGAAAACTGTAAGATAGTGCAAGACATCTGAAGATGTCATTGTAACACATGAAAAACACTTCAGCTAGCACGTAAACACTATCAAGTAGAATTTGAACTGAAGTTATAAGCTAGGCTGAAATGATATTTTGTTAATAATTGTCAAATATTCCAGAAATAGCACAATTCTAAATAACACTATTCTGAGCAATGAGAGCACCGCATAACATGCTGAATTTTTAAACAGAGCTGAACAGAATATAGAATTTCTGTTTGGGAAATGTGGACATCTTGAAGCTCAATTTTGTTCAGAAATGGAACAAATAACTTTCCTACAAAAGGAAAATTCTACATAGCATCTTCAAAAAGTAGTGTGCATTTCAAACTCAAAAGTTTAGGTTTAAAATTGTCTTTTTATTTTTTATTATTTTGATGTCATAGTCTGGTTAAAGAAATGACAGTGTATGGGAGAATTTGCTAAGAACAAAAGCATCATCAGAGACTTTGCTGATTTCTTTATCGTATAATAGAGAAGGAGCTGTTTTCAATACCGTTATGTAGGATGTAGTGTTACATTTTCTACTACTGACAGGTCATGAAATAATGTGAATAAAAATACAGAATATTTTAAATTAAATTTTAATGTCAAAATAAATATTCAATTTTGATAAACCAGTTGAAGTTTTTTATAAGAAATTTTAATGAGCAATATTTAATAAGAAATTTTAATAAGAAATAAAAATAAGTAAAGCTCCATTTCACTGATATTTTCCAACAGAAGATTATTTTGTTGGAAATATATTAAACCAATTCATTTGCTTATAATCTAAGGATACATTTATATTCAATCTCTGTCAAGCAGGCAGTGCATTGCTGTTACAATATCCACAATATCTGTGGCAGATATTTTCCTCAGTAATCYTGCTTCTAAAATTATTATTTGTGCTATGACGTTACCCATGGATATAACCAAGATCAAAACCCCCTTCTCCTAGAGCCCCTGCTGAGTTATGGAAGAGACAGTTCCAGCTCCAAAGAGCTTGCAGTGTAGCTAGATGAGACAGAGAAGGAAATACAGAACGTATGGAAAGACAGTAAGGGAAATAAGGACTGTATGAGTAAAATAAACCAAGTAACCTGACCCTTTGCCCTATACCATTTCTAGACATCCATGTTCCCTCTTAATCCATTTTTTCAAATCACTTTTTAAAAATTCAGTTGATTCCCTATACAGGCAAGAAAACTCTCTTTTCTGCATGGGTTAGCAAGATCTACAGTCCAACCCTATGAGAAGTAAACATGCTACTTGCTTAATTACAAGCAGGGGATAGGCAAAGCTTGGTCTTGTGTACATACCTCATGTTGCCCTTCAGGGTCTCTGATCTAACAGTGGAGGGCAGTAAAGTAGGAGGAATGATGCAGTTTCTTTTTGGTCTGGCTAGAAATAAAAGACAAATGCCTTAAGAGTTATTCATCAAGAATAAGGAGGAAAGAAAGTAAAAACATGACAAAAATCTTGGGAATATCTCTGTTTCCCAAGACTGCTCCTGGTAAGGAAAGTCTCACATACCTCCACGCAGGCACACAACACAGACACTCTCTTGGCTCGGGGCTACGCTTCCAGATACAGCAGAGCCATTTCCTTGGTGAACTGTCACAAAAGATTCTTCTCTTGTTTTTCTTTCCTTTCGTGATAGCCCAAATTGAATACTTGCCTTGCCTTGTATCTGTCATGTTAGCTTTTTAGATAGTACACGTTATATTCTATACTCCAGTGGTCTGCTGTCCTTCTGTAGGAGTTTGCAAGGCTTATCAAGTGCCTCTAATGGTGGTGGCCTGAGGGAAAACAGTATACAGTTTGCTTTTACATTTCTTCTCCACTTTAAAAATATGGGAGATATTAATAGTACAAAGAACAGTTGCCCGCTGCTTTGATCTCTACAACATTGCTGCTCTTTCAGCCTCCATGTCACTACTGATGCCATGTTACATTACTATTTTCATTATTGTTACTTCCAGCCCATAGTCCATATTCTTTTCCCATCTTATTGTGTGCTTTAACCCCAGCTGTGGCTGGTCTTCCCTGGAGGGGAAAGGGGAGTGAGAGCATTGGATGTGCTGCAGCAGGATCCCCTGAGTGTTGTGAGTGATTGAGGGGCTGTATCAAACCTTCTGGGACTCTTGAGCAGATTTATTTTCAAAGATAGTTGTTGATCAACAACATTGATCATATGTTGAGCGTAAGCTGCCATCCCCCCTGGAATAGCCTCAAAGGAAATGCGCCTCAGAGACATATTCCCTCCTTGCTTCTCCTGTGCTTCGGGGCAGTAGTAATTTGCTGTAAACCAAAGGCAGCAACAAATTACACTATACTGATGGCAGGTCAGTTTGCCTGCCCATCATGTGAGATGGAAGAGAAAGCACAGCAATAACTCCTGTGGCTTCTCAGGGTATGCAGGAGGAGCATCACACTATAAAACTCACTGATCTTGCATATCTATGTTCCACATGGTTGACATTTGAGGTGAAGCGGGGAGGAATCTTAATTTTATTTGTCCCTGACTCAGCATGGAGTCAAAGTTATTATATAGTTTGAAATGTCCAGTTTTAGTGACAGGTTGCTAGAAGTTCTGGGAATTGTTTTCTTCTTTCTTATATAAAGGAACATCCAGCAAGAGGACATAGACCTGATTTGAATTTATTCTGTTACTGCATGATTAACACTAATTCAAACATTGTAAAAAGCATTATAATAAAGTGTTTTTATTTAGAAGTGCTTAAGAATTTACAGTAAATCACAAACTAAGACATGATGCTACAGTTTTCGTAGGTGTGTATGTGTCTTTGCACACAGATTCACACCACTTATGAACTATGAGATACTGGCATTAGACACACCATGCAAAGTCAATTATAAAGAAAAGTAGGTTCCTCTTGTTAATTAAATAAATCCATAAATAAATAGAAGACAGCAGTACTATGACAGGCAAATTGTTCTTCAGCTCCTGAATAAGGTATTATACAGGGAAAAGAACTGACAAATATGATACAAGTGTAATATGTCTTCTCATTAAAAAATGCTTTTTATATACAACAAACAGGAAAAAGTAACTTAAAATGTTATCATCTCATATCTTTATGGAAAACTGTACTTCCTTTCTGAGAAAATGAGCAATGTTACCTAAAGAACAGAGCACTCAGTTGGACAAAGCAGCCTGGGTTTTGTCCTGGATTTTGTTTCTGTCCTGGGTTTTGGACATGGTCAGGTTATTATCTGTAATGGTGGTAATTGCACCTCGACTGCAAAGCATTCAGAAGTTCATCTTTAAATTACATTGCAGCTAGGTGAAATTATTATTAGTCTGCAAGGAAATGTATTTTTCTTTGTCTGTGGTGCAAATCGTTGCACACACACTAAAAAGGGAAAACAAAGTTGTTTGCCAGTGTCTGACTCTGCTGAGAAACCTTATCTAAGGAAAATGAAGTTGTGTCAGACAGGTGAAGGACTCTCCCAAGCTATTAATTCAGTTTGAATAATTCATTAGCTAACACTCTTAAACTCTGATAGTCCCAGGTAAATCCCAGAGAGGGGTTTTGTGGTCCCTCAGCCATGCTCCTCATCAAATGCATTAAGGTTTACATAATAAGAGGATGTGTGAGTGTTTTTAAAGAGATATTTATTCTGGAACCTGTAATTAGTGCACAGTGTCTAATTCTGTGATGAAAGTGAATGTGTATGGTAATAGAGTGCACTCTGCATGGAATGGCAGCGGAAACTGATGTATGGCTTCTGTTGATAAGTAAGTTAATGCATCTTCTTCCATTTGAAAGTGTACTGTAGTTTTTGCTTGGCACTCAGATTTCTGAAGTTTAATACAGTATTAAGGAAAAATCCTTTATAAGCCCAGTGTACCCCAGTACATCAGTGGGCAATGCAGAGTCAGAGTCTTACCTGGTGTAAACTGATGTATATTTGCTGAAATAAATTAATTTATATGCATTGTGAGCCAAGTGTTAGCAAAAGTCTTGCAGAGTTACAATGGAGGAGGATCAGTCTTTCAAAATGCAAGAGAGAGATGTGAATGCAGGAGTGTTAACAACAAAATTTACCTTCCAAATTCTCAGAGGGATTAATATGCTGCAAACATACTGCCCAAAAGCACCCTCTCCCTCTAATATTATTACAGGAAAACTGAGTAAGTTGCAGTCACTGTTTTTCCTAACTTCTTATTGAACCTAAAATGGTCATTGAATCAAAGTTTAACAAATAGGTCTTTTTAAAACTAAATTAATAAACTTCCTTATTTCTCAGCTATCTAAGTTCATAGCCTTTACTTAATGATGATGCACTTGATTAAATAAAATGAAAGAAAAATGAAAGTTCTTTCAGACATTAAAATGAATAATGAGTTTAGACTTAATCCAAAAGCAATTTAACTTTAAACATTCATATGAAATTAAATGAGCCATTGAATTTGCTATATAAGCAAGCATTAATCTTATCAATCTATGAAGACTGGAATGTTATACAGTGACCCATTAATTTCAAAGCCTAATACAAGGTCTGTTTAATGCCTGCAGTCTATTAAAAAGTCTGATCCTACAATATAACTGCTTTTTCATAAAAGTTTAAACCCCAATTCATTCTTTTATTGCTTTGATCATTTGATAATCTGTTGTGACAAGATTATGGTTTCAAAAAATCCCAAAATATGTAATTTCTTTGCATGTGCACTTGCTCCAAGTTTGAACTTTAACACCAACAAAGGATTTATTAGAAAATCTAAGGATTTGAACAGTTGTGATACTGGTGCATATGTTTGCTGTAATAAATGTTCAACAAAAAAATAGACTTTCTTTTATCAGATGCTATTTAGACTAACAATATTACCTATATTCTGAACAATATCTTTTCCAACTCAGCGGAGAGAGCTGTGGCACGAAAAAACCACTGCTTATTCAAAACATCTCTAAAAGAAGAAAGAAGATTTTCATTATGACAGATGCCTTTGGTGTGTTTTATTTCTATTTGTAGTATATGTGTTGACTATAGTGCTTTGTGCAAGCATGGTTACAGAACAGAAATTTTGCTTTCAAGATTACTTTACAACAGTGCAAGTCATGTTGATTTGCAAAAATAAAAAAAAATTGTTTTTTGAAAACTGCCCTTTTTACTTAATGAGATGATTCAATAACAGAATTTAATGGCACTACATGTTAGCTCCTGTCATGGAAGGTCATGGTTTGCAATTTCTGTTTCTAATCAGTAGTTGCTTCTACAAAAACCAATCAGCGGGAAAGGTTGATATTTAAATATGTTTATGTTACTAAACAGGTGTTCCTGTTTGACATACTATACCTAATTCTACCTAATTTTCACAAATCTAAGGTCAATGAGAAATTGCTCTTCTTAAAATAAGACAAAAACAGTTCCAGTGTGGCTGTTAAATGTAAAGAATAATAAGTAGCTTGATGAATACCCTTTTTTTTTGCTGTGTTCCTTGAGCATACACTTTAGAAACGTCTGCAAAATTCAACCTTTTTCTGTGTAGGAGTATACTTTCATTGCCTGTAATACCTTCCTTGACTTACATCTGCTTGCAGAAGTCTGTGAAATATGCATCTAGTAGTACTATATCCTTGTACAAATAAATGAGTTACTAACTTTGAAGAGTCTCAACATTTTGGTCCTGTGCACTAATTAGGAATGCAAAGGTATGAGCAGATTACTTGTGTAAACTCATGGAGCTCATTGGAGTATTTCCCAATTTACATTGGAGACTGTATTAAAATCTGACCTACTAAATGGTAATATATTCCTTTCCAAATACATTTTCTTGCATTAAGAACAAAGGGATCATATTTCAAGGGACACAAGGACAAAATAAAAGGCTGCTAGCGTATTTTTGTGTTACGGTACAACAGTTTGAAGAAGTAGTAATACTGTACTCAAGTAATTATTCAAGAAGTAGCTGAACTCAAGTAATTACATATATAATTACAAAATCACTGATTTTCCTAAGAATATTCATGTCAGGATGTTACTCAAGAGACTGCAGGTATCTTTTATTAGGCCAAATAAAGGTAGGTGAAAGGAAACTTTTTGCACTACCACACAGAAGAAGGTGGTAATGGGATTGTTCCTTTGAATGCCTTCCTGAGCAGTGGAATGCACTATCCTGCAGAGAGATGGGAGGCGTCAGCAGGAGTAAGCCTTAACAGCGGGAAGTGGTTGGAAGACTTCTGAGTCTGTCAAGGCTTTAATCATCTGTCCTGTCCCTCGTAATCTTATCCATGGTTATGTCAGAAGGCATTTAGGATGCAGCCGACTGTGGCAGTAGAGTACCCTCAGCTGCAAGCTATGTCTAAAAGGGACTTTTGTCTCTGATTTTTAAGAGGTGGTATATCAGGAACTGATTGATCAGAAAATCTCCCCTGAGGTATTTTTTAAGTGTTTATTGAAAATATTTTTGACTTTTTATTGGGAAGTACATTTTTATCATACCTAAATGCTTTGAAAGGTTGTTAATTTTGTTGGATTTTTATTTTTGGGAATAGAGGCATGTGCTGGTGAAGCACTTTTTGACTTGCCTAGCTTTTATATTTTCTAACAAAATTTTTCTATTTTTCCTTTCAAATGAGGTCTTCAGGGGTTTCAAATGTCCTTCTATTTTGTATTCTACACTAAAGTGCAGTTGCAACCAAATGAAGCATTTTGATTTTTGTCAAAATAAAATCTGTCAGTAGCTGGCCTGAGACAGTATTTTGGTTTGTTACAGTTGGAATCTTCTTTCATGGAGAATTTTTGAAGTGATAGGATTTGCTTCCTGATGGGTATGAAAACAGTCTTGAAATTACAAATTCTTTAGAAAAATGAAAATGCCATTCTTGTCACAGGTCTGGTGCTTTCTGAGTTGTTCCCTGTTCACTTGCCACATGATAAAAATAGGATGTTGAGAACATTTGCCACAAGTAAATGCTAAATGTAAGCAGAGCAGATTTCCTTCATGCAGTTCTGCTTCAATTAATATTGTACCCTGATACGGACTGGCATCAACATCACCATCATCAGTCAGAACTGTCATAATTGGTTTAGAGTAACTAAAAGCCTGACAAAGAAGCAAACTTAAAAAAACTCTGCCCCACCTTAGTTACGTTTGTCTTCTAAACAACTCTAATCTAAAAACAAAGGCCATATCTAGGTTTTTGTTTTGTTTCAGGCATTTGGATACAGGTTCTTGATGCAGATCCTCAGTGCAATACAAGTCACTGGCAAAAGATCTTATTCTCAATCTCATTTTGACTGTTGTATATGAAGAGTAGTAACATGTTGTGTAAGCAACAGGTGATGTAGTGCAACCAAGTGATAAGTGAAAAAGAAATCTTACATTTGGATTTAGATTCAAGATTTTGATTTTGCAGCCTGCAAAATGATCTTGGTTTAGAGTTTTTGTTTTGCCCAGTGGCACCATCACCTCTCACAGCAAGTTCCCAAAACAAATACCRGATCTGTGTGTTACTCCTATCTGTCTAATACAGGCTGGTATTACTGCAACTAGAATATAGTATTTGAACTGCAGTGTTCACTCGTATGCCTCAAAAATGACGACTTCTCAAGGACAGATTGTACCAGCAAGCCTATGCGATGAAACCTATTTTCTGGAGGGGTTGTGCAAAACACCAGTTGGAATTTACCCGAGGCATTGAGCTGGTTCTTTTACATACGAAAGAACTATAAACATACTAAAAACCTACAGTTTTATCATATTCTCTTAATCTGGTAGATAAGTTATTACTTATTTGGTTTGTATCCTCTCTTTCTGAAAAACATTGAAGACAGAATTAGCAGCCAAAGTCCCGTGGTCCATAGAGTTGGGAATCCCTTTCTAGAGAGACTCTTTGTGGTGCCTCATCAACATTTCACAGAATCACAGGAAGAGTCTGGTTGGGAGGGATCACAGGTGGGCTCCTGCTCCAACCTCTGAATTCAGACCAGGGCTGTCTTGAGAACTTCCACATTTGGAGACTCCCACAGCCTTATGTGACTCCTGTTGCAGTGCTTAATTACCCTTGCTATGATTTTTTTCTTTCTTATATCAGGTCAGAACTATTTATGAACATGTCAGCTATGTCATGTTCAGGAAAAGTATTTCCAGACCAGTATTAATAAGGAAGGAGTGCCCTAAAATACAAAAGAGTAACGAAGTATGAAACAGTCTTCCCCGCTACCACCTATAGGATTCTGAATTGTAATACTACTTGCCTGGAAAATAGTACCGTTGCATCACATAACCAAAGCTGAGTTCGGGACTAGCTTGTCATTTTCAGATCCCGAGATGTCACGGTCACAGCCTGTCTGCATTTCTTCAGTGTGAATGACATTAAAGGTGGTGATTCTTTTCCCTCATGACTTGATCATACTACATAAAGTGTTGAAGTAGGACAAGTACCTAACAAAACTTGTTCCCCAACACATGCCACAGCAAGAAGACATTTTAAAAATTGTTTGTATAGTTTTAACTATTAGGTTTTGGTTATAATAATAATTTTCAGACACATTCCTATTTACTTCCGTAAATGTATTTGCATAGCACACAAATTTGACAGATGGATTTGGGGAGTTCACTTTGCTGTGCGAACAAAATGCATGCACATCATAAAAAACAGGCCTTTTAGAGAAGCTCTAAAATGAGAGATTTTTCTAAATAATTGATTTCTAAAACAACAATTGAACTTTCCTAATAATAACTTTGAATACAGGAGATAAGGTTCAGTTACTGACTATGCTAGTTGAGAATATAAAAAACGTAATGGAAGATGGTCTTTCTAATAAGAGAGTGAGAACTATAAGCAATAAAACCCAGCATGGGATGTGCTTATCATGAGACAATAATATCCTTGGGCATTTTGCTGTATAAAAGCTGAGTGCTTTCCATAAATATGTGTATTTCATAATAACCACACCCCTACAAGTCGCCTGATTGATACAGAGTTATGATTTCTTTTTTTAGATTTAAATAGAGATACATCATCTTAGTAAATTGCTTTGGGCTTGAATATTGTAGCCGTGAGATTAATGGAGTTCTGTGTAGGAGATGCTAATTGCTTTATTTCTGATGGGTGATATTTAGACCTTCACACCTCCATTTTCAAGGAAGTAAAATGGTGGTGAGCATCATGGTGGGATAAAATTAATCAATCCCTTCTGAAAAATGAACAATCAGTCAGAATTAGAATTGTGCCTAGTGCCAATGCTGTCTCCTCATTTCTTATTTCATTAGTTACTTTGCCAATATGAATAAGTTAACTCTCTTGGAAAGGTTGCAAACAAAGTGGCATTTTTTCTCAAGTTAGTTCCCAGACTATGGCACAATTGGCTGATACCAAAAGCCTGCTGAGACTTTTTAGGAGGCACAGAGCATTACGAAGTCCTTTTAGGAGGAATATAGTATAAACGTTACCCACATGTACATCACCTGTCATCCTTTGTCTCTTTTATTCATTCTTTTATGTGTTGTCCCATCTGACCTGCCTCTTTCAATCTTACATCATCCTCCGTTTTCACAAACCACTCTGAGCTCTCCCTTCACCTGCATTAGCCTAAGGGAGTGGTAGTGAGGAAGAGATTGTACATATTTATCCTTTACATAGTAAGGAAGAGATGGAAATACATGGCTTCACAGAGAGAATTTATCCCAGAGTTTCTTCTAAGAAAGGTGGTTCTTCAGTCTGAGTAAAGATTATTCAGTCCTTTGACCTGGCCATCCTTTCTGTACTAAGAGAAAGGAAATTTATATTATTTTTAGCAGAAGTCACCCAAGGTGGGAAGGAGAGGCAGTTCTCTACAGCATACTTTGATAGCATACAAATGATGTGTAGCTTGTGAAGAAACATTTCAAGGATTTTGCTTGAGGGGTTTTTATGGAGGAGGTACTGGTGAGCAGCCCAGGAATTTGTCTTCTTCATCTCTCAAACTAGAACCAGCGCTTGAGGCAGAGCCAAGCCCTCGATACAGTCATAGGCACACAGGGCAAGGTTGCAGAATGATGTAAGCAACCATTGTCATTTGGAACAACACTGTTTCCCAGATTACTGCATACAGGACTAAAATAACAAGCTGCTTGGAGAGTATTCCCCATATTCCATGACACTAATTTCTCCTCCACTGAGAATCTGACCTGCCAGGTCCCCAGCGTCTGCAATTAGGGCACAGAATTCCAACAATATTATATCACAATAGGTATAATAACATGAGTGTAAGTACCTGCTGTCACATTTCTTGTTTTGTGCATATTAATTGGTTAACCTAGTGATGGCTGGCCAAATTCTTTCCTTGATCAAAACGCACACTGAAACACTTAGCAAAGCATTTAAACAATGGACTTTATTAGTACAGCATCAGTAACTCAGCCCTTCTTAGAGAAAAAAATCTGTATAAGGAAACACAAAGCATAAATTCTTACTGGAAATCCTTCTGGAATAACAAAGTATATTGGCTGATACACCAATTATTTTTTCACAAAAGCCTGTTTCTGAAAAGAAAGAGAGAATGTTATTAAGCACAAAGAAACAGAATTTCTTAAAATTCTTCTTTTCTTTCTCAAGACCAGTATTCTGGTCAGTGAAGGGAGATGGAAAGTAGACAATTTAACATTTTTAGAATCTTCCTTATCTTTTGGTATATTTATTTTACTATTAATTAGAAAATCCTAGACTGACTGGCGTCAACTCACATGTAAATTAGCATTTTCCCCACTAAGTATATGCAACATGCTTTTAAACTAACAAGGTTTAAAACTTCATTAGCTATATGTTTTTTGTGCCTGCTTAAAGAGTTCTGGAAGATTAGGTCACCAACCTGGTGGACATATAAAATTATAGTATAGCAATACATAAACCTTTTAGATTGCATAATTTATTATGTATCATAACAGACACATAAACTTCAGAACAAAAACTACAAAGAACATTTTATAGATTATCAAAATGATACACAACGTGTGAACAAGCTGTATGGAAAATGATGTACAGTGGACCACCTCCTGCTTTCATTGTATATCCATAACATCCATAACATTCTCTTAATAAAAGTTTAATTAGAAATAGGGCCAGTGGAGTTGTTCTAGATTTAGTCACTCTGGTGGAAACACTGATGTGCACAGATGTGCAGTAGCAGGGAGTGGCATCTGGCCAATATATCACTTCAGTCACTGTCTCTCAAGTTTAACCTCTGAGGCTATGCTTATGTTTTTACTGTTGTCAGGAATTGCTGTTATATACATAAATATGTTGGGGAGGGGGAACACTTCAAATTGTCTCCAGGCCTTCACTGCTCTTTCTGTTGTAATTTGGTATCGTGTCATTTTCTAAACTTTGCAATATTTCCGTGTTCTCCCCATCTGACACTGGTTTCAGTCACCATCTCATACCTATAACTAGTACAAACTGAAGCATTCAGAGTATTGCAATAGGTTGCTAAGAATAATGGTGCTCACCTTAAAAAGAACAATACTTTCTCATTTATGTGTAACTTAATAACGCTCAAAAACCTATTTGAGTCCATGGCCTGTTTGTATAACTTCTTCAGTGTAGCAGATAGGTATGTTAATTTCATTTTGATTTTTAAGGATAAACTGTAACAGAAGAATATATTAAGTAAAAGTTGTATTCAAAAATAGCCCCCTTTGCCACTTGAGGAAATGTTCGAGTTGTCAATTTTATTAATACCATCGAAGAAACTATTTCCTGGGTAAGAATGATAGACATAAGTGACTTTATGGGGGCTCTGCTTTAGCTATGGGAAATTACATTTGCACTCTGGGGTTTCTACACTGATGGAATATGTTCATTTCCAACTGGAAAAAAAAATAATTCTAAAGGGAAACAAAAAAAAAGTTCAGGCTTTCAGGACAACACATATTTGTTCTGTCTGTGTGTAGACAATCTATCAGCTTGGAAATTACACAGCTGTGAACAAAGCCAACCATTTCTCAACAGTGACATTCTCCTATTGTCTCCCAGAAACTTCCCCCAAGCACACACTTTAAAATAAAGCAATGGCACATTGCTCATACACTTTTGGTTTATTGTGACAAACTTTGTATCATGCTTAATGGCAAAATATATATGTAAACATGTATAAAAGATTGTCAGTTGTTTTCTTTGTTTAAAGGTTGGGTAGTTTGTACTTGTCAGGGCTTTCTACTATTAGCCTCAATCATGCCCTTCCCACCTTGCCAGTTTTAACTTAGTGGTATGCCTGGGCTAGATAATAGAAGCCATGGGAGTAACTTTATAAAGCCAGGAAACCAAAGGCAGATGTTAAATACAAATTGTACCAATCAAACGGAGCTTACAAAAGAGTAGGATTCACTCCTGTATTTCTGTTTGAACAAACGTGTCAAATACAGGAACTGGTAGAAATACCATTTTCATCAGGTCTCACTCTCATCAGCTGCCCTGCATTTAATCCTTTCCCTGCTCATCAGTGATATTCCTCCATTGTAAAATCACCTCTAAAGACACAATCAAGTTTAACAATCCTTTGCAAAGGGACAGCAAGCTCTGAACTGCCCACCAACAGCTTTAGTGTGGCAATTTCCCTGATGACACCTTCCTGACAGATTACCTTAGTAGCACATTCTGATTTGCTTATGTCCTCTTCCTCATGCCACTCTAATCATCCAGTCAAAACTACAAAATATTCTGTGCTTCATAGCTGAAAATATTAGAGAGAGTAGATGTGCTCCAGATGGATCCCAAAACCTTCTTGCTAAGGTGACACTTGTATTAGTCTGGCAGAGGAGATTCTGGGAATCAATGCTGTTCAGAAGCTGTACACACGTATATCTTGATTTCCCAGTCAGGCTTTCACAAGCCCTGCAACCCACTGTCTTGCAGGGTGCAAACTACTTCAGCGGCTTTCATTTCTAAACACATTTCCTTCTTCTGGGACAAGATAGAAAGCTCTGCCTGCTCAAAGTGTAATCCAGCCTCCAACTTGGCATTTACTGATTTGCTAGTTTGTCTTCTTTTGTTCTAATAATGTTGGTTTTGCAGCAGGTTATTTATAATGAGAATATTATTTCCCCATAAAACTTAATTTAATAGCTTATTCCAGCAAAGGGTCATAGCTGAACTGACTTAGCTGGCTTTTTACACAGTGATTGAATTAGTGTAGTCTTTAAAGGGCTGGTTTAAAGGCTACCGAAGTCAACAGAAAGATGGGCATTGAGTGTAAACAAAGTCAA
The DNA here is from genome assembly GCA_035582835.1 of Phoebastria nigripes. Lineage (NCBI taxonomy): Eukaryota > Metazoa > Chordata > Aves > Procellariiformes > Diomedeidae > Phoebastria > Phoebastria nigripes. The sequence goes on from JAYKAV010003410.1 coordinate 198,606, forward strand.
GCAGTGAACTGTGCAAACATCTAAATATTATTAAAGTGTTCTGTTTTGGGCTGACTCCACCTGTTACATTTACAGCATTTCTGAGAATTGTAATTGGGCCTGAGAAAGCTGGATAAAACAGCAGCAGCTTTTTGGCTGAAATATATTGAAAATGTAGGGGTTTTGCTTAACCTGAAGAATTGGCCTAATATTGAATAAAAGTACTTGTGTTTAGAAACATGAAGACAACAGAAAGACAAATCATGACTCTCAGTTACATTTACCATAATGCCATTTGGGCACTATGTAATAGAAGAAAGCCTAAGCTATTCTACGTGTCTAGGGCTATAAAAATAAGAATATTGTTGTTTCATGGCACTACATTGCACCCAAAACTTGAATTAGTATTCCTTTAGTGGTAATAAAAAGAAATTGTAAATCCAATTGGTTTTGGTAATATGAATGTTGCCTGTAAAGCACTTTTGTTCTATTAAAAACATTTACTAAAACAAACAAAAGGAAAATGCTTTTCCAGAATGACCATGATAGAAATCCGATTTTGAACTCTCTTACAGTAGCATTGCCAAAAACGTAATTTCAGCAATCCCAGTTCTGATTCTAGCTTGATTCTCTACAAGCATAGCTCCATTTATTTCAGTGGAACCATCTTGTTTTGTACAAATCCAAAATCAAGTGAGGCAGAGAATTTTAGAGCTTTATTGAAAGCTCATTGAAGTCAATGAGATACTACCCCTTGACATAAAGCAACCCAAATAATTCCGAAATTTGTTCTAATAGGTGATACTAGTTACACCTGTTGTATACCTGCTTAACTTCATTGATTTCAAATGCATTACTGAGTATTAGGCTAATTATTTTTTGTGCGAGGCAAAGCTTTCAAAATCACTATGGGAAAAATAAGTTCAAATGTAACAGAAAACTGTAGTTAAAGAACAGATTTCTCAATTTTCTTCAATTTAGCATCAGTCCTCATGTGACCTAGTCCTATCACTTAATGCACTTTAAAAATCCACTCTGGTTTCCCAGTGATGAAGGCAAAATAGAATAGCATAGCGTAGCTTTGCTTTAGGTCTGATAAAAGGAAATATGGAGTTTTAAAAACTCTGTAAGTGTTGTGTTGAACACATTGCATTTTTCTTTTTTCCTCATTACTGTTTCAATCTTAGTGATGCTTATAAACTAAACCAATGATAGCTCTTAATCACTTAACCTTTTAAAAGAAGTAATGTCTATATGAGAAGCACTGCTTCTTAGAACAAGGATGTTTAGCTTAAGCCAGATACCAGCAATCTGATTTTTTAGCGTTTTATAATAGTGGAAAGGTGTCCCAAATATTAGACATAATTAACAATCACACCAGGACAAATTTGTGATATGCACAATGACAGCCATATAGAGCCTGATCCTGCTATTATGCTGGAAGAACATGCTGTAGTCTCATTAGTTCATGTCATATGAGCTAAGGAGTGTACCTAAGGTATTGCAAAGCACTGATCAACATTTTCAAAGGGAAAGATAGTATACCTGCAAGGTAAAATCTACTCATCTACACATCGCCCATTCTCACTTTAGACCTGTGTAAAACTTGCATAGACTGATGCATCTGCACAGCTGCTCATTATAATGCTTTGGCTATTTCAGTCAGTTATGTAGAAAATATGCCTGAATTTTACTGCTAGGTTTGATGAAAATTTGATTGAAAAATAACATTGCAGAAAACCTCCCAGAACAGTAGGACACAATCTCCCCACCTCAAATGCTTTCCTACCCACCTCCTGCCTCATCCTCCTATGTTCTTACCCAGATATGCGTGTTCCTAAAAGTATGTAGTGTTCTTAAAGGGAAAACTTTTACATCAGAATCTTAACTGTATATAGTGAAAATTAAAGATTTTGACCGATTCCAAATATGTCAGGCTACATTTAGAGTGAGATGTTTTAAGAATCACATAGCATTGACCCAGCTTCAGAAGAAGCCAAGTAAGGCAAATGGTGTGCATTTTTACAGCTTCTGCAAACAGCACATATACATATAATCGTGATTCTCTGGGCAATTGCATATCTTACCTTCCTAAGCCTTTTGTAGCTTGCCTAGTAGAAGGTCTCTAGATAATGAGGTAGATAACATTTTCCTCCATCATACAAAGTGAATGTTCTTCCTTGCAGTTTGGTAAAGGTAAACATTAGGTTAGCCTGTCTAACAGAAGAATGGGACCTTTGTAACCTATTCTTCATCTGCAGGTATGACTTCTCTTGACTTTGGAAGTTTTTCTTGCACAGGCATCTCGGGATTTTTCCCTTAAACAATGAATTGTACTCTGTTGAATGTCAATTAATGGTACTAGTATTTAAATAATATATGTTCAAATTTTTAAAATTTTCAAATGTGTCATGCTGATGATTCAAGATTTACCTGGCACATTGTTTAAAGAAATTACTTTGCATGCAGTGATTCATGTAAATTATAAGTAACCATTACTCTGTATTTCATTTTTAACAAGTTCTTCATCCACTCAAAGAAATACCAGACAGCTCAGGTTGGAAAAATGATTCATCTGGCATATGCAAAGATGGACTCAGTGCAGTTGGGGATTCATAATCAGAGCAGAAACATATTAAGGGTAGGTGTCATATTCCTTGATGTTTGCAAAAACTGTCAGAAGCCTGCATGCATTATGGAGTCTTTTTGTGTTACATTACAATCTTTCCGTTCCCAAAGCAATTTATGTGCATATGCAGAACCAGTTCCTGAGCTCTTAACTCGGGTAAGCCCTCTGGATTTCTGCAGTATCTTAGCTAAATAAGGACTTCCAGATTTAATCCCTGAAAATAAAAGGAAAAATTCTATGGACTGAATATCTTTTACAGTGAATAATTATTTAGGGAATTCAATATTAAAGATATTGGCTTAGAACTGTGTGCGCCACTGGAATATCAAAACAGGATCTGGCTAAGCAATATTTGTATTAGCGTAGCATTGCTATTCCTATACACTAAAGAGCTAAGTGGTACAGCTTTTATTTCTTTTCTTTTCCATTCTTTATGCTTCCTCTAAGAATAGCTTCACTCAGAGGGCACCAAGACAAAAGATACTTGTTTTAATCTTTGATAATATGGTCCTTTATGTTGTAGGTTTAAGGGAGTCTAAAACATTAAAGGAAGATTTTGAAAAGTATTTAGCCTCCAAATGATGTTGCTGGGCCCCTGGTGGGGTTTTCAAAAATGCTGTGATGCCTGACTGTCAATGATTTCTACAAAAGGCCCATCTTCACTGATTTCTTACTTTCCTTCTGGAAGCCACGTTCATCCTCTGCAACTTCCGGTTGATGGTAGGGCAGGTCCTGACCTCCCGCCACTGAAAGGGATGAAGGAGCAGAGTAAAACAGAATTATTTTGGATTCATTGCAAGAAATGCCTCCTGTGATTTTAGTTGCACTTAACAACCTGCAGGATTCATCTTGTGTCAAGGTTCAGGGAAAATAGCAGGCTTATTGTCTGAGATGGACCAATAATAAAGTTATTGGTAAAAAATAGTAGAATTTTCATGAAATTTTCAGTCTTCACAATGAAGGATCATGGCCAAACTTCATAAGTGCCTTCTCTGGCCAGGGTCTCAGTGGTAGAAAAATGACCACAAGAGCAATAAATAATCTAATCAAATCATTTTATTTGTAACTGGTTATTGTAATAGTAATAAATAATAATAATAACACATTATATAAACACCTCAGGGCACAGAAGCTTTAAAATTCTGCTGCTGATTAAGTTCAGGCCTAGATTTCTGAGACTTGGTTATCCTTGTTAACATAGTTTCTGGTTTTCCTGTCAATAACTTCAGTGTAACTGTCAGGCCATATACTCATCCATGTAAATCAGTGTCTCACTGTTCAAATTAATGAACTATGCCAATTTTCATTAGCTGAGCATGATTCTTCATATGAAAAAGCTTACCTAGACTTTTAATCGCTTTGAAGACCCCCTAGGAGAGGATCAACCACAAAACTCATATAGTACCCTGCTACCTTTGAGCAGAGCACTTCCCATTCCTCCGTCTTTAGTTTGCTGTTCAGCCGTGTGCAATCTGGCCTTAAATTGGCAGTGCGATCCTCATTTTCCCCAAGTGGAGGACTTTTGCAATCAGCTGCTTCTCTTTCTGTAGACAATAACAGACATGATCAATGAATAACACTTAGGCTCTCTTTTAAGACAGATCTGTTTTCAGCTGTTGCACAAAGAACTGCTTGTAACCATCTTTCTGGTGCTTGCCAGGAGTTCAGCGTTACACTACACAGTCAGAAAACAGGAAACAGTGGAGGCAATGTGAACTCAGGAGAATTGTCCTGTTTGTGTCCAGGCACTACTTTTGGTAGGAAGTATTTTCAGAGCCAGACCCACATTTAATGGAAAAACACCACAGATACAGAAACATGAATTCTGCAATACTGAAGGAGAGCCCGATGCATTTTCCACTCGGGATATATTTAATATGCCGGTAGTACTGCAGTATTAAGATACCCAGTTAGCTATAAAAGCCCACGTGTCAGATATTAGAAGCACCCTTTGGTTGTAGTGCAGAATTTTTCTAAAGGGTAAATTAATCCTGTAAGGAAGCTAACTTATGTACCTCTCCATTACATAGCAGCCACATGCATACCCTTACATTGGCAAAAAGCAGTGTCTGTTTCAGTGATTTACATGAGTGTAGATGATAGAACAAGCATGCTCTATCTAGATAGATAACGTGCGTAACAAGCATGTCTATATCTATCTATCTGTCTTTCTGCCTATCTATCTATCTATGTATCTGTCTTCCTCTTTCTCCGTCACTCCCTCTCCTAAAGGAATAAGTCCACAAATGATGTATACAGTATCATAGATGAGCTGTCGTGTAATTCTCTTTTTTTTTACAATTATTGATGCACTAGGCAGTCATTGCTCTTACATGTGAGAATGATACAGAATGGACAGAAGGTGCATGGCTGAAAATTTAAGATGGTCTGATTTTGGTAGGTGTGAGTCCCTATTTAGACCCATGCTGTCTTGATTTAAGGTATGTCCAAAACATATGTATAATTCATTAGTCTTCATCTTACACCTTCAGCTACTGAGTAACTTGTCAGTTTTTATTCTTGGTCAATATATCAGGAGTAATGATATTCTGCGCATAAGATTAAAACAGGATAAATGATATTTAATGATAATTAAAAAAAAAAAAAATCTTCTGTGGGCACAGCTTCTGTTCCAATCTGTTCTGTTTTTGCTTTTGGCAATAAAATTTTATTGTAGCTTAGGACTCCTCTTCTGAAACAAACAGCCTTATTCATCTTCCCTCCCATTGGCAGCACCAAGAACAAGTTTAATGGATAATGCAGAAAGCTAATTTCAGAGAGGTTATTTAAAAATAAACCAGGTGGAGGTATACATTAGAAAGTCAGTCCCTCTTCAAGTCCCTTTGTGTAAAGCCACCACGCCACAGCAATTCAGGAGTCATCTAGAACAGGGAATGCTGCTGCAGGTCTGTCACAGCTGGCTCCATACCAGTCTTTCCTGTCACTTACTTGACAAAGGAGACACTTTTTGGTAGCTGTGTTCGATTACAGGAGAGAGAGGCTGGGGCATCACAAAATCCTGGGCAGGTGGGAGTCTTCTGGGGTCTGCCCATAGGTTAAGTAGTAGGAAGACTGCATAAAAATGTCATGTGCCCACTGCCTCTAGGACGGCTAAGAAATTTTCTTAGCAGACTGAGGACACTCATACTTTGATTCAGATAGATAGATTTAATTTCATGGTATAAGCAGAAAGTCTTGAAAATCCATATAGTTTTTGTGTGTGAACATTCAGGGAAGGGTTAGAGAATAATGACTCATTTGTGATGCCTCCAGACTGATTCATTTCAGTTTTGGCAGAAGATTTTGCTCAATTCTGTTACTGAATACCTACTCTCCATATTACACTTTCTGTTGGAGATCTGTTAACATGATTGCTAATAAGATATTGTTCTTTTTTTGTCAGTTTTTCAGGGAAAGGATGGATACTTGAAAACTATTTTTTTAAAAAAAGTCTTTCTAAGAAGGTACAAATTAATGTGGAATCTATCAAATGAGAGGGAAGTTAAAAAGGAGTGAAGGGAGTGAAGTTAAATGTGCTCACAGTAGGTTTTATTTTGCTTGCAAAGAAAGGTGACAGCTAGGAAGGGAATAGCTCTGGGACATGAACCTTACAGGCTGTGTATGCAACACCTGTGTGTACATGAGCATACAGACATCATCTTGAACAGCCTGAATAAAGACCAGGCTGATCTGCAGCCTCTATGATAGACTGACTTCAGTGTGAGCTATTTATAAACCATTCTTTCATTCTCAACAATGCTTTGGCTTGAGCCAGAAAGGACAGAACTACTGGCAGACTGGCCCTTTGCCTAGTGTGCTGTGACTGACATGTAATCTGTCACTCCCCATCATCTGTGGGGTGGTGATAGGAAAATAATGCTCCTCAGCTTGCCTTAGATCACACATTACTCTCCTGAATACAGCTCCCTAAAGCTGTGAAATGGCCTTTAGAAAGTGTCTTTGTTCATTTTTGATATAGGAGAATGGGAATAAATGATAAACAGGCTGGAGGGAAGGAAAGCAAAACACACATTAGAGACCTGATGAGAGAAATTGGCTACGACTGAGATTTCAGTGTGATCCGATGACCTTTTTGTGAAGAATACCCATGGTGTATATCAGAGGCATATAGGGTGCAAGAGCTGGGTTGTGTACTCACTAGGGCACTGGCTGTGAATGGCATTTCCCGAGCTTTAATCGTGGTTTAACCAGCCATGTTCAATATATCCCTGGGAAATCAGTCTCCTTCCATTTCTCCACTCTTCAGAATATAAAATTCCCAGTGTGACTTTCCTCTATAGCAAACGTGTGGCATAACAGGGTCCCACCTTCATCTGGTGACTTGGGATTTACAGTAATACAAATACTGTAACAGTAATAGTATAATATAATAAATACAATAACCATGTACCTTAGTTACACAGATCTTTTACTAAAATAGAATTTTTTGGATGAGTTAAGGATCATAGTTCTTCTTTTAAAAAAAAGGCACTAAGTATTCTTCTTTCAGGCCATTTTCTTTTGTTTACATTCCTTTTATGATATGAAAACTCTCTAAGATTTACAGAGATGCCAAATTAACTTTCTTCCCTCTCACTCCTCCAGCACCCTCTGGTTCCTGGGCACCAATTGTCTTTGTTTCATGGTTTGTATACAGTGAAGTTGCTGATGCTCTTTAGAATATTATAATGCTCTCCCTGAGGTCTAACCTTGCTGCCTCAAATGACATTTATGTAAATTGTCACCAGAAGCTTAGGGCACATCTCTTTTCTTCCTTAATAACATGTCATACTGATGTGGCTTTATTTGTATTTCATAAAGAGATGATTGATTAAAGAGGCCAAAATTAATTTAGATTGATATTCACTGGACTTCTTGTAGTGACATTGAAGTATGACTCCCCCATATTTTGCATTTTAATTTGCTTCTCGATAAACTTTGTGACTCCACAATCTCACTGACCCCCCTTAAGGCTTGCTAGACAAATTCCTAAATGTAGTCCTTCAGTCTTTTTACCATCTCTCCGTCTTGCTCAGTTGGTATGTTACAGGGGAAACAGAGCTCCAGAAAATATATAAGATGCTGTATTTGCACCAGTCTGTTCAAGCAGAAATTTGCAAGTGCACTGTAGGTGATAACCTATGCAGTCCCATTCTTCCCTGTACAGATAAGGTGGTGTTGCCATTGACTGTGATGGGAGCAAAATCAAGACCATACCCATTTTATTCATGCAGATGAATGCAATGCCTACGAAAACCTATATCTCAATTATTCATGTTTTACTCTACTTATCCTCTGAGCTCCTTTCATATTCTTTATTTTTCTCCCTGTGTAGTTAGGAAATACATTTTAGCTCAGATTTGTACTGGCACAGACATCAAAGCACTGACCCATGAAGCCCAGTGTAACAGGTTGTTTCTTTTGTATCACAATAAAAGACCCTGATTTATTCTCAGTTTACCTAGTAGGAGAGAAGAAAATATGGAGGCTAGAACTACTTGGGTGCCTTCCAAAACTGTGACTGATTTTCCTCAGGTCAGTATCCAGCAGCAGTGCTTCAGATATTATTATTTTATGGTCAATGTCCCCATAACCCTGCACAGAGCTGAAGCATCTCAGGTGGTAAAACAATTTCCAAGATAACTAGCACCTTGTCACAAAAACAGGGGGCTTCACAGAATGGCTGAGAGCAGAAGAAATTCCACTTTAAAACTGGTTTGAATGATCAAAAATGTTACACAGAAATAAAATCCCCGTAGAATAGAAGCCTGGCCATTTCTGGAAGGTATGTATCATCTTTCCAGACACTGTTGATCACAGATGGAGGAGCCAGTAGGGCAGTTTGTGCTTGAGTTTGTGTCCTTTGCTCTGCATTCAAGAAAATTCARGTTTGCTAAAATGAGTATTTTACCTGCTCCCTTACTTATAAGGACCAGTCTGTCCTCCATGCCGTCAGTCCTACCAAATTCTTGCTTTCCCATATTCCTCCAGGAACCTTGAGGTTCCCTTTTCCCTGCCACCGCCATGTGTGAGGGGTTGCGGGGAAGAGGGATATACTCTCTGCTTCGGGACAGCTCTGAACATAAAGATGGCTGCAGTCATTCATAATGACAAAACTGATCTCTGAGAACGTGAAAATAACTAGCTTGAATAACTAGTTTGAAGACAGCATGTCAGTAGCTAGCATGCAGGAGTATGCAGCATTTGTTCCTGTGATTTGCAGGATAAATCAAATACCTTGGTTTATGCTTCATTGTAAAAGGCTTCTTTTGTGTACAGCTCTTCACATGTAGCTCTTAGCACTATTTATGGATTATCTGAGGCCCTATTACCACCTCTGGGTAAGGTAACGAGTGAATGCTGGAAATTCTCACACTACTGTGCTCATGTGTAACAGAACAAAAGGGTCAGCTAAGTTACTGTAGAGGGTTCCTTATGAAAGAGAAGTGCTGGTTATAGACTCAGGATGAAAAAGGACCTACCAAAATGAAGTTATACATTTGTTCAGGCTCCTTTCACTTAAAGAAAAAGACAAAACCCAGCTCTTTCCAGAGGCTTCAAGGCAAGGACCTACCTATTGTCACTAGAACCCACAGGTTAGCATGGAGTTACCTCATAAGGAAGCTGGATATTTTTCAAGTCCAAAAAAATAATCAGGGATGTGATGTACTTTCAGAAATAGAATTGGGGCGAGAGTGATTTTGCTTACAAATCTGTGTAGCAAGTGCTGGCCTGCCTGTTCAGGCCAGTGCTTTTCCATGTTCTTCATTTTTCTGTCTGCGTCTGGTTAGCCTTTCATATCCAGAAGGGAGCAGCTGTATCCTGCCAGGGACCACAGACTTGCTCCCCCTGGATTTTGCTCCCATGGATGTAAGGGGACACAATTGCTCCTGCTTTACAGCTTTCAGCGAGGACCACCTACATTCTCCATTTGGATGATGCGTCATCATTCCCTTTGACAATTTCATCATGATCACAAGAGCTGAAAGCAAATTTAACTCTGCTGGTGTCTGAATTTGAACTGTGTCACACAGATTTAATCTAGGTTTTTGCTGTGGTAGGTCTGAGTGACAGAGATTCACACGCTCTCTCACAAGGACAGTGCTGAGTGTGCTATGGAAGCATCGTGAACAAGAGTCTGTCATACACTCTGTTATTTCTTAATGGGAATGTTTTAATTGCATATTTCATATTTATGACCCTATAAAGAATAATTGTAATTTGACATTAACATCTGAATATGATTGCCTGAAAGACAATAGCAGCAATGACAAATACTGATATAAATCAAACCAACCGATTTTCAGTTTCTAATTAAAGATGACACTGAAAGCTCAAGATAAGAGACATATGGAGAGAAACACATTTCTTTGCAAGAGGAACCAAAACCATATGGGGAAAAAGTGCAAAGATATCAAGCTAAAATCTGAACTTCTTGGCATCTGAAATGTCAGTAAAGGGAATCCTAAACTGATCATCTTCCTATAAAAAATCATTTATCAGTCTCTTCCACAAGCCCCTGAGTAAGATGTGAGACATCTCAAGCTGTTCAGAACAACTGGGAATTGATTGTACATAACCTACGATGCAATTGTTTTACCAGTTGAGACCATGAGACAGATGGCATGAATATATTTAAAGATGGGGACAAAGCTGGTGTGACACCAAGCTGGATTACTGAAATGAACAATGCGAGTCACAGATTTGTTATCAGATGAAAAGGACTTAGTTCAGAAAAAATGGGTGCCAGTGTAGCCAGTGGTCTCCAGATGCTGGGGACTGGGAGAATAGACTGCTACTCCCAGAATCAGCCCCACCATCTGCACTCCCAATAATCAAAACTTTTAACTACTCCCTCTGTGCAAATAAGCCTTGAAATAGGTATGGCTTTCATCATGTTACAAAGGGTGTTTAAAATGTTCACAGAGGACCAATAAGGAACAGCCTAGCTACAGGCTGCTGATACAACTGTTATATTCCAGGCTATTTCACAAGTCAAATATTGGGAATTGCCTTATTAAAGTGCCAGTGAAAGAAGGAGAGAAATTTTAAAGGTTTTTAGAGGCTTTAAATGATCTTGTGTAATATTACAGTCTTAACTTGCCTGTTCGTAAAGAGCTTATACAACCTCAGAGCCTGATTTTTGTTGCACTTCGGCATAAAACCATTTGCAGTGTTGAGATTCACTTTTGCTGCGTTTATTGTATCCTCAACTACTTGTTTATGTGGGATGGAGGATGAAGTGGTTAGTTCTACTACTTGTTTGCTGGGCAGGAAACAACTCTATCTGTAACCTGATGTCTCAATTCCTTCCTCTTAATGTTCCCTTATCTCTAAAGGCCTTTATTTTTTTGCTTTAATGACAGTTTAAGCTGCAGCTTTAAAAACGAGTTAACTTCACATTTAGATTAGTTCCCATAAACCTGATTTTTAAAGGGACCTGATTATCTTCCTCATTTGTAAACATAATTTTGTTGCAATAACTGAAGATGCAAATTCTGCCAACTCAAAGCCTAAAGACCTAAGAAAAAGAGGGCTAGAGCTGAATGTATGGACTGTACCAGGACACTAAAGACAAGCCATGTTTTTATTTAGGTCAATGTGAAGCCATTCATAGGAAGGAAAATGTATTCCTCAGAAGACAGGCGTAGCAAAGATCATCTATTAGCCTTTAATGTATGTTTTCTCTAAAGAAGCCTAGTGACTGGTATGACACAATGGTCAGGAATGAAGTTTTAACTATCTGGCAAGAAAGGCAACTTGTTATTACTGCAAAGTTGAGGCAACTAAATAGCAGCAGTCAGAGAAGCATGTAAGGGTCATGACATACAGTTGCGTCAACATGTGGCTTTAGTATATTGCCATAGGAAAAGGGCCAATACAAACGACATTTTTCAGATCATATTCAGTCAGCACTATTGTGCAAACCATGCCTTGCATGGTACGGCATACCATCAGGCTTTTCCACCGTCTGCCTGTGGTTGCCATGGGTCTGTCTGTTGAGGATCAAAATGCCTTAGTCTAGACCAGGATATTGGGCTGAACCTAGAGGTAACTGAAATTAATGTCCTGCAAGACACAGGAGATCAAATTGGCCCAGCTGCCTTAAATTCTGTGAATATCAAGAGAGGGAGAGAAGTCAGTCAACATAATATCTGTCCTTCACCAATGTAGGACTTCTAATAAACGCTAAATAAATTTTTTGCATAACTACAGAACACTTTTTCAGTAGTACAGTCTGAACCAACCTTTATAATAACGGAGTCAAAACTGGATGCTTGCTGTATTTCCTCTATTCTGTCCCCTGTGCAATCGGCAGGCTTCTGCTATAGGGAAGAAACCATCTTAAAATGGAACATCTAATTGAATGCTTATTTAGCGTTAGACTATGTCATCAGAGAAATGTCTTAGCTCTACGGCAATGACCTAGGTCCTGTGTTTGCTCACATTCCCATTTACTTAATGACATGCTGTGGGAAATTTTTGGGAAATAACTACAGTTTTTCTTCTTTCCCATCTTAAGCATTGTTTCAGGTTGCAAAATATAAGCCATGTTCCACCACTTCATGAAGTTATGATGTTGTATTTGTAAACATATAATGACATTCATGGCATAAAAAATAGCACAATTACCATGGCTAATTACTTACAAGTATCAACAGTGAACACTCTTAAACAAGCACTGCAGCAGAGTTCAGGGCACTTTTAGAAGAGAGAATGAAGAAGAAAAAGTTAAGTAGAAATTGTCCATTGCTTTTATTATGTGCTAGGAAAGAGGTTCTATTTATTGCTCAGGCAGTTAAGCAGGCTGGCTTCACTTCACTTGTAAGATGACAAGTTCATAGCCTGAGGTAGAAAGTCTGCATCATACCATTCTGTTATATCTTACCAGAATAGTCTTAATGACCTGGCATCCCAGATAAAACACATCCAACTCTCTTTTTACTCCTTTTAGTTCTCAGCAGTTCCAGGGTCAACGTTATATAATCTGATGGGTGAATAAGCATCTGTGAAGGAGTTTGATATGTGTCATCCTCGGTGTGGCTGGAATCAATCTCTGCCAAGTCTTCCTGGGACACTACAGTAGAATAATTCAGTAAATCTAAGTCACACTCATGACTAACAACTTTCAAAGTTGAAAGAAACCCTACTTTTTGTTTTCTGAAAACCTTGGGATGGCAGGGGAGGGAGGAGTGATTGCCCTGGATGTGATAATGGCAATAATTTGACGGTGTCAGGTGTTACTTCTAAGCTGACAGATCTCTAGAAACATTGAGGTTAAGGCTTTGAAGATGGTTTCATAAGAAAAAGGTACTTCAATGATCTAGGACTTTTTTTTCTTTACAAGATGAAATGCTGATGAAGTCCCAGATGAAGGCACAACATCATGTTAAAGTAATTACAGAGAAATAAGGACTTGCAAGGGATTGTGTCAGATGTATTAGAAATCACACTGAAAGAGTGAGAACAGGAGAGGTTAACATTTCCTTGTGCTAGTCGACATTAAAACTCGACAGAATCAGAAGAAAGTGACACTATTTAGTACGCCAAGCAGTGTTATATCTCCACAGAACCATCACTGCAAGAAAAATCATGAAAGCTAGTAGAAATGGGTAAAATAATATCATCTCTCCAGGACTTTTTTTAATCTGGGAAAATTCTGTGCTTTTAAATTCTGTGTCATGAATAGGAATATAATCCATAGTGTTTACACTGATTTATCTAAACTGTGTTTTGCAATCAGCCTCAGTTTTTGTTCTCATTGTACAAATGAATTGACATTTATTATCTTTCAAGGTTTTTTTCCCCTGATTGCAACTGATTTATTGGAAGTTCCTAGGAATATCACACCAGAAAGGAAGCTGGTTAAGTGCTGTTGTTACCAATAGTATAAAACAGAGACATCAGCAGAGTCCAGTGCAAAAAGCCTGCAAATCTTTTTGTCAGTAAGAGTTCAAGAGAGCATTTAGACATGTATTTAACTTCTGCAGATTTATGTGTCTTGAGCACAGGCTTACTTAGATGCCTGATATTTTGCCTGTGCCTATCACGCATCCAGGATGGAGTGTTAGTGAAATACACACTCATACAAGAATTAAAAAAAAAGAAGAATCAAAAAATTAAAACTTTAAACAAACTAACAGGCAAAGAAAGGCCTTACTTGTTGAGAAACAAATGCAGACTGTAGGATGAAGAGACAGAATTAGAGACTTTGCTAAATGCCCAGATTCAGCAGGAACATATCTGATGTAAAATATTCCTTCCAGTTTAATAGGAGGTGAGGGTAGAATTGGGAATTTGCTTTGCTGAAAACAAAAGTCTTGCATACTAAATGAACCTGGAAAGTTTGTTGAGAGGTTCTGACAGTGTAGTCAATCAGTTTGTAATGGGAGAATACTGGGAGATCCTGGAGGATTGTGTATAGAAGCTACAGTGGACTGGGTTTGAACTGGGGAGTGAAACTCTGAAGAGCTTCCAGCTAAAATAAATCAAAAGCAAAGGACAACCATTTTTGTTAGAGCCTTTCATGAAAATACTGGCAGCTGCTGATGCATAACAAAAGCTCTGCTTGTACAATGAGATATTAGAGTCGAAAACCAAGGAGACAAATGTTCTCTTCAGTTGCAATGCAGGAGTAAATGGCTCCCAGCCAATACAAAACACCTAAGAAAAGAAAAATTTCAACAATGTTCTGATAAATTATTCTAAGATTATCCTTCTCCATTTTGTTAAGGAGCAGCAGTTCTCTCACATTAACTGTTTCTAGATTATTTGGGGGGGGGGGGGGGTTGCCTTTTAAAATTTCCGGTTTTAGCTTTTATTCTAAAATTGTTGTCTAGCTCCATATATACCTTGTAGAGAGCTTCTGTTATAACGATAACTTCCCGTATGAAATTGGTCATAACTAGAGAGTTAAAACAGAGTGGGCTTGACACCTACAGCAGGAATTCAAACTCTTTGTTCTATTTGAAGTACAGGGAAGTGTTAAGTTTATTTAATGACCTTTGCTGTCCTTAGTATTTGCAGATGTCTTCTAAGTGTAATCTTAATGCTGCTATTCTTAGGTTTGCAATGTATGGCTTGGGGAATTAACAATATGCCTCTGATATTTTATATCCTTAAATGCCTGGTACACATGAATCTGAAGTTTATCTCCATGTGATTATTCATCAGGAAGTAACACAAGATTATAAAAAAAAATAAAAGCTAACTTGGATTTTTCAAGATGAAAAATGTTTCTTTTAATGAAATTATACAAAAATATAATATACAAAGAGTTTATTTTATTTTAGACATTACTAATTCTTACATTATGTCTTTGTGAGATCATTTCCTTTGTAAATTATTTTTCTCCATGCCATGACCAGAAGGAAACAGAATGTGAAAGCCTGCTCATACAGTTTCTCTGCTCACTTGCTTAGCTCTCCAAATTACTATGATAACTTGTATTTCAAACAGACGGAGACCTCCTCAGTGTCAGCAGTATAAAATTCCATTTACTCTTTGCTTTTCTACAGCTTCTCAGCTGAGTGGGAAAAATTCAGTATCGGAGGGATGGCAGAGTGGGTTCTGCTGGGGGACGAGGACTGCCAGCAGTCCCTAAGGTTATGGCAGGTAAGTGGAAAAAGAACTGAGAATGTCGGCAGTGAGGCTTAGGGATTTTATGACAGAGAAAGGTTGGAGGAGAGAGGTCTTCAGAATGGCTCTGTCTGGAGGAGAGTAGTTGAAAGGGGTCCTCACTTCCCACCTACTTTAAAGTTTTTGCATTTCTCTACTCTCTCTTTACTGAGTTTTAAAGGAAGCACCCCTACATCAGAGCACTCTGTATTTGAAGTGCTTTCTAGGCTTTTGGAAAGGAAAGGTGCCAAGCTGGGGAGACTGCTAGAGTGGGACTTCTTGTGGCTGTGGCTGCCAGGATGGAGCTGCAAGAGGTGACTGCCAGTGCTGGCAGGGAATGTGGCCTGTACCTGAAACTGTACGTCCTACACATGCTTGATGGCAATGCAGCATCTGCCAAAGCAGTTCAGGCTGATCCGCTGTTAAAGAGTGGAATAGACAACAGCAAAGGAGGGAGTCTGCCACTTTGTTTAGTCTGTCTTGCTTGTACCTTGAGCAGGCCTTGCATTCTGAGCCAGGATTGACGGGAGCTGCCAAGGGGCTCCAGCACTGAGTATTATGAGGTCAGGCATTTTTCTTCAGCCTCACCCAAATCTGCTTGAAGGCAAATTGAGCTTGTTCTATTTAATTTCAGGTCATCCCTGTTTTCATTTTAGTTTTCAGTTTAAAAAAGAAAAGAATTGAAAGTAGGATTATATAGAATTTAAAGAAAATCATCAGTTTCATTATTCACCAGATATTACTAAAACATCAGCTAAGCTACTGAAATAATGATATTTTAATGTCATCTGCAGCGTCTACTTTGACATAGAATGTCAGAAAACATCCTGTAAATGATTCACGATTCCTTTTCCCTTTCTCCAGAAAGCAAATAGTCCTTTCCATAGATTGCTGATCCTGAAGGAATATTCTAATTCCTGATAGGAAACATTTCATACAAGTGGTTTCCATTCAACACTTCTGACAGGGTTTCTCATGAGACACTCTCATGGAAACTGAGCTGTCAAAGCATAAGAGGAAAGGTCCTCTCATGTATTCAAAACTGGTTAAAAGATAAGAAATAAAGGGTAAGAATACATGGACAGCTTTTCCATTGAAGGGAGGTACTCCAAGGCTTTGAGCTAGGATTTGTACTAATCACTGTATTATCAGAGATCCCGGAGAGGAGGTTCATGTGTAGTGGCAATAAGAAAATTATCAGGATAGTCAAACTGAAAACTGGAAAGCTTAGACCTTGAACTCACAGAACTAATAAAACAGCAGATAAAATTTAGTACCAAGAAGTCCAAAGTGATGCTGAGGGCAGAATATTAAAACAGGAGAAAGGCAACAAGTATGCTCAAAATAGGAGGAAAGATGACACAGATTAGAAGTCTTTGGCTCAGAAAATAAATGAAAGGGGATGCATGTGATGGAAGTGGATAAAATCATAAACAATATAAGGGAAAAGCATCAGGAATTATTACTTTACTGCTTTTCAAGATTGGTGTACAGGAACATAACCAGCGATCTTACTGGTGAGTACGTTTAAGAGAAAGAAGAGGAAGTTCTTTTTCGCAAACTGTATAATTAATTTGTGGAACTCATTGCTACACAATTTTTAGAAGATAAAATTAAACATAGATTCAAAATGTGATTAAACTCTTTAAGGACAAGGCTAGTAAAAGCAAGTCTGTGTTCAAATCTTTTGTCACAGAGACTGAATTGTTGAGCACAGCAGGGAAAGCATTTCCCTGTGCATTCCCATTTCTTGTACTCTCCTTGGTCACTCTCAGAGACTGAGTACAAAACTAGGTGGTCTTCTCATCTAATCTAGTGCAGTAGCTTTTAGTGTCTGTGGAAGTGTGCAGCACAGGATAACTTTTCATTGTTTTTCCTCTGTTAGGGCTTTTTTCAGCGTATCACATATCAGGCAGGTCTGTCAGTGTATGCTGATTAACTCCTGGTAAGGTAGGCAAGCAGATCAAGCCTTGCTATTCACAAACGTGCATACCAGCTAAAGCATTCGCAGATATGGATATCAATTTCATGGTAGTCCCCTTTATTCCACTTTCTGACCTAATTATTATTATCCCATAGAATTGACAAAGAAAGATTGGATTTAAAAAACAAAACAAAACTAGTGTTCTAGAATCAAGCACATGGGGAAAGTAAAAAGTCCAGAATGGACTATTTCCTGGTGTTTTTTCATCTCTGTTAAAGAAAGAAAGATTCAGGCATTAGTATCTGAATGTGTGCCATTTTACCCATGATGCTCACACCTTAGGTTTTTCTTTTCTCTTCTGCAGGAATATATGATTGTCTGATCTTATTTTTAAATGGCCTTTTAGAAATTATATTTAGGGAGAAATATCTTTGACTTTCCTGCTGTGAATTAGGGATTACAGTAAAGGGATTTTTTCCATGGTTGGAAGATGATGCTATATTTCCCACTGTAATGATTTCATAGTAAGTCTATGTTTTGCAGTGCTAGCCAACATTTACAGGTGAAGCAAACCCATCCCCTAGCCCCAGAGACCTTGAAATGTAAAGGCATTTGGGAGTGTTCCAGGGGGTGGGAGCAGTGAAGCCAAATGCTCGTGAAATGGCTCTGGAATAGGAGAAACTAGAAAAGGAAAGGGCTCTGCTGATCTTCCTAATGGCTGCGTATTTAGCCTGAATTTAGAGGTTTTCTGGTGTGGGTTTTTTTGGTTGCTTTGTTTGCTTATGATCTTTTCAGTCATTTCCATTTACGGATTTTTGAATGTGCAGCTAATTTTCTTCGCTTGCCGTACTCCTTTCTCACTGCTTTCTGTAGTAACACTTCTGATGTTTATTGCTGAAGCAGGCCGTTTGGGGCAAAATCAGGAAGGTGTCTGCTGGAGGGCCAGTCAGAGGCTGTTAGCAAGGCCATGTCAGGCAGAGGCTGGATGCAGTCTGTGGAGGACTAGCCCCGTCAGAGGGCTGCCCGTATGATAACACCCCGCGATGCAGATTCATAGAATCATAGAATCATTAAGGTTGGAAAAGACCTCTAAGATCATCGAGTCCAAC